>JABMIG010000034.1:0-577500 GCA_013187285.1 Cyclotella cryptica | reverse complement strand
GTACAATACAATAGCAGTGCGCCCTCTCACTGCTTTCACATCACACAATTATTTTTTTCAATTACATCACTGATACCCCACCGGCCCATCATGGGAATGGCCAAAACTCAGTCCACAGACTGAGTTATCCCTCCCGCCTTGCACCGCCATGTTGCCAACAACAATTGGCAGCGGCGGGTATATTTTGGGGGTGAGTAATCACGATTTTGTCTTGTTCTGCAATATTATACTCACCACACGGCCAATTTTTTTTCAATTAATTTGTTGCAGGCCTGCCAGCGAAATCGCCGAAACTCAGTCCACAGACTGAGTTAGGCATTCCGCCTTGGACCGCCGTGTTGCCAACAACAATTGGCAGCGGCGGGTATATTTTGGGGGTGAGTTGTGATGAACTCACCATTTTTCGCACTATAATACTCACCACACGTCCATTTTTTTCCAATTAATTAGTTGCAGGCCTGCCGGCAAAATCGCCGAAACTCAGTCCACAGACTGAGTTAGGCATTCCGCCTTGGACCGCCATGTTGCCAACAACAATTGGCAGCGGCGGGTATATTTTGGGGGTGAGTTGTGATGAACTCACCATTTTTCACACTATAATACTCACCACACGTCCATTTTTTCCAATTAATTAGTTACAGGTGTACTGGCGAAATCGCCGAAACTCAGTCCACAGACTGAGTTAGGCATTCCGCCTTGGACCGCCATGTTGCCAACAACAATTGGCAGCGGCGGGTATATTTTGGGGGTGAGTTGTGATGAACTCACCATTTTTCGCACTATAATACTCACCACACGTCCATTTTTTTTCCAATTAACTAGTTACAGGTGTATTGGCAAAATCGCCAAAACTCAGTCCACAGACTGAGTTAGGCATTCCGCCTTGGACCGCCATGTTGCCAACAACAATTGGCAGCGGCGGGTATATTTTGGGGGTGAGTTGTGATGAACTCACCATTTTTCGCACTATTATACTCACCACTTGTCCATTTTTTTCCAATTAATTAGTTACAGGTGTACTGGCGAAATTGCCGAAACTCAGTCCACAGACTGAGTTTGGCATTCCGCCTTGACCGCCATGTTGCCAACAACAATTGGCAGCGGCGGGTATATTTTGGGGGTGAGTTTTGATTAACTCATCATTTTTGACCCTATTATACTCAACATATGTTAATTTTTTCAATTAAATAGTTACAGGCCCAGTTCTGAAATCCCAAAACTCAGTCCACAGACTGAGTTTGAGATTCGCTTTGCACCGCCATGTTGCCAACAATATTTGGCAGCGGCGGGTATATTAACAGAGGTGAGTTGAATAGAATACAATTATTTCTACACATGTCTTGACTACATCTAATTTTCAATTATTTTATTTCAGGCCAGGCGCGGGAACAGCCGAAACTCAGTCCACAGACTGAGTTTGGCATTTCGCCTTGCACCGCCGTGTTGCCAACAACGGTTTGCAGAGGCATGTAAATTTTATGGTGAGTTATTGAAGTCATACTATATTTCAATTGTTTTCATTTCAGCTTAGTTTCAATTAAATAATTAATTTTCTTCTACCTTGGTGATAATATTGTCCACAGTATCGTTTTTCATCTTGGAGCAGCTTGGGGCTGAAATTTTGGCACCTGTGTCCTTTTGGTGGGCGATGTGTTGGGCGGGCCCCAAAAATATGTTAATGTAGTATGTTTAATTATATTAGTTGAGATAAATTATTACACATACTCTATTATTGTAGCCCAACAGTAGGTAGCCCTCCCGGTAACCCTCCTGTAACGTTCCGGTAGCCCTCCCGTATGCTCCGGTAACCCTCCGGTACTCTCCGGTAGCCTTCCCATAACCTTCCGGTTACCCTCCCGTACACTTCCGGTTACCCTCCCGTACACTTCCGGTATGTCACCGGTAAACATTTTTTTAGCTACTAAGTAATGCAGTTATAGCCACTAATTAGATTGATATCGATTCTAAGACTTACTGAGAAGTCTGTTTTCCTGTAAAAACGTACCAATTCCTATCGTACGTAGAAAAAAATCGAAAAGCTCCTCTTGGTCTCAAATTTCCGGTAACCTCCCGGTAGACTCCGGTAACCCTCCCGTACACTAGTTTACCGGAGGGTTACAGAAGTGTACCGGGAGGTTACCGGAAGATACCATTCCAGGGGCTTCGGTAACCTCCCCGTACACTCGAGTGTACGGGGAGGTTACCGGTGTTTTTCGTTTGCAGTGAGGAGACTTATGGAGTTCCAACTGGAAGCTCCTGGCCTATGTCACTCACCCCCACAAATGGAGGATCAGGTGAGTTGTGTGTAAAAAAACCTTTCGTGTAGAAAGGAAAAATGGATAGGCTTTTTGGAGAGGAAGACACTTGTTTATATGTAATGAGTTATACTGGTGATACAAGACTTTCCTGGCTGAGTAGTGACTACGAAGCATAAATAAGCGTAAGTATTGGTGGAGAGAGGAGTAAGAGTGATTCACTAACATTTCTTTATTTTATGTGTCTGTAGTGTCTAAGTATGGTGTTACTCTCCTAATGTTTAATCTTTCTGATTTTGTTCCGCGGTGAACCCTGATGGTACCATTAGTATGGACTGTTGAGATAGTCCAAGGATCTTTATGGTATTTGCTTTCTGATTTGCGGAGGATACCTTCTTTGCAAAGAAGTACTCTATCTCCAATTTTATAATCCCAATCAACGCGAGACTTGTTTTCATGTCCAGTGTTGCGATCGGTTTGGCATTGCCTATGATCTCCTATTTTGTTCCAGTCAGCTAGGAAGGGAATATCAAACAGCATGTCCCTGCCAAATATTGCTGCACCTGGAGAGGCTTTGAGTACCGTGTGGTATGTGTAGCGGATGGCCCATGCAGCATCTGTGAGGAAGTCTGCTATGTCACTAGGAGCCACTGTATTTGTCCTGTCTAATTCAGCGGTACGGAGCATTGTCATGATTACTTGATGCATCCTGCATCCGTTCTAGTATTGCGTTTGCTTGGGGTACTTGATGCTGGTTGGCTTACGCTTGATACCATATGAATCACATAGGGTTTCAAAATTGAGCTTGAACTCGCTTCCATTGTCGTAAATGATTACTTGACAACGTGGGTAACGGCTAAACCAGATCTTGTTCACTAAATAGCCAACTTGTGCTGATGATTTATCAAAGTATGCTTCTTTAGGTTTATTATGTGTGTCAGTACCCTTGAGGCCCTTTTTACCCTTGGGAGTAACAGAATTGAATTCAGTTACCGGTAGTTCCACAATTTCAAACCAACTGGTAGCTGGATCTATAATTGTGACACACAGAAAAGGGAATTCCAGTGCCGTCTTTGCCCTTGAGAGTGTATGGTCCTATTAGGTCCACTCATAGTACCTCCCAGGGGTTTGATACAACAAATTTTGTAGGTAATTTACCGTACTTACATTGGCGCCGTTTGTTGACTTGGCATTTATGACAATTTTTGACAAAGGTGCGGACAGAATGTTGCAAACCTTTCCAATACATCGCAGCGCGAAGAGTCTCTTCGAGACACGCTGTCCCAGGATGCTGCAGGTAGTGATGATACCACTGTACTGCTCACTGCTGGAGTTCATGTGGGATGACAAGTTTGCCATCCTTGCACAGTACTTGCACATTTTCTACCAGCTGAGGTTTGGATGCCTCCAGAAGGCCGAGTGTGTCCAGAATTTTGTGTGTTCAGCTGCGGCAATCTCCCAAACTGTCAGGATAGATTGCATTCTCTTCGCTGCGGTTTGCAAACACAAAGTTCATGAGAACTGAGTGTTTGACCGGGGATGGGTCCTCTTCTGCTTGCATAGTGTAATGACACCAGCATTTTGTGAAGGTCATCCAGTTTTCCTTGACGTCCATTATTGGACCAAAGTCAAGGCGTGAAATTGCATCCGCAACTGTCTTGTGGATTTCTTTGATGTACATGATTTCGGGACCTATTCCTCTAGCAATAAACGCCAACGGTAAACCTGTCACAGGTTAAACCGAGTGCATCTTGCATGAGGTTTTTGTGGTCTGTGTAGACTACAATTGGCTGGCCCCACAGCATTCCTTTGAATTCTTTGAGTGTTTCAACTATGGCTAGAAGTTCAATTTTGGTCACGCTGTACTTTTGCTGACAGACAGAGAGCTTTCTGCTGAAGAATTCGATTGGCCGGTTGTTCTGAGTAATGACAGCTCCAAGTTGTCTCTTGGATCCGTCAGTATAAATCTCAAACCCTTTTGAGTAATCAGGGTAGGCCAAGGACACATCTTTGGCAATAGTGGCCTTCAGGTCATCAAATGGTTTTTGATGTTCCTCCATCCATTTCCAGGGTTTCTTTTTAACCTTGAGAAGTTTGGATTGTTTGGTGTGACCACACTCTCATACTAGGCTTGTGAGTGGGGCAAGTATCTTGCTGCATCGTGCCCAAAGATCTTGATAGTATTGGACCATGCCAAGGAATCTACGGAGGTCTTTGACATTTTTGGGCAGTGTCAGTGCAAGTATTGACTGTACTTTCTTGGGTTGTGGTTTTATTCCATCTTGTGAGAGGATGTACCCAAGGTATTCTGTTTCAATGGCACAGAAGTTTGATCTGCAAGCATTTACTTTTAAGTTCACATCTTGCAAGTTTGGAGAGGACCAATTCCAATTTAGCCAGGTGGTCTTTCAGGGTTCCCTTAGTGATACATTGTGGATCATCAATGTAAGCTCTTACAAACTCAAGGGTGGCCATTAGTTCCGTCATTTTCGATTGAAATATGTCTGGAGAATCAGTAATTCCCATTGGCAACCTGAGGTAAGAGTACTTACCCCATGGAAATATAATGGTGCATATTTTGGATGCATCTGGATCCAACCTAATGGTGTAGTAACCCATGTTTAAATCAAGGGCTGTGGCAAAAGTGAAACCTTCAAACTCTTGCATGACTGTACTAATTTTAGGAAAAAGGGAGTGGTTTTCTAACAATCCTTTTGTTTACTTCTCTAAAATCAATTAGAAAGCGTGCGGTCTGATCTTTTTTTGGTACTATGAACGACAGTGAAGCCCATTCAGATGCGGGCTGCCACTGTAGTACCCCCAGGTCACATAGTAGTTTGACTCTTTCATGAGAGTCTCTTTGACTGAATGTGGTACTGGGTAGGCTCTGCCATGGTACGGTTTTGCACCTTCCTTCAGTTTGAAGGAGACAGGCTCAGTATTCCAATCACCTAGTGTACCATCAAAGAGGGCCTCATATTTATGGAGGAGCTCCAACAACTTATTTTGATCTTATAGACTAAGGTGAGGACAATTGTTGTCAACAACTAATTGGAGGTCTGTTTTTTCATCATTTGCATCTAAGATGTGGACAGCACACTGAGTGGCTTCTGTCTCTCATTGGCAAGATGATCTCATCAATGGTAATATCCTTTGTTCAAAAATCTAGAACAATTTCAAGCTCTCTTAGTGTTTTTACACCTAAGATGACGTCAAATGCTGGCTTAGTCATCTTTTTCCCATCATACTCAACAACATCAGGTTTTACTGTGTATTCCTTGCTGTTGGAGTACTCTAGGAATTTTAGAGTAACTTCGCCTCTTCCTTTGGTTTGGAAGCACCCATTTGACATGTGCCAAGACTTTGACACCTGCCTATTCAAGTAGGAAAAACACTTGGTGGTTCCTTTTCATGGAACATGAGGTCACCATCGGAACCAGTGTCCAATAGTACTCTCAAGAAGTTGTTTTTGCGACTCCTGGACAAATGTTTGAGTTTTGTCCAGGACTGACTTCCAGTTGCTAATTTTTGCACAGCCAGTACTGCTGTTACTGAGTCCATTGATTTTTGTGGGTGAGATGGCTCAATTGACTTTGATTTATGTAGGGTGTCCTTAACTGAGTTGGGTTCTCCATCAAAGTTAGTGGATAAGTCCAAGGTGTCTTTGAGATTTTTCAAAGTTACGTCCACTAGGGGACTCGAATAATCTGGAATTAAAATTTTGTCATTGAATTCTACTTTTTGGTTACTGGTAGTTTTTATCGGACCAGGGGTAGTGAAATTAGCTAACTTGTGGTTAGTTTTAATTTTCTTACATGGATTTTCATTTTCCCCGGTACTACCCGACCCACTTCAGGATGAGTCGGAATCGCTGTCACTTTCTTCGCAATGGAAAAGTTTCTTGCCTTTTTTGTTGGCTTTCTTGAGAGACTTCTCAAGTTTCTCCATAAGAGCCCACACCTGGGCGTAGGACTTCTTGGGGCGGCTATCTTCGCGAGACTTTTGTGCAGCTTGCCCAAAAGCACCCCGCATAGGAGTTCCGTCTTTGTTGTAACGGCGACACCCCGCAGTGTTATGCGTGGTGTGCACACAGCCATGCTTTTCACATAGCTCGCAGTTCTTGTCTACATGTATACTCCATTCGGGCTTGCTTGGGCTTCTTGGGAATTTGTGCGCCTAGCGCAAACTTCTTGGATTGCTGTTCAGCTCCTTGGGCCTTTGCCGGCTTAGAAGACGACTGCCTCTCATCCACTGGGTGCACCACCTCAATTCGCTCAAGAATGAGCAATAGAGGCTTAACCCCTTCGGGATAGCACATTTCAAGCAAGTGATACTGATCCTGCCACTTCAACAGACACATGCCCAACATATGGCATGCAAGCTCCGCATCAGTGAAGGAGTAGACCTGTTGGGTCATCGTACTTGCGCTCGGGCTGTAGTACAAACACAGGAGGTCTTCCATGTAGTTGTTCAGCTGCATCACGTGCTGCACAAACTGACGCACCCGAACCTTGTTGGGCTTCTGAGGCAATTCGAAATATAGAATTTCAAATTTTTGCCCGCGTCATGAGCAAAACATGATTGGAGGTGGAGTAAATGGCACCTCTTGAATGACTCGGACGTCTTCCCCGGTGACTTCTTCCTTTTGACTCCGAAGATTTCGTGAAAGGGACTTGACTCCATCTACTCCTTAACAATTAAGTCCCAGGGCTGTCGTGCCTCCTCAGTGAGAAGGTTGGCGTAGAGTTGAAAAACTTCTAGGGCCTAGTCAGTCATTTTTGTCCTTAAGGCAAGCATGTCGGTCTTTAGGGAGAGTGACTCTGCAGTCTTTTTCTCTTTCTCAGTCATGCTGAGGGGGTCATTGGCAAGTTTGCGTAGAACAGCCTTCCAATCACCTTTTTTTGAGTCATGTGCCTTTTCAGCATCATCACAGGCGGGAATTAGCCCCATTTTCTTGGGGGTACTGTACGCCTTGTTCACGTGCAGTACAAACTGCTCGTTGATACTGTGTCCGGACCAAACCGTGAATCTGGTTTCTGACCCATTCGCGAGGGTGCACTTGAGGGTCTTGGGTTTGAGGTCCAAAGCTTCTTGGACTGAGTCCCGATCCAGCACATAACGGATAGGGGCTTTCTCACCTCCTCTTCCGCACTCACACTCTTGGTTCTTAAGCCCAATGGGGGTAATCTTCTCAGTAGACATTCTTGAGAGGGCTGCTCCGAGACTTGTTCCAAGAAAAAGGGTCTTGAAGGAGCTTCATGGCGGTTCGCACTCGAAGGAGACACTCTTGACACAAATCTTGTTGGCGGCGGGATCATGTAGCACAGACGTGGTGCTACTACTTACCGGCGAGGAAAGACGATGGCTTGACAGGCAAGCACGTGGATGCTGAACGCTGGACTGGCGGAGGACAGACACGACAGTGTTGAATGGACGGTGGTCAGCTCGACGGTGAAGGATGGTCGAAGGACAGTGTGGCGATGGACAGACGGTCCAAAAAAATCTCTCAAGTAGGTTATCAATTGATAGTGACCTAAGCCGAAAAGTATTAAGACAATCTTGTTGTATGCTTTTCAGCTTTGTATTTTTGTGAGTTAATTTAGTTACAGTTGTGAAGGATCAAAATACCATGATGAAGCAGAAATGCTTCATCATGAAAAAATAAAGTGTGTAGGATTCTACACAGTCCTGGTATGTTCATACTTATGAATCACTCAGGTGTCGTGTAGGTTTCTACCTGCCTTGGTATGAAACCTCACATGATCTGATTTTTCCAGAGAAGCTCTCACACTGCAGGCTTGTCAGTTGAGCAGTTGAAATGTATCAACTGCTTCACTTGCTCTCAGTTGAGCAGCTGAACTCCCTCAACTGCTTACTTGGAATATTGTCTTCTGTGGAACATACCAGATAGGTATGTACTTCAAATATATTGTTTCTGAGAAACTAATATCTTATGACTTTTTGTCCTTCCTCTGTGTCAAAAAAGTGAAGGAGACTTATGGAGTTCCAACTGGAAGCTCCTGATTCTTGGCCTATGTCAGGGAATGCACCTTGAACAGAAGGAAGGCTGTGGTGTGAAGTTTCATTGTAGGTAGTCTGTTGTGTGATGGGCAAAAATGTCGATGTGTTGGAGGGAGATGCAATAACATTGAATTGAATGGTGATGTTGATTTTGTACAGTGTTTTACATGGTGTCGCATCTTGAGACAAACATGACTTTAAATGGAAAGGTTAAGTCCCATGGAACTACCTCAAGAGGCAGTTTTAAGGGACTCAATTAGGGCACTATTTAGAAAAGCTAGATCGAGTTTAGGCCCTTACTAGATATGATGATTTTTCCATCTAGAGTACAAAGAAATAGTTTCTCGGGTATGTTGATTGGTTTCCATGTATTTTAGGGTTGCCAACATTTTCAAGCCCAATTATGGTTGTTGGGCTTGGATGTTATTTTTAAGCAGTACAAACAAGACATATAGAGTTGAGCAGGCTCTGACAATTATATATCTAATAATAAAAATTGCAAAACTAGTGTAACCATAACTCATTCAGTCATGTCTGTGAATTGCAATTTCCAAATCATACCATATGAAAAGAAGTTTTCATATGAAAGCATCCTATGATACCGGTTGTCAAGTTGTATGAGAATGATGCATTGCGTGATATGCTTCCACTTAGTAGCATCACTTGGGTATGCATTTCAGCTTAGGCAGTGATCCTCGGAGAGTTTGCATTCCCCATACCCTGACTGACCTCATAGACTCATACAAATTGGTAAATTGGACATTTAAAGTGTATAAAAATGGAGAAGAGATCGCAATCTAGTGTATTATTTTTGCTTATGGACATTACATGTTAACTTTGTACTTGGCAAAACAATAAAGTTGGCATTTTTGCAAATTAATTAGGCAAATATAAAGTCAAAATGTGACATACTAACAACCACATTTCTTATTATTTTCTGACTCAGTAAAACAAAAACATGTAACTTTACTGTATCATCCATAATTTCCCCCCTCACCCTCAGAGGTATGCCTTATTCTCTTAGCTATTCTACAGATGTTGCTTTTTATCTGGAGTTCTGTGATGGCCCCACATGAGAACTCATTACAAATCAGTATTCCTCTAGAGTCAGAAGAAAAGTGATCCCTAGCGGGCAATGGTAGCATTCTAAGCTTACAACAAACTTCTGTCTGTAACAACTGGTGACTTCTTGAAAGTTGCTGAAGATTTTTAGAAGTGCTAAACTGGCCCAAAGTTTTGAGAGTACTTTGTGGCAACTATGGATTGTAGTCCAGTTCCCCTCTTTTGTAATATGTTTGCAAATCATTTCATCAGGCAAAACTCTTTTGCTGGTGGAATGCATTTGTTCTTCATTTTTCTCTGAGACTACTATCTCCATTTCATGTTACAAAATCACACAACCATTGATTTTGTCAGACAAAACCACACTTTTTTGAAATTTAAGGATAACTTTTCTCAAAAAATGCTGTCAGTTTAGACACATTACTGACACCTAACGGACAATTACAATTTGTCTGACAAAGCAAGGAGCCCTAGGGTTCCATGTAACTGCCCCCTCTTCATGAAGTAAGCTGAAGAACGACTCAGTGCTACTATGCAGTAGTAATATAGAATAATTCTAAGGATCTGACAAAAAATGTGGAAATCTTATCATTTATCAATTACCCTTCCCTTTTTGTGATCTGTGATCTGTGATCTCGATACGTTGTTGAAGGTTGATTTAGGTGCATGACAAGTAGATCCAACATATCAGTGCATCAAAATCACCAAGGTCATAAACATATGACACAAATGTCACAAAACAAAAGCACATAACAACACTCCTATCCGTGCTCCCAACTATTTTCATTTTACTGCATGGATGAAGCTTGAATATCTTATCAAAAAGCAGTGAGCGAATGTGTTGAAGCATATGGACAAGAACACATCTCAGAAAATGCTGTTGAATCATTTCCCCAGTCTTAGTCACATTTGATGCCCTGTTGAATATAAAATAATAAAAATGTCCTTCTTTAGTTCCAACCTCTTCATGTAAGAGAGAATTTGATGACACCCCTCCTCATCCTTTGCTGTTGACCTGTGCTTGGATAATCAACAACCTCCAAGACACATTCAGGATTGCTGACATCTGCAACCCTGCTGTTGATCAATGCCATGGTCTTGATGATAGCACCATCTCCATCCCGAGGGGGAGCCAAATATTTTAGCTTCATCCAGAAGATCCTATTCTTCATTCTTCTTGTATGCTTAATCCATAGGAAGGACAAGAGGACCAGCAATCTGTCTATATTAAATGCTTCATATGAAGTGCATTTGTCTCTGGTCCTCATAAGCCTTTATTTGAAAAAATGGATCCTCCCCAGTGCTCAAGAAGAAACCATTCAACTGAATAAAACAGTAATCCAGAGAGTTTGTTAGGGTGTTATACAACAAAAAAAGAGGGAAAATGTACAAATCAAAAAGTAGGTATCCGTTGGTAGATCAAGTGGTTCTGTTGCCCCAGAGCCAGAGCTATTCTTTCACAGAGGATTCACAAGACGAGTTTGATGGTAAGAAGGATTCTTGGTGGGCTGCAGATAATGGGAGCTATGACATCTGAGATGGCATATAAAACTCTCTCTGAACAGAACTTAATTTATATACTTTATCATATAGTTACAAAAAAATATTAGGAAAGCATCAGGGTAAGTCATGTTACTCCAAATATTTTATTTCTTTATTCTGTGTGAGTATTGTTGAAAAAGTACATTTGTGATTTACTTGTGCTTGACACTTGTGCACATTTGAGAAAACAAATTTATTTACTTACTACATCAAGATGTTAATACAGGTGCAGTACATGAGTTAAATACAAACATCATGGATCAATACTTCTTTTAACCAACAATAATTTTTGTTAACAATCCTAATGCTATGCTTTGATAGGAATGTTTTGTGGTTGATTAAATATTTAAATGAATATTCATTGAGATGCTATGCCTTACAAGAGTCACAAAAAATGCTATTACAGAGGGCTGTCATGCAAATTAAAAAGATATTTTGAGAGGGCATGACACTGTGGAAGAAAAATAAATCAGTGATCTCACCTTTTTAAAGGCAACTTCCAATTCTCTACTACATTGGTGGAAGGTGAGTGAAGGTCGCAAGCTCTAAGTTCTGACAGCAACTGGTGGCAACAAACCATCATTGCTGTGGAGGGTTGTGACAAACAATTAAAAAGATATTTTGAACATGAGAAATAAAAGTAACTGAAACTGAAAAGGATTTTAACTTTTCCAGGGCATTAGCTCGTTCTCTATTGCGTGGGTGGTGGGGGAGTTAAAGTTTGCAAGCTATGGAAGTTGCTGGTGGCCAAGAAACCAACATTGCTATAGAGGGGTGTAACAAAAAAATAGAAAAACATTTTTTGAGAGCATGTGACATAGAAAAACGAGAAAATCATCATCTTTATAATGACATCTCCCGTTTCTCTATTGCATTGGTGCTTGAGGGGGTGATGGCTTCGAGTTTCGGGGCTCACAGGTTGCCAAGAAACCACTATTGCTGGAGAGGGGTGTAACAAGCAATTAAAAAGATATCTTGAGCACAATTGGAACAGAAAATTGACAAATGTAAGAGATCTTGCCATTTGAATGGCATCTCAATTGGTGGTGGGTGAGTGAAGGTTGCAAGATCTTGGAGCAGCTGGTGGACAAAAAATTACCATTTCTGGGGAGGGATGTGGCAGAAAATTAAAAAGATATTTCAATAGTGCCTGAAATAGAGAAATAAAATCATACTTTTCAGGGCACCACCAACTTCTCTGTTGTATTGGTGACTGGGGAGTAAAGGCAGTACAAGCTCTAGGATGGTCTGCCATTTGCAGATGAAACCAAACCAAATTTTGGGTAGCAAGATACGTTGACGAAAGATGTCATTACAGCTTGACTGCAAAATGAATTAGAAGGCAAAGGAATCACAAGGCCAATCTAATCTGCTTCAGATGAATCACATTCTTGATCAAGGCACAAGGAGAGCATTTTAAGATGGTTGTCAATCGAGTGGAGAATACATTGTTCAATCAATGTGAAGCACAGAAATGTAATCTCCTGCGATCAAGGTAAGCAGTTACAGAAGTATAACAGTGTAAAAATTATTATCAAACTATCAAATTGTTACAACTGTAACTTATGCATACTACAAGAGATTTGTCATTATCAAAATCACTGCCTCTGATGTACTTCTGCAGTATTACACTTGCTTAATGATCATGAGAGGACTGTATGATCATTTGTTTACACAACCAACAGGCACAAACAGCAGGGAAGTCTCAGTGTGAGCCAAACACTATACAGAGGAGAATTCCTTGAAACTCCCTCTTGCCACCATCTAACAGTCAATGGTGCCACTTTCTGTCCTTGAACAACAATCATGCCATTATTACATTGAAAGGCTTCACTATGGGGTCCTTCAACTACTCGTTGGCCATGTTTACCCCTATGTTTGATGAGTATTCTCCCTCTGTGGATACTGTCTCAAAAACACAGTAATGAGTAACAAACCAGAATTCCTATAGTAATTACTGTAGGTTCCGCTAATATTACAGTGAATTTTGTCAAAATGAGTCTTATTTTGTGACATCACTGTGTCACACTCCTTAAGTATTTAAAAAAATACTAAAGTAATTCTTTCCCAGTAATTTTGACACCACAGTAATCACACTACTGTGAAATTTTCCAAATATTTCAGAGTAACGTGGAATTCCACCAGAATGCTGGTGGAATTTACAACCTCGTCAGGGGTTAATGCTGGCCTGGACTCACACCAGATGTCAAACGGTGGTTCTACAGCTCACCTTCCACACTACAATGACTCGGATTTCAAAAAATCTACACTTCCGAGGAGAATAATCATCAAAATACTTGAGAAGGCCCCACTTTCTAAAATTACTCCCCCTACACATGAAAGCTGCAGGAATGTCAAAAGGCCACCATCCATAGACATCAAGCTCTTCATAATATTTGGGGGACTACATATGGACTAAAGGTGAGAATAGAGGAAGCACCTGATGGAATTGTTCAGAGTCACTTCTACAATGGTTATACAATTGACCATTATGTTACAGCTTTCCTTTGTTTTGTGCAAGATGGCATGACTTCTGCATGTTTCTATAACATGCTCTGTTGTACTCATGATAGCACGGTTGCTGAGTGGAGCAGCTTCTATGCAAATTTGCACATTATTTATGAAGAGAATGGGTTGACATTTGTGATTGATATTCTATGCTGACAGGTTTCCTTTCCTCATCAAATCTCATCAAATCTCATCAAATCTTCTCGAGACTATATAACTGCAGACATTAACTTACTCACTTATGAAGAACAGATTCAAGACTAGGAAATGAAGAGAGGCAATACGCATGTATCAGCCTGCAGAATGGTTAATGTGTGGATTCCAGGCTTCCTTTTCCTAGTGCTAGGTTGCAAATTCCAGAGGAATTCCGGCGGAATTACGCGTTACTCTGGAATATTTGCTAATTTTGACAGTAACGTGATTACTGTGATTGCGAGATTACTGAGAAAGACTTACTTAAGTACTTTGCTCAATACTTAAGGACTGTGACGTCGTGACATCACAAAATAAGACTCATTTTGACAAAATTTACAGTAATATGTCCGGAACCTACAGTAATTACTGCAGTAACTCTGATCGGTTACTGGTTACTGTGTTTTTCGGACAGTAACCAAAATCGAAATTTGCAACCTAGTCCTAGTGTGAGAGATTCTCTTCATTATGAAGAGTATGGAGAAAAACACATTGTCACATCACTTCTGCTGCTGGTTAACTAACAAACTTGACTGGTGAAAGTGAATCAAATTTGGAATGTGTATTATCCAGCTCTCAAGAGGGATGCTAACCTAGAGTTTTGCAGCAGTAAAATAAGTGCACTTGTTGATTCTTAACAGTACAATAATACATTCTAGCTCGAGAAATAATTTAAAACTAACATTCATGTTCCTTAAATGATTACACAAATATGTGTCTTAATAGTCTTAATTACAGTAACAAAAGATGAACATATAAACTAGCAAATCAATTGCTACTTCTCAAATTTCCCCTCTGCATCTGGCTCACCAGTCTTCCTCTCATCCTCATTCTTTTGCTTCTCCTCTCTTTGAAGATGACCCAGAAAAGTGTATCCGACAAGGCTGATTGATGAGACTGTGGTTGTGGTGCTGTCATGAAATTTCCGCCATACATTGGCATGCAGCTCTGCATGTTGCCCTGCATCATCATGACAATTGTAGTAAAAAACTGCTGTTACCGCGGTATGTTGTCTTCGTGCACCTGGTATTCCAACTTACACTTCTCCTGTTGCTTGTCTACTCTTTCCATGCCTGCTCTTCTCTTCTTCCTCCTCTTGCTTCATATATTTTATCAAAAGGATTTGGCCAATAGTGTGGTCATCAATGTTGCACCAGAAGTATTCACATTTCTTCAGCAAGAAATTGGTGTTACCTCAGCATTATAACAAGCAGTTGCTGATTCCTGGAGCAATAAGCAGTTAGATTGTTTTAAATTAGAACAGTGAAGTAAAATGAATAAGAAAAAGAAAAACCTAACAACTTCTCCTTCCCCTGCTCCCACTTCTCCTTCCCCGGATACTTCTTTAAAGTTGAGCTCACTTGCCTCTTCTTTGTCCAGACAAAAGCTCTTCTTCAGAGCCAGTTCTTCCCTCACTCTTTTTGATAATCAACTCCTGTTTTCTTTCCATCTAGTACATTGGGAGTGATGTTTGGATTCCTAGTGGAAGTCATCGTCCGTGCTACCTTGTTAAACTTTTTCAGTTGATTGACAGTGTGATACACTTCAGGATTAAATTTCACACGGTGGGCAGCAATCAAATCCCACTTTGCACGAGTGGTTGGCAGAATGTGACAAATGGCTTCAAGCATGTCATCCATCCCACTCTTTGAGTAATTAGATCATCTTACCTGCCTCACTCCTTTGCCCAGGAAAATTGACCCAGGGCTACCATCCCATCCACCTACACGCCCGCAGTCACCATCCCCCATTCGTGGCCGCTACAACTGCAGCACCCCTCCTAACAGGGGCAGTGACACCAACAACTGCTGCACCATCAACTGCACCAGCATTAGGCCCCAATGTGATGGTTGAGGAGTGTCCTCTGCGGGAGTGTCTACTTGCACATCATCATCATTCTCATGTCCTAAGACAGGCACAATGACACTTTCTTCAGAAGAGATGGATAAATCATCTTGGTAGTTGCCATTGGACATAGAGACGTGAAATTATGCATTGAGTAGTATTGTAAAAATGGATGGATACAGCAGTCCCGTTAGGTCTAGAAAACACTCACGCTTTGGGCCAAAAGACTTGTGGGAACGGAATGTGTTTTCTATCCGAAAAATAAACGTAGGCGTAGAAAAATAGTACCTAGGGAAATGATTAATTTTGGCGTTGCTCCAATATTTTATGTGTCATGGTGGGAAAAACACTGTATGGCGCAGAGATTTTGTTTGATGGATGGACACTGTACTCAGTATTGTACAACACAGTTTCTAAAACGCTAACAATAACGGACCCCTATGGTGCGCTATTGGCCATTTTTGCAAGATATTCCCGCGTCATATAATTGCGAATGGAGTCATTATGACAATCCTCAGGTGCAAACGTAAAGTTTTTGATCGGTACAGGACACTGCCACGTAAGTACGAGGGAATGCATGAAAATGAAAGTCTACATTTTAGAGGATGACGAACAGTGGAAGATAGGCAGATCAACCGTTATTCAAGTCAGTTCCGTTTGCTTCGTACGGTACCATACCATATAGGAAAAAGTCAGACGTCATGAAAGTGAACGTAGTACTTACACTGTCAAGTATGGTACCTGGGACATCAATCGTGCTGATGCGACACAGGAATCTACGTACTTACGTCTACGTCTAATGTGGTTTTCGCTACGATGAGGGCAGGTAAAATGATACTAAAGGAGATGTTCGCAAATGTTCTTTAGCAGGCTCAAAACCCGAACAGGTAAAGAGTAGTGACTCAAAAATGACTTCTCCGGTATCGATGACCGATAATTTGTATCTCCGTGCTAATGTTTCCTCCAACTCAGCGTCGCACTGTGACTTTTGCGTGACGTTGTCTCACAATTTCTTTTTTTCGTTCACGAGGGCCGGTGACTAAATGCATCTTGAATCACCAGATGTAATCAATTTATTTATGATTGTTTCGTTATTTTGTGATGGAATTGGTGATATCCTATCGAAAAGGGCATGAACAGGCATGAAGGCTGCACAGCTTTCATCATAAAAAACGAACTCCTGTTGCGTCTAATCTCAAATTATTCGTTTGCACCGACAGCTAATTAAAGTATGATACCCAAAATTGGAAGCATTGGGAAGGGATTGGCAACACTGGGACGCCGTAAAAGTTGGAAGGCAATAGAACCATACGAATCATCGCCGTCGCCGTCGTCGTCCGTCGATGCTAAAACTGGTTTCTCTGATGCATACAGTGATGATGCTCACATCGTTACGTATAGTGAATTGTTGTCAGATGGAGCTCCTTCGTGGTCGTTTGCGGGAGGTTCCCATCACTCGCATTCCGACAATGACGGCTCTACAGACGAATCCATTCTTTCCGAGGCATTGTTCGATCAAGACAAAATCAAGGAGTTAGCCCAGAGATTGCAGCGGTTCAATGGCAAGACATTGGATCATTTAAGTTACGCGGATCCTCACGACAATCTTGATGCTGGCCAGCGTACATCTGAATCTTCATCCGCAAT
Organism: Cyclotella cryptica; assembly: GCA_013187285.1. Lineage (NCBI taxonomy): Eukaryota > Bacillariophyta > Thalassiosirophyceae > Thalassiosirales > Thalassiosiraceae > Cyclotella > Cyclotella cryptica. The sequence continues at coordinate 560,428 of JABMIG010000034.1, read as the reverse complement.
CGTCCCAGCACCTCAAAGACACTACTCAGAAAGTTCTTCGGAAGCTGCGCAGTTTCCCATCTCCAAGTCAAAATCCAGAAGCTTCCACGACCTGAGCAGCTCTCGGCGAGATGTACCCATCAAACGGTCTACGAGCTTTCACGCTAGGAGCAGTGCAGGCGAACGAGAGGGTCGAAAAAGCATGACGTCGTGGAATCACTCTGCAACGAGGAGCCACTGGGCCGAAAGAAAAGACCCAAGTCCAGAAACAGCCAAGTCTACCTTACGTCTAGACAATCTAAAAGAACCAAATCATTCGCAAAACGCTCCTGGTTCTCGCCCACCACCTCCTCCACCAAAGCCCGCAGTCATTAGCCGCGAGAATCCACCGCCGCCACCGCCGAGAAATCGTCGCAGTCCTCAACGTTACCCGCCTCCTCCACCGCCGCCGCCTCCAGCTCATTTTACTGGGCCGAGGCGTAGTCGTTCGAGTACAAGAGAATCAAACCACCATCGCCCAGGTGAATCAACCCACCATCGTCCAAAGCAATTGAGCAGGTCCTGTACAGAGCTGCCTCCAACTGGACCACACAGCCCTCGTGGGAACACTGACGAACCGTCGAACCATCGTCCGACGCAGCTTAGTGTGTCGTGTAACAACGCGAACTTCTCCAGACCTCGAAGTAATACATGGGTGAGCTCAGACGAACTACCCAACCGTCGCCCAAGGCAGCTAAGCTCCTCCTGCACAGAGGTGGCTTTCTCCGTACCTAAAAGTAGGCGCGTCAGCATAGAGGAGGAGCCACCGAACCATCGCCCTCGTCATGTCAGCATGTCTTCTAAAGAAGAATCGTTCTCGGCACCACGAAACAGGCGGGCCAATACTGGAGGAGAGCCACACAGAAACCAGTCCAAGTATCTCAGCATGTCTTGCACGGATGAATCGTTTTCGGGACCGAAAAGGAAAGAAAGCATCGGGGAGTCCTTGTCGTCGTCCATGCCTAATGTCCTGTCTGATTACCCTCCTCACCCGAAGATTACGCGCTTTCGAGATGACATTGATATTGCTACCTTCTTCCCCTCGGCTCGTCCGTCCGTTGACTCGAAGCGTTCGCAAAAAAAGCTTGCCCCAGATACCAAGAAGCATGTTGAACCGGAAGTCAAAGTCGCAGATGCCCCAACTGATGCTGCAGGGGCGAACAAGGACAAGAATACGGAAGACAAGAGCATTCTTGACAAGCTTCCATTTATCCAAAAAGTCAGACCTCAACGTGATGTCGGTAGTGAGGTTGCTGACCACCCTGCCTCTCCCACGTCTAAGAAGAGAAACCCTGCTCGACCCAAGTATGATAAGAATGGACGATGTCTCAGGCACCCGTCAGTTATTGTTGCCAAGAAGAAGCCCTTTGCCAAAGGTTGGGATATCATCCGGAACTGCCCTCGCTGCAGCATGGAGTCGAGTGATCATGACCTCAACGAGTTGTCGTCATCTTCCAATCAGATTGCTGCTGATTATTGCATTGGAGTGGATGAAATATTGGCTCCTTCCAACAGGAAATATGACTGGCAAGCTTCCTCATCCTTCACGTCCTCCGCTTCGTTTGAAAGTAATGAAGTGAAGCGTATTGAAGGGGTGGATGATTTTTTCGCGGCCTCAAAGGCGCTGCGGTCTGCGACGAGCCTAAGCGAAGCTGCCTCTCGTGCCATTCGTTCTGGAAATGTCGATCGTCCAAGCATGGGTAGGGGTAGTGTTGGCAAATCTCGTAACTCATTTCACGTTGATGAAAGGCCAAGGAATGCTCGCGCTTCGGTTGTTTCGAAGATGCCATACAAAACTCCGTGGGGGGAGTCTGGATGGTAAGTTTCAAAACTTTTCAGCTCTTACATTCGCCAGTATTAGAATGAACTGAAGATATTTTGTCTGCGCTGTGTCATATGTTCAGGTACACTGGTGAAGTAAATGAATTTGGCGTCCCGAATGGCAATGGAAGAATGCGCTTCAAGAGTGGTTATCAGCACGATGGGCAATGGGCGAATGGATACTCTGAACAGTACTTGGACAACTGCGGCAGAACGAAGCGGGGGTTTGCTGAGAATCGCAGCCCTTGGAAAGAGGACAATGGTATGGCTCTCGCTGTCCCCTTCCGGTCCGAACAACCGTATTATGACTATTCGTCCAGGAGTATCCACGCGTAAAGTAAGATAATGGCTTTGTCTAGTTATGCTTCTTCGATCAATGGAGCTCTTTGGAAGCTACCTCCGTAGTGTGAACGTGTCGTGGTCTATCATTTGCGTCATTTATGTAGATTGATGAATATGAACGTTAGACGACAAGTGGTGAGGCGACTATTCGAGTTGCCCAGTCTCAGGGGTTGGCGCTGCGACAAAGAAAAATAGGTAGATGACTTCAGTCAAAAAATAATTAATTCAAAACTTTACTTGCCAGTAACAATAATTCTGAGGCTACATAAAGATACTATTACTACAAACATCCTTTTGCGAAGATTAAATGATGAGAAAATATTTAGATTCAGTTCAAAGATTAAATCTTTCAAAGGTCAACTCTCCACTTCGATCGTCGAATGTAACCATTACAGGACCAACACCATCTAATCCAAGTTTGTTTACATCATCGATTGTTGTGAACGTGTCTGATTTGGTGAAAAAAAGAAGTATTGCATATTAAATTCCATGAAATTTATAAGAAGCGCAAACGAATTGGTGAGGCTAAACAACTTACCTCCTATACAAACAAGTTCAGGATCAAAAGACGTTGCGAATATTCTACTGCTTTGTATTGCATTGGGGTAGGTTGACTGGTCCTGCGAGTTATTTTGTGTTGACTCAGATTCATCTTGCAACGAAAACTCGTTCTGGGCAAAATTTCTCTCTGTAATTTGCTTCCTCTTCGTTCCATCCTTACCCTCGACATCCCGTAACCCGGCCAATACTCTTCCGCGTAACTTACCAAATACGAAAACATCTCCCTCGCTCCACACTTCACCTCCTGGATTGATACTGCCAATGATGACAAGTGATTGATTTGGGTAATCTGAGGTTATGAGTTGACCGGAGCGAATTGAGCCTGTATGCACTTTTGTGCTGGGGTGGGATGCTTCACTTTGAAATGGAGCTACAAAAACATCCATTCGCTTTGTATCCTCCACGACGGATTCCCTAATGTCAGTACAATCTTGGGCTTTCGCATCCATCGCTACGCCATTTGTAGTTTTAGGGTCGTGTGTATTTGTTGACCCGAGTGGTCGTCTTGGCCTCAACAGTGGTGCGACCCCTCCTCGCTTCTTTTTCTGAGACGATTGAAATAAGGTGCTCAATCTTGTAGTAGTACTTTCTGGGGGACGTGATGAGGGTGGCACGCTATCAGAGAGCTTATGATATGTGTTGATTGCGTTTTGCAGTAATGGTAAGTTCATCGATTGTGCTTCAAACATCAACCCAGAAGATAGATTTTGTATTTCGAAAGGAGGAAGATTTGTAACACCAACTAAGCAGAACTTGACAGGTGAATTGTTTTCATTCGCATCAGAAAGGATCGCATTCACAATTTTTGTCAGAGTCCCTTCCGGTGGTGGCGACTGGTATGGCGACCAAAATTCCGACATATCCAAAACGACTGGCACTGTTCTTGGTGTCTTTGCATGCAATATATTTGGATCGGTCTGAATGATATTATTCTTCAAAGTCTGCATCAATGACTTGGGGTCTGTTTGTAGATTTGGTCGCAAAGTATACAACTGGTACGACGATACAGGAAGTTGATGGTGCGTTATTGGGCCTGCCAGTTGCGCCGGATCATTGGCCGACGATACCTCATGACCTGGAACGGTAGTTGGCATTGCAGCTGCAGGCACTAAAGGTCGTCGCCTCTGAGTACCCATCCATGTCTCAAGATAATTTATTCCATACGAACTCCGTTCCCGACGTGTGGAAGATGGAGGGCTGAGCCGCACGTCTTTTGGTGCGGACAGAGGTTTCGACAGAGACGAAAACGTGGACGCCAATATGCCGGCGGCGCTGCGCTTATTCGAAGAACCTCGAATTAACACCGAAGACACCATTTACTCCTGCTCTAGTAGATGCCGAGCGCAAGTTCGTCGATCTACAAAAATAACAATGGTATACAGTTCATGTTTTTCAGTCCGGAACTCTTCCGGAACTGTCAACGGGTTCAGATGGGTCGGTGCAGGGTGAGTGCCTGTTAGTCCTATTCCAGTAATTCCAGTAAAAGTGTATGGTATTGTATTGTATCGAGACGGTCTGCAAGACAGGCAACTTTGCCACGTGGAAGTTTTTGGCGAGCCAAACTGACGACAAGTGACGACTTTTGCATTTTTTCTACTCAAGTGACGACTTTCACGACCATCTGACGACCCTGACGACTGCGTGTGACGACATTTTGACGACCTGACAACTTTTGGTGAAGACTTTTTGGCGACCCTGACGACTTTTGCTGAAGACCTTTTGATGACCATTGTTACGACTCATCCATTCCCTTGTGACAACCCTTCTGACGACTCTGACGACCCACTTGACGACTACACGACCTTCCACAAATATCTACGTCTCTGATCATCCCGTGCGTCAGAGCAAGTGACGAACAGTACGACTCGGTGAGGACCATGATGACTAACGAGCCTAACTGACGACCCAACAGATCTTCTTTGACGACCCATGTGACTCCACCTGACGACCCCTGACGACCCAAGTGACGACCAAAAAACGACCCTGACGACCCCTGACGACTTTAGTGACGACTTTAGTGACGACCCCTGACGACTTTAGTGACCACCCGTTGACGACCGTCAAAATCTCTTGACGACATCTGACAACTCCTTCTGGCGATACTTATCGCCAAAGTCGAAAATTGCCTGTCTTGCTGATATGACGGGGACGAAGTTGACGAGAATTCCGACGAGACTCATTTTCCCGCCAAATTTCGAACAATGGGGACTCCACATGTTCTCCAGGTGTTGCGAGACGTGCGTCAGCTCTTTCCCGTGAAGAAGTTTCAAAGTTTCCCCATGGGCATGTTCGTGTCCTCATAATATTATGACACATTCACAGAGGTGAACTCTACAGACATCTATTATATTCCCACTAACGTAACCTCCCATGTTAGAATATGCAAAAAAAATATAACACGTCATATCTTACGCACACTTTACACACCAACCCCTGTCTTCCCAATAGCTTCCCAATTCTCACCACTCCACAACATCCACCGCGCCAACTAAAATATATTATGTGCTCGTGATCGCTGTTTTGCTTCATGATCTCCCCCCCATCGCACTCTTCACTGTTGTCGCAAGAGCTCCTCCACCATCGCACGGGCTCCACTGCCGTCGCACTAGCTCCGCCGCGGTCTAACGAGCACCACCTCCGTTGCACGAGCTCGACGAGCATCTACGGAGCTGGACGATCCTCATTCGAGCTCGACGAGCATCTCACGAGCTCCACAGCCATCGAACAAGCTCCGTCGCAGCTCGACAAGCATCTCACAAGCTCCACAGCCGTCGAACGAGCTCCGTTGCAGCTCGACGAGCATCTCACGAGCTCCACCGCCGCCGAACGAGCTCCGTCGCAGCTTGACGAGCATCTCACGAGCTCCACCGATGATCGACGACCATCGCCATCTCAAGATTTCTTCGTACGAGCTTCTTTCACAATCATCGAGCTCGACGACCATCGCCATCTCAAGATTTCTTTGTACGAGCTTCTTTCACAATCATCTAGCTTGACGATTGTCGCCATCTCACGAATTCGAAAGTACTTCGTTCGACTTCTATTGCACCGGGTCAATTCCTGCTACAACAACAAAGCAACACCCGGTCGCAAAGGTGAAATAAATACCATTTGTTAGAAAAGGTAAGTGCTACAACTTTGTGATTGTGAAATTTGATGATAGCATTCTAACCATTTTTTTCATCATTTCAACTGCAAGAACCCACACAGGCGACCTAGGTTTGTGACCAAATGGACATCATTGATGCCCAATTGATGCTGATGGCGTGTGGCTCATATTTATGAATGTGCTCCATGTTTTTCAACCACCCCAACAAACAACACAGGCGTCCTTGTGATTGCATATGCACAATTGTACTTTTGCATTGGTAAGTCATTTGTTATCAAACTTTTACAAAGTATACTTCATTTCAAGAAGAAAATTTCTTACATTTGACAGTTGATTGTGACGTATTGTTACAGAGTTTAAATTGTAGGTGAAAGAAGAAAAGTAAACACGAAGGTTACACGAACTTTTTTTAGTCTGTAGAAATATATACCCGCAAGACCTAATTGTAGTCCTCTAGATCAAAGAACTATTTACTTGTCTCGTGACCTGCCCTAAGCTGGCGTTGATCCTGATCAGGTGCTGTCCGAGTCAGGCAAATAGTTCTTTTGAATCTTTGGATCAATGTGGTCTCCGGGTTGTATTTGCTGCTCCCCAGACACCGTACAACAAGAATCCACAAGGAATGTACTGCTGTCACTACCACACAGGCAAGGTGACATCAAATATGTGACCTGCATGAAGTGTTCGTTGACAGTGTGCATACATTGTTTGAAGGCTCTCACCAAAACAGTGCAAGCTACGTCCAAGTGCAAAACGGTGCATCCTTCTGATCCATCACTGATTGCTCTTGCAGATATGATGTCAGCTGCAAATAGCAACCGTGGCAATTGCCGGGTGGGATTTTGTTGCTCTTTTTCTTCCTCAATTCCGAATACCTCTAAGTGCACATTGGTGAAGCCGCCTAGAGCGCCTCTGCTTCTGTCCTCTGCAGCACATTCATCAGAAGTTGAAGAATATGAATTCATCAATCATGATACTGCTAACAAGAGAAGCAGGTACTCCATGAAGAGAGAGCGCATCGAAGACCAAACAAGTGTTAACTTCCTGAAGAATTACTTCACCACACTGCACCCTCCACCATCAATGAAACCTCCGAACATCCATGGAATCCTTTACAACATGAACAAGAGTCGTTTTCGATCAAAAAAGGGCCTCCTACAGCTGAATCAAGTTCAAGGAGCTTTGATATACCCCGAGTTCAACCTTCTCCTCCAATCCGATGCTACTGACATCCATTGGAGCTGCAATCATTTAGCTTTAGCTGAATTGCAAGTGGACTCAACCCCAGGAATCATTCATGCAGTCATAAGCTCTGTAAATGCGACAGACATTGAAGACCACATGAAAGAGCAATCGTGTACTAAAACACATTTGAACAACAAGTCCGAGCGCATTGTACTGCAAGTGCAATCTCCAGAAGACTCCACCAAGGAAATGGATGTTGCTGTGGATGTTTTCATTGTCGATCAGGTCATGAAGATCGATAATAATAATCCACTGCAAGGTCAAAGTTACTTTGACCCATCCTTTGTTGCTGGGTTCGAGTTTTTCGGACATGAAGATATTGAGTGAGAATGAAATGAATGTTGATTAGAAGTCAATTATCTTGCACGTTACTCACCTTCCTCACATTGTTTCTAATTAGAGAGAGTTGTCATTGCACAATCATTTTAGGATCATTTAGCATGGAAGAATCCATTGATACCCCCAAGCTATTGTTACTCCATCCAAGTGGAATGCTTTGTAATGTCTTGCTTACGAAGTCTGAGAAAGACAACTTTGCGCTAGAAATTTATAAGCAATTGCGTTCGTATGCTGGAAAAAGAGGATTTGAAGTTAGGAGAACGTGTGGCTCTTCTGGAACAGTCGACAGAGAAACCGACAAGAATCTCCTGTATTTCCTGAGTTACCATGAGGGAATATTACCAAGATTAGCAAGAGGATACATCATTCTACGTGGTGAAGCCAGATACATTTTCTGTTATGCAAAAGTGTCTCCTTCTCCAGTAGTTGACATTGTTGTGTGGGACTACTCTCCGCCCAGAGAAGGAGGTCAATTCAAAATGTCAGCTCCATGTATTGCAAAGTATCCACCAATTGCTGAGATGATATATCTCAAGAGCCTTGCAATCTGTATCTTGAATTCTTTTAACACTCACCGAACAAAAAATGGGAAGGAACCAATTGCTTGTGGTCCCTTGCAGTTTGAAAATGTTAGTTTGAAAAAAGCACGAAAGGAATATCAACAGGCCAATTGCGAAGAAGCGATGTTTCGTTTTTTAGAAAGATTCAATAGTTTCAACCATTACAGCATGGTTGCATATCCTGTGGGTCTACATAAAGACCACTTCAAACATGGGAAAGAAAGCCTGGAGAATAAGGTATTGTTTTGTCTGAATCCCAATTTTGGAAAATCTATTGGGAGAGGGGGTTGTCTTGTTGGGCGAAGTTATGTGTATGCATTGTTAGATTGGTAAATTTGTTAAAGTGGTAAATGTGGGAATGTTTAATTGACGTCTTAAGTTATATAGAAGCAATAGATAGTTCAACATCATTGTATTGTACCGAAGTTCCTGGGTGATCATTTATTGTTTTGTCGAACACATATTTCATGGTTTTGTTCTTATGGGTAATTAACATGTTCATGACCTTACCCATCACCCAAATGTTTGTCCAAATTACATCTTCGTAACCATCGATGAGCAGAAATGAAATACAAAACAGCCTATTTTCAATGGAATCGGGCAAGTCTCCTTCCAAAAAACTAATTCGATGCACAATGAAGTTTCGTGTTTGAAGACACGATGGGATGGTTCCGTAAATTATATGTAACGGTGGCTTCTCGACACTTTTACTCACATTTGTGTTCTTCATCCTATCACGTAGATTATCCATGTCTTGCTGATTTGACGTCATTAAACAGTATTCATATTCATTCAACTTCAAGCCTTGACGCCTTGGACAGTTCGTCACCAAATGACCTTGATTACAAAAACTACAGTGAATGTTCCTGCTAGCATTTCCATTGACCTGTACCGTATGAGAGGATCCAGAAACATCCTGCGAAAGACCGAGTGACTGAATTGACTTCTTAATTTTTTTCGACGCAACATTTGACTGTATTTCATGCATTGGTTTTGCACGAGTTTTGCGTTGTGTCGACCGTGCCATTGCAGTAGGCACATCAATTGTAAATTCATTTGCGGTGTTTGGAATGGTTTCACTTCGATTGTTATCCACAGTCACTATATTTTGTAACTGCAACACAAGATTTGAGATTTGAAACTGTTGATCACAAGAAAAAGTGTTCTATCCACCTGTAACAGCTGATAGAATGTTACTGATCTGTTTTTTCCCGAGAGGTTTTACACCACCACCCTGTTTTGTCTGTAACATTGAAGCAGAAGACTGGTTGACGATTTCATCGTTTTCGGTCAATTCCATTGTGTCTACTGGCGTTCTCTGGGTTTCCATTTCTTCATATTCAAATCCAATCAGTCCATCGATAACATCAGTCTCAGATTCATTCCAACCAACTAACGATCCTCTCACACTTTGTCGACGAAAGTGTCTGTCAAGGAAGTAAGAGCTTTCAAAGCCACCTCTGACTTTAATCTCATGAGCACACATGTCCAATTCCCTCAATCTATCGTTACACACACACCTCTCGTTCTTTGACTTAAAAGTTCGGCTAGGAGCGTCGTCGTACCTTGCAGATCGAACAACATACATCTGTGTGTGATGTTCGTCAATTGTTTCCTCCATTGTTAAGTCATTAAGAGCTCTTTTGGCTGCTCTCTTGTATCGTTCATAAATTGGAAGACACAAAACGGATGCAGCTTTCAGGAGATCTTTAACAATCCACGTTGGAGGTTCGTTTTTCAGCCGGCCGACTTCTACTCGCATCTTCTGTGAGTGGCCTTCCAATAACTGGTTTGTAATGGCAACACGAGCTTTCTGACGCTGCAATAGATCTTTGATAAGAGTTACAGGATGATCACAGTAGGTGTTCCCTCCCTGTGCTATGCCAGGGTTCAAGTGTGAGATTACACTCCAATGGTTCTGCTCGCTACATGCATTTCCATGAAGTCCACGATTCCCTGGTATCTTGGCAAGGAGATGAGATGCATATGTGTGGCGTCTCTCGACAAAATCTACAAGTTTCTCTTCCAATGCACCATTCCTTGGTTCCGATGTTGATTGAAACTCTTCCTCTGACTCGGATTTCACCATTTTTACCAAGTATCCCTGTTGCAGTTCGTACCCACTTTTTCCAAAGATTTTCACCAAACCCGAATCAAGTAGATGCCATTGATCCAAAATGAAATGAGCATTAACAAAACCCAACTTCCGGATTAAGTCCTGATCAAAAAAACCATCTGCTGCAACCGCACTGACATCAGACAGTGAACGCCCGGGAGAATGTGCCTTCAAAAAATAACATGCGAATTGGTACATATCTTCTTGCTCTCCACAAAGAATCCCTTCGCATCTGATGCAAACTTTCTTCATCTCATCATACATTGCTAGTGAGAAGTATGGCCAAAGCAAGGTATTTATTCCCCTTTTCATCATATCAAGGCCAACGAAGTCACCAAATAATTCGAAATTACGCCTCATAGTTGCAGTTTGCCAGATTACGCCTATTAGTTTCTTCCCAGACTCACTTGTACTAGACGACATTTCAGCCAGTTGGAAGGCAAATCCTTTTGCCTTGGATTTGATTAGCTCCAAATATTCAATAAATGAAAATAGTTCCTCGTCTTTGCTGACAGATGACCCTGTCACTTCAAGCCACAGCGACTGGGCAAGTTCATATGCCTCATCATCATCAATGTCTATCTCATTCTCAATCCCATCAAGTAAATTACCTGCATTCACCACCTCTTTAAACTGCTTGTAATCACCATCTAATCTTCTGTAGACAGGAAGCAATATCATTACCTTCACACGAACGTTGAACACATCGTACTTCGAAAATTCCTTGGCCCTAGGCCAGACTGGCTTCATGATATTGGTGATTAGATTGGAATCAAGTCTTCCCAGATTTTCCATGTAGTTGCATAAAGTGAAAATTGCTGATTTTGGCATGTTGTTCATGTATTTTCGAGCTCGCTGAGAAGTGTTCACTCTATTCTGTTTGCTTGGTTGACAGGCTGAACCATGAGTACAACATCCATCGATGATACAATATCCATCGATGATTTTAATGGGTCTATCCCATCTCTTCTTATATCTCCATTTTTGTTTGGTAGAATCAGCAGGCATGTACCTCTCGGTTTCCAAAGATTCAATTTTGAATTGAAATGTGCATCCCGCATTCAAAGGACCATTAACATATGCACGCTTTGTCTTATCGGTTCCCTGTCTGTTGCATTTAATGTACTCTTTATCGAGACGGATGGTGAAACTGTGATACTTTGCCACAAGATCCATAGCTGTTATCAACAATTCTCGACTAATCCCTCTTTGTGTGTTTTATAAAAATTTGGGGTTGGGGTTGGGGGTGGCTTTTGGATTTTGGGTTGAGGGAACTATCAAATTCAACAGCAAGCATTCCTGTCTGCTTTAAAGTGCCTGACATGAGCCAAGGTAGCTCCCCAGGCCTTTAGACCCAAAAACAGGACTTATTGAGCCCAAATCAATAAACTTCCACAACAAAGGAAGTATAAACACTTCACTTCACAAAAAGTGTTGTCTCGAGAAGACATGAATCGTTTTTCACAGAAAAACACTTCACATCACAAGAAGTACTTCCCAAGAAAGTACTTCACATCACAACAAGTCTTTCCCCATAGAAACACTTGATGTTACAAATAAGTTTTCACAGTTAAAACTTCACAAATAGTCAATTGTGACACAAATCGATTTACCATGAAAATTTCATGTTAAAAGCATGAGGACTGATAGTTTACAGTCCTCATTCTCACCCAATTAAATAGCTCATAAAAATAATTTCCAATCAACTGGAACACCTCTTTTCTACTTCCTTATCTAGAACTACGTTTCACCTACTTCCGGCTTAGGTCACTATCGTACGATAGCCGAACTCGGTAAGTTCATCGCACTACCACACTACGAAGGCTCTCCCGACGACCCACAGGCGGTCGAGAAAAACAAATTTTCATCACGCAGAGTACTACGTTCATCGCGCACCACCGTGCGAACGACTTCTTCCTCAGGCCTCCAAGGAGTTCTTACAAGAAACTTTTTTTAGGGACTAGTCTAGGAGAAAAGCTACGAGCCATGTCCTCCGTGAAAGCATTTCCCGAAGGGCTCAAGTGGGTAGAGTGCGAACGTGGCATCGGAGGAAAGAATTCCCCCGTGCGCTACATTCCCGAGCAGGATCCTGTGCAGGATGCCCTCGAGAAGACCAAAAAGACCACCTACTTCAAGTTGACTCTTCCCAACACGGGGAATGAGTTAAAGGTGGCAGTATGGGCGTCCGGGACTCCCGAGCAGTTTCTACTGCATGTACGCTCCGCGATTCACGCGTGCAAGCAATTGGGGCTTGACACGGACTTCGCGGCAGCCGAGAAGGCTGTTGAAACAGCCAAGATCGAGGCTGAACTAGCCAAGCAGGAGTACGTGACGGTACGCAATGCTGAAAAAAAGAAGAAGGGCAATAAACAAGATACGCCCGGTACGACCGCCGAGGCTATATCGCCTGCCCTAACTGAAGCTAAGGCCTATTACGACAAGGCCCTAAAGGCTCTAGAAGCCGCGAAGCTCGCCGTCACAACGGCAGGAGCGAAGCCCTTCGAGCTGTATGGAAACCTCCTCTCCGACGAGGCCCGTCAGCCTTGGGAAAAGATCATTAAGGCCCAAGTGACTCGTGCTCCTTGGGAAGACATCAAGGGAGTACCGCACACGGAGACTCCCACGAAGACTTGGGACTCGTTCCACGAGTGCGTCATGTTCCACCTGTTACAGGTGTTCCGTCACGACGCGGGCGAGGCCCTCAAGTACTATATCACGAACACGTTGAAGAAGCCCAACAGGGTCTCGATACGTCAGTTTTTCGTCCGAGTAGAACAGCTCAACAGCTACCTCGAGACATTGCCTTGCCTGTACTACAGCCCAAAGGCTAATCAGGCTACCAAGAAGGTATTGCCCTTGGATGATGCCGACCTCGCAACTCACTTGTTGCGCATGTGTCCGGCCAAGTGGCAGACCCAATACGACTTGACTGAGAATACCACTCCGGTCAGTACTAGGGCCCTTCTCTTGGTCCTAGAGAACATCGAGAATAATGCGGAACTCGATGCGAAGCCTTCCAGCATGACCAAAGCAAAGGGGGCTGATCAAAGCGCAAAATGGAGTCGATTGACTCTCGCATCCCCAAGAAGCCCAAGAAGGTGGGCTGGACTGACAAGCACTGTGTGCTATGCAAGAAGCATGGGGGGCCGCACAAAAGTCACAACACCCGTGACTGCCGCCGTTATAACAAAGACGGTACTCCGATCAAGAAGAATGGGGGCGCAGGTAAGCCCCATTCAAAAGAAAGGAAGCCAGAGGGTGCGAACTTTGCCCAGATAGTCCGGGCGGAGTTGAAGAAAGCACTACGCAAGAAGTCTGGCAAGCGCAAGAAACGCCGCGCAAATGACTCGGAAAGCGACAGCGACTCCGACGAAAGTTCTTGAAGGCGCGGGTCGGATAGCACTGGGGAATTACATACTAGTAAGAAACGTAAACTAAATACTGCAATTGACAGTTACACTACCCCCAGTCCGAGTAAAGCTATCCAAACTAATAAAAGTAAAAAAATTAAATCGACTGTCACCAAAGAGAAGACGTCAAAAAAATCTTGTTCCAAAACAAAAAAGTCTGAATTAAAAATTCGAGACAAATTAGAGACTACGACCTCAAATATTTCAAAAAAATCTTACGACACAAACAATGTCAGTAGTAAAACAAAAGCCACTGAGGATAGTATTAAGACTCCCAGTGCAAACCATAGTCTCAAGCAACCGAAGCAAGAGGTTGCATCCCACACCAAGGACCGCCTCGGTGTTACGGCACTTATAGCCATCATGGAACCAGCGACTGAAAGTCAGTCCTCCAGAGCATACAAACAACCTCTGAGGAGTCGCCCCAGTAACAAAATCAAAGTCCTACTGGACTCTGGGTCTGATGGAGACCTTATTTTCCTACCAAAAGGAAAAGACAAACCCTTTCCCTACCTGACTAGGCAGGTGCCAAAGTCTTGGCATACGTCAAATGGGAGCTTCCAGACAACTGGACGGGGAAAGATCAGAGTTAAATTCTTTGAATACTCCAGTAGCAAGGAGTATCTTCTACAACCTGATGTTGTGGAATACAAAGAGGATAGCATGACCAAACCAGGGTTTGACCTCATTCTTGGTAGTAATACCTTGAAAGAGTTAGGAATTGTCCTAGACTTTCGGACAAAAGAAATCACAGTAGATGACATCTCACTGCCAATGAGAGACATCAACAAATTGAAAAACAAGAGCGACCATAGAACGGGCTTGGACTATGAATAATAGCATCTACCAAGACACATCCAAAGAACCCCAAAGTACGCTCGAGGCAACAAAACGCCTCATCCACATACTAGACGCTAAATATGAAAAAGCGGATCTCAGGGCAATTGTCAAGAACAACTGCACACACCTAAGTGTCCCAGAACAAACTAAGTTACTGGAGCTCCTACAAGAATTTGAGGAGCTATTTAGCGGGAAACTAGGTGACTGGGATTGTAAGCCGGTCTCCCTCCAGTTGAAGGAAGGAGCACAGCCATATCATGGCCGGCCTTTTCCCATACCCAAGAAGCACATAGAAATCACCAAAAGGGAAGTACAGAGGCTATGTGACTTAGGGGTACTCAAATGGCAAGATGATTCTGAATGGGCATCTCCCACATTCATCATACCAAAAAAGGACAACACCGTACGGGTTGTCAGCGATTTTAGAGAAGTAAATAAACGGGTAGTGAGAAAACCGTTTCCTATTCCTAAAATTAGCACTGTTCTACAGGAACTAGAAGGCTTTACATATGCCACAGCCCTTGATCTCAATATGGGCTATTACACCATTAGATTGGATCCAGATGCGTCCAAAATATGCACCATTATCTTTCCGTGGGGTAAGTACTCTTACCTACGGTTACCAATGGGTGTTGCATGTTCTCCGACATCTTCCAAGCTAAGATGTCAGAGCTAATGGCAACCCTTGAGTTCGTCCGAACTTACCTTGATGACTTATTATGCATCAGCAAGGGTAGCCTGGAAGACCACCTTACTAAACTAAGGCGGGTCTTCATCAGGTTGCGAGACGCAGGCTTGACAGTGAATGCACGCAAGTCATCTTTCTGTGCCGTGGAGACAGAATACCTAGGATATGTGTTATCCAGAGATGGTATAAAGCCACAACCAAAGAAGGTACAGGCAATCCTCGCATTAACACCGCCACAAAATGTTAAACAACTCCGTAGATTTCTGGGCATGGTCCAGTACTACAGGGATATTTGGGCGAGACGCAGTGAAATACTTGCACCACTTACCAATCTAGTTGGGGAGTGCGGACATACCAAAGTCACAAAGGCCAATAAAACAAAGAAAAAGCCGTGGCATTGGGACAACATCCATCAGCAAGCATTCGACACTGTAAAGGCAACAATTGCTCGCGATGTTACCTTGGCCTACCCTGACTACTCGCAGGGATTTGAGATCTATACGGATAGCTCCAAATTTCAATTGGGCGCCGTAATTACTCAAAACAACAGGCCGCTGGCGTTCTTCAGTAGAAAACTGAGTCAGGCGCAGCAAAAATATAGCGTGACCGAACAAGAACTACTGGCCATAGTAGAAACATTGAAAGAGTTCAAAGGCATGCTTTGGGGACAACAAATTACGGTCTACACTGACCACAAAAATCTAATGCAGGATGCTCTAGGTCTGACCTCTGATCGAGTGTACCGCTGGAGATTACTCTTAGAAGAGTATGGCCCCACCGTCGTGTACATCAAGGGAATCCACAATACAGTTGCGGATGCCATCTCACGACTGGACTATGGACCCGTTGCGAATGACAGGTCAACCTGGATGACTTTCGCACAATGCTGGTGTTATCATAACACGGCACAACCGAAATCATCCCTAGCAACCACCAAGGAATCCATGAACCAGGTGTTTGCTAATCGAAACGAAGAGGACTCCATCTATCCACTCACAACCAGAGAGATAGCGGAAGCACAACAAGAAGACGAAAGCCTCTTAAACAAGGGCTACTCAACTCACTTAGTTGAGAATATTAAAGTACTCTGTAAGGACGGCAAAATGGTTATTCCAAAAAGCCTCCAACACCGTTCCGTAGGGTGGTTTCACCACTACCTACAGCACCCTGGGACCAAGCACCTCGAAGAAACTCTTCGTCTTTCGATGTATTGGAAAGGTCTACGAACGACAGTCCAATCACATGTCAAAAAGTGTCACAGTTGCCAGGTGAACAAGCGCAGACAATTAAAATACGGGAAACTGCCTACAAAACTTGCAATCACCAACCCATGGGAGGCATTATGTGTGGACCTCATAGGACCGTACACCCTCAAGGGCAAGGACAAGACACAAATTGACTTCATGTGCGTCACAATGATCGATCCCGCAACAAGCTGGTTCGAAATTGTAGAGTTGCCGGTATCACAGCTCCAGGAGCTTGATATTCCCACGGGTACAAAGGGGCAAAGGAGCAAAGACACACATGTCCAAACTAAACAACCCTACTTTGACAAGACGTCAGCAACAGTAGGGAATATAATAAATAGGACCTGGTTTAGCCGTTACCCACGTAGTCAATACATTATCTACGACAACGGAAGTGAATTTAAACTTCACTTCGAGACCCTCTGTGATTCATATGGTCTGAAGCGTAAGCCGACCAGTGTCAGAAACCCACAAGCGAATGCAATACTCGAGCGAGTGCATCAAACAATCATGGCGATGCTCCGCACAGCTGACATAGATATGGCCGATACCGTCAGCGAGAGTGACATTGCTGACTTCCTCACAAATGCCGCATGGGCCGTTCGCTCTACCTATCACACAGTACTAAAAACCTCACCAGGAGCAGCTATTTTTGGAAGGGACATGTTGTTTGACGTCCCCTACATTGCTGACTGGTCAAAAATAGGGGAATATAGACAAAAACAAACAGATAAAAACACAACACGGGAAAACGCCTCCCGCATTGACTGGGACTACCAGCCCGGTGACAAAGTACTGCTGCGAAAAGACGGTATCCTCCGCAAAACAGAAAGCCGGTATGAAAGTGATCCTTGGACCATCACGTCAGTTCATACGAATGGCACCATAAGGGTTCAACGCGGAACTAAATCTGAGAGATTAAACATTAGGAGAGTTACACCATATTTTGAATAAAATAACCTCTGTACTATCCCCTCTCTCCACATAACACTTACGCTTCGTCACATGTTACACCATCTTTTTTTTCCTACCGGAGGTTATTTTTTTCCTCAGGAGGTTTTATATTTTCGTGTGCATTGACACCTTATCGCTCCATTCGTGGGGGCGAGTGACATGAGCCAAGGTAGCTCCCCAGGCCTTTAGACCCAAAAACAGGACCTATTGAGCCCAAATCAATAAACTTCCACAACAAAGGAAGTATAAACACTTCACTTCACAAAAAGTGTTGTCTCGAGAAGACATGAATCGTTTTTCACAGAAAAACACTTCACATCACAAGAAGTACTTCCCAAGAAAGTACTTCACATCACAACAAGTCTTTCCCCATAGAAACACTTGATGTTACAAATAAGTTTTCACAGTTAAAACTTCACAAATAGTCAATTGTGACACAAATCGATTTACCATGAAAATTTCATGTTAAAAGCATGAGGACTGATAGTTTACAGTCCTCATTCTCACCCAATTAAATAGCTCATAAAAAATAATTTCCAATCAACTGGAACACCTCTTTTCTACTTCCTTATCTAGCACTACGTTTTACCTACTTCCGGCTTAGGTCAGTGCCATTACCGAAAGTTCTGATGTCTGTTTCTTTGAGGGTTTCTACAAATTCGGCAACATTAGTCGGAGAAAAATAGGAGTTAACGGAAGCGGCATGGGACCGGACAGATTGACAGTCACTTGAAAGATCATCTAATGATGTCTGATCAAGAACAAAATCATCAATTGCTGCATCTTCAACAGACGCATATCCGACAGACGAAGCCATAGCCACAGAATTGTTGTTGAGAGAATCCATTGTAATCAAAGGAATATTTTCATGAGTTGATGCTTAGTTTGATTCACTGTCTTTCGTTAATGGAGCGGTACTTAGCGTGGAACTTCAGGGTACCATTTGAAAGGAGATCATGGTTAATTATCATAGTACAGAAGCATCAAATGGATTAGCAAGGTGCGCCAAAAAAAATGTTCACATGGTAAGAATATGTATCCAGCGAGGCACATTTCTGACATGAAGTTTCATACCGAAAGTTTGAAAAGAGGATGTTGTAATTTTTCAAAAACCCTTTATGTCATTAAGATATAAAAAATACCCTATTTATGGCAGGAAATTGGTCTCGTCAGAATACTCGTCGAATTGGTCTCGTCGTATCAGACCGCCTCATTGTATCATCATGTATCATCCCAGATGATAATACCTCTAGAGGTACCCAACATCACATTGGGTTCAATAAATTCCCATCTTTCTAAATATTCATTCATGTAAAATAGGCATCCCAAACTTTCTCAACATTTGTCACCAATCTCATGCCATGATGAACAGCATCTTCACACTAACCTTTCTAACCACATCTCAAGACTCCTAAAACTTGTCATCTCAAAGGCCATCAAGGACTTAAGAGGAGAAAATCTGCATCCAATGGAAATTTACCGATTGTGAACAGGGTCTGATTTTCTGCTATTGACTATGAACAGGGCCTGATTGTGATTGATCAAAATTGATTGAAATTGATTGCAAGTACTTGCAAGTGATCAAAATAGATGTCAATTTATTACAATTGATCACAAGGTTTCTCTCAATATGATGGTATGCTACCAGCTGATATCTACTGTATCAAACAAGACAAGTCCTAAGCAATGATGGTGTTGAGAAGGTTGAATGGGCATGGCATTTTGGCATTCCAAGCATGACTATCTGTGGTTGTTTCTAGGCCTTTTAGATAGGCTCAAGCAGGTCATTTAGAGTGTGCTTTCCAAATATATTCATGATCACAAAGCAGGAAGAATAATCAAGTTACTGAGGAATATGAGTCCGCTAGCTATGAAAACTCATACTTTTTCCACAGCCACACCTCATGCCCAGATCTAGCATTGACACCCAAAGCTTTAATTGGGGAGTGATCTACTGTGCTTGCTGGCTGTTGCCGCACTATTTTGTTTCTCTTTTCTTTATCTTGCCTTGTTTTCAGTGACAAATTTTCAATGATTTCCTGACTTCTCTACCCAGCTTCAATGCCCTTGTCTCTACAATGACTGGTTGCGTCCATGCCCTTTGCCTTCTCCTCACACCAGTCATGTGGGGCAAGACAGAAAGTCATTGAAAATGAAAGTTCATGTTTGTTTGTCTTCTTCTTCTAGGGGTGACGCATATAGATTCCTCATGGGAGGATGTCTGTCAAAACTTTCTCCCTGACACCCCAATGTCACCATCATTGGGTGCTCCAGATCCCCAAGATGACACTGGATCATTGTCTGCCCTCACCCAGTATGTTGTGGATGTGGAATGTGGAAGCAGCTCTTCCTTGCACTGGAGCTGAAACCCAAAACCGTGTTGGTGCACTATGCTGAGGACTCCAGCCTTGAGAGTTCTGCATTGCTCTTCAACCCAAAGGGCCAGAAGCCTGCACCCCTCCCCCCTGATCCCACACTGACTTGTGAGTATCATCACTATAGGCCATCGCCTGCTCCCTCTTCCATTTTGGCAGAAAAGAAGTCTCCATTTGCAGAGGAAGAGTCAGCAAGGATACAGCCAACATGTATATCAAGTAGAGAGAGGCCTGACCAGCTGAAAGCCGTGCCGGACAAAATCTGTGAACCACTCTCAATCAAGCTCAATCCTCCAGTGGCACAAAGTATTTCAAGTATGTTGCCCATCCGTTGAGGCCATCCATACTTCCCCTCTCATTCCCACACCAGTTGGTCACTCCTGCCCCATTTTGAAATGATATCAATATCAACAGGCAATGATCAAGACATGAACAAGCTATTGAAGATGCAGCTGAAAAAGTAAATAAAAACAAGGGCAATCTAGGTACCACTTTCAAATCAGGAAAAAAACTGTCTATCTTCTCTCGACCCCCCACCCCCATGGCAGATCTATTCTCATTCCAAAAGGCAAATGCTCTTGCAATGACCCAAGTCAATGTTTGCCTCAGAAAAAATAAAGAGAGACTTAACACTTTGGGAGATGTTGCCAGCCCCCCAAAGAAGCCCCTCAGTTCTCCAAGCAATATTGTATAAACAGACCACCTTCATGAGATCCCTGCTGAGTGAATATCTCTCCTTTATTGAGGAAATGTGTCCCCCCATATCCATGAAATTTCCACGAGCCACTGTATTCACTTAGCTGACATCTACTGCTGACAAGCACCCCCAACCATCACCAGACTCCGGAGTAATGTAGAATCTTTTCAACCCTTCCTCTCATAAGTGGTACCCGTGCTCCATCACCTCAGTAACCATAACACTTCTTTGTTGAGTCCTAACCTCCAACAGCTGGAGCAACATTTCACTCCTATTACTCTCTTTACATAGGAGATTGAAAATCTCAAGGCTGGCATTTCCTTCCAAGAAAAGCAGGTCAAGATCTCTACCGTCAAGATGCTGAATGATTGTAAACAACTTCTAACCACCTTCTGCATGTCAAAATGTTGCCTGATAGTTGTCAATGTATTACTATAGTATACGTACATTGTGATGATGTGTTATGGAATAAGCCTTGTCTATCAAGGTGCTGACTCAACACAAGACTGTCAAGACTCCAGCTTGATCACTAACACTGGATTGCGCCAAGTCTTACACTCTGACATTTTAGTCCATACTAAGGACTCTAACAACAATGACTCTAACACTGACCCAATGACTGCTATGACAAGTTTTGGCACCTGAAACAAACATGAAGGAATCACCGGTCTAGTCCCTGAAGTACTTACAGCCTATTGGTCCACATACCCCACACTTGAAGAAGCCATCAAAACAACATGTGGTGCTGTGAGGGTGATCCCACCTCTACCACATGTTTCCTTGAGGTGCTTAACTTCTTTCATTTTCATGGAAAAAACAGTTCTCCAAAACCATTACATTGTACCTATGCACCCTCTCATCGATGGAGAGTAGAAAAGATCCTCCTGGGACCTAACAATGAACCTCACCAAGGTCTAGTTTGCATCATCTTGTGCCTGCTGGCATCCACCTTCAGTGCCTTCACCCTCAACTTTTTAGTTTTGTGGGCATCAATAAAGCATCATACTGTGATGAAAGTCTCCAAGGACAACTTCAAAGGGCACCCCAAGGCTAAACCCAATGTTTTGGACTTCTTGGGACAAAACACAACCCCAAAACAAGCCATCAAAAAACTAAAACAGCAGATGACAGTTGTCATTGCCAGTCTAAAACTCCACCTCTGCACTTGCTAAGCAAGCTAAGACAGTTGTTCTTGTGACCCACACTAATGAGGACAACAACAGGGCCACGGGGCCAGATATGGCACTGTGACAGCTGTTCAGACTTTACTCATGCCTGTGTCTCACAGCCCTGATTCGGGGACACCTGCCATTGATCTCCTCTCTGGGGGAAATCCATATTTCCCCATGTTGCAACAAATCTAGTCCTTTCTCTTGGCCCTTTTCACCGCTTCCTCACCAAAAACAACTTAAACCTTCATTTGGACCCGAAGCCTCCCCAGATATGCATGCCAGTACCGCCCCCTCAAACTCTCATGGATAATGTGATGTCAAGTCAATATCTATTTATCTCCCATCTGTTATTCTCACACTCAATATTAAGAAAACACACTCCAAATAGCAAACCCCTTTCCAAATGGCAATGAACAAACCTCAAGTTAGCCCAAAAATAAATAGTGCATTCACCATGTTTTGTTTTTAATGTCATGACGCACTACAAGGCATCAATTGCAAAATGAAAAAATGAAAAAGTAAATTGTCACTTCACTTCTTTTATTTTTAGAGACACATTATGGTTAGGCATTCTTCATCAAAAATTACATTCATTGACACAACAAGCAACTAGTGCGATCAACAACCAAAAGAAATATGTATGAACAGAGTCAAGGTGCTTAAGTTGTGTATGTTCTCAAACCATGGTGGCAAATGCACAAAGACTCTATTTCAATATTATGTGTTGTTGTCATGAAGGGGGTGTTGGATGTGTTCCAGGCTCTGTGCTGTAGATGTGGGTATAAGATGACAGGGGTCGGTGTATTCATTTTAAATAAGCTGTATTAATTGACATTTGATTCAACATGAACCTATACACAGTTTTGCAAAGTCTGTTTTACCCCACGTGTGTCTAAGTGTAAGGCTAATTGTGGTGAATGTCAAGTAAGCAATTCTGACATCATAACCTGGTGGCCACCAGTGCACACTCCTGAAAACTGACCCTACCCTCACTTGAAACTGGGACCAATAAACCGTCACATTTCAAAATCAAAAACATTATGTAGAAGCCAACCTTGTGCTTCTTTTATCTCATGTTTGATGTACCAAATCAAGCTACAGCATAAATAATGAAATAGTCACCTTTATTCTACTGTTGCATCAGATGTGTTTGGAGTGTAACCTGTAAGCCACACTACTATCATGGTATTGACAACTACTTCAGGAAATCTTTATCTCTTTTCGCAGAGGAATTTCAGTTAATTGTTAATATTGACTGGCACAAGTTGAGTTGGCTCTCTCAGAATCCAAAGCTGTTCAGTAGCTAACAGTGGTGCTTCAATGTCGTGATATTCCAGTGACCTTGCAATCATTGCCATCAATGACATAGCCAAAATATGTACACCTCAATTTTTTATTCCAACTTGCTCCTGACCAACTGTGCCTTGCGTGGGGCGTGAAGGAGGGGATCCAAGTATCATTTCCATACCTGTCCCTTGCTGTTGCTCTGCTCATTGGTGGAAAACATAGAATTTTGATTTTGATGTTTAGTTAAGTAGTTCTAAACCCTCACAATTTACTAGTTGATATTGATAAAGTATGAAAGAGATGTTTTCCTAAAATCTTTTAAAAAACTGCCATGCCAGGAAAAAAGTTGCACAATCTGCAGCTTCTACCAGCCAAAATTTTATAAGTTATCAATTTATTTACATCATACATCAGAATAATAATTTTTCAATGAAAGTGTTCCAATAGAATTTGATACGCAGTAATTACTCATCATAGACTTTCCGTGCACTTCCATGCCTAAATGAGGCTGATTCTGGAAGACCATGAAGTAAGTATTAACATTAACTTTAAAAAATGCTTAATTAGTACTTTCTGTGATCATGTCAGATGTGTCAGTCTTGTGCCTACTTGTCATGTTTCCAATCATGTATTTTAACAGTTCTATCCTGTTCAATTGTTCATATTACCTATCACATCCAAAAGAAATTCCTTTCTTGGTCATCAAACCTAAACCAATATCTGTTGGGGAATTATTTGATGTCAATCTAACACCGAGTTCATTTGCATTCATGACAAGACAGGCTTTGTTCAATTGTATGCACATGCAATCAGGCACTGTTCACTTGCAGTCACATGATGGCAGGTGCAAGCAGGCCTTGTTCACTTGCACTCACATGCAATCAGGCCTTTTTCACTTGCATTCACTCATGTCCTCTGATGTTCACTGGACTTTTTATCCAAAACAAACTTGCCATGTGACACAACAACATACCACACAATATGGTCCCAAACCATAGCATAGCATACCATACCATACCATACCATACAGATACAATACCATAAAAATGCATTGATCATTCCACCTGAATGTTTCTTCCACGCAACACCAATCTGTATGGAAGACCATGTATATGGTGCCATTTAGGTGGTTAGAAGCACCACTCTTTGATCAATTGATTGCACTTGTGATCAATTGTGAACATTTGCACTGAATTGCACTCAATTGTGTTCAATTGTGTTCAATTGTGTTTAATTGTGCTCAATTGAAATCAGGCCCTGTTTACAATCAGTAAGTTTCCGTTGGATGCAGATTTTGTTTCCATTAAATCATCAATAGCCATTGATATGGAGAGTTTTATTAGCATCATTTGGCGAGAAAGGTTAGGGCAAAATTAATACAACTACATAAATATCTGGGGATCAGATTGACACAATTTTGAGAAAGTTTGGGATATCAATATTACATTGCGGAATATTTCAAAAGTTGGTGATTTATTTAACCCAATATTCTTTTGGGTCCACCAACTTCCTGGTCCACTGCAAAAAGATAGATTTTGCACCGCCATAAAAAATGGTTTATAGGTCCCCCAAATGTCAAAAGATATCATTTCAGGGATCGTATGCTCCGAATGTTAGTGAAGCCTCCATCTTAAAAATTAGTGGTATCGTTTCTATTACAATCTACCGTAAAGCCAGGATTATAAGTGCCGCCGGTGTATAGGTGCACACCTAATTTTTAACTGTGCATATTTTGAAAACTAAGCAATTCTTGACTAAACGGATAAAGTATTTCAGAAAGCTTACCTTCTTCTGAAGGTTTGGTGTGACACACTATAGGCAAAAGTTTGTCCTATCAAAAGTTATCACAACATATCAAAATTGTGTTAAATGGTTTCTTTTGTACATTTGTGTGACCTATAAACCAGGTTTTACAGTAGGGCATTGGCACTGTATGTTTTGGCTAATTTCTTGTTCCTACCAACTGTCACTTGAAAGTTAGGTGTTGTGTGGGCATGATCTGTTTATTATGTGTGTTGTGGATTTATGCGGCAAATGGCTTATCTCAAAAACATGTAGGATTTATGCAGAGCTAAACAGATGGGGGTGTTGTTGCAAAGGAGTACAATAGATTCTTGTTGGCCTTTGATCCCAATGGGATGATTAACTAAGCAAAAAGCCCAACTGTCAAGAAAATTTTGTATAGAATCTTATGCTCCGATGGAACTTATAAACTAATTTTCACGGTAGCCCTCAAGCCGAAGCAGGCCAGTATTTGACTCCATTGAAACCATGGCAACATTTTAGGCATTGCCTAACCCTAACAATGGGGGGGGGGCATCCACTTCTTAAAGAAATTGCTTTTGCATAACTTACTCATCCATGATGAGTAGCATCTCAACAGTATTCCGGATTGCGTCCCTGAACAACTTAGTCCCCCTTAGTTACCCACAATGTCAGAATCGGCACATTACTTATAACCCTGTTTAAAAGAGTAGAAGTGACGCCACACACATGGTTATGAGAATATCAACACAACAGTGCATTAAGAGGTGCAAAAGTAACCCAGTATTTATAATATTACTACCACTGCATCGTTGCTAATTGGAAAACAACACGCAACTCACTGTGACCAGAGCACGAGTCTGCACAGAACTGTTTGTCTCAATGCAGCACTGCTCGGCATGTTCTAAAGATTGTCACCGCCGAACAAGAGATAGGCGGAAGAAGTTGCAATTTCCCGTCCAATGAGGTCTAAGTCATGTATCCGCAGTAGCAGCATAGAGAATCATAACGCCGAAAAGAAAACTGTCAATGTCAATGCCCCTTGCAAAATGAATTAACTCAACGTCCACCAGTTCTTGGGCTTTGGTTTTTCAGGCTCTGGTTCAGGGGACTTCTTCTTCCCACCAAGTTGAAAGAAGGTTGGAACAGACTTCTTCGCCCCTCCTTTCAAATCGGACCCGTCGGGCGCTCCCCCCGCTCGTTGCATGTATGGAATCTCGCTTGGATCCTTTACTTTAGTGGGATCGACAGGGAAAAGATTCTTCCCTCCTGATTTTTGCCAATCTGCAAAGCTACGAGATTTGAACGATGTGATCCCAACTTTCCCGAGGTTCTTGCCTTTGGTTTTGTTGGCTTCCGCCTCCTTGATCTTTCTCCACTGTTCCTTGGTCATGCCGCTATTGAAGTTAGAAACGAGAAATAATGACGATACATTTCGTTATGTGCGAAGAACACTGGTGACAGATGAAGTGGAGCACATTGAAACACTCACGATGGGATATATTCCATTGAAATCCGCGCTCCATTGGTTGCACCATTCTGTAGCTGCTGGCCGGTGAAAGATGAAAAAGCAGTTACTTCTGACGTGCAAAACAACGACACTGCTGTGATGATGATGGAGAAGGGCTTCATCTTGTTCACTAGTAGCTTGTCGGTGGAATAGGTGGAACGGCGTCGCAGACCAACAGATTGGTATAACACGGTAGATTTGTATAGAGTGTACTACAATAAACGAAAATGTTTTATTATGTCGAGAAAGAACTAATAAAAAATACACACAGTACAAACTGAATAGAACTGAATCCTGACTCAACCATCAACATAGAGGCACCGCCAAGTATGCCGAGATGTTATTGTGTACCATATTGTACAATACAATACACTGTGTACCATATCTTGAGCGGAGGAACAGAAAAACAGATCCGTTGACACTGCAGGATTACCTTTAATTAGTACTTTAAGATGATTTGTATCCTGTTTTAATTTCTAATATTTGATGCTAACGTATCGAAATAAAAAAGGTTTTTGCTCCGAATCACCGGGTCGACCCCATGACGTCATCTGCGCATAGTACCGATGAAAAGATACGTACCCTCAAAGCGAACCGCGACACGACGCCATTCCTTATATAATAATATGTAATAAGTACAATAAAGATCGTATGTAAGTTATTACGATACTGTACCTATCGCCACCTACGACGACAGCGGACTTCCTTGCGTCCTCGCCGCATATCGTACGCTCTCGCTCCGCTCTCGCTCTCACAGTTTGACTGTCATAACGGAGACCGGAAACGAGCAGATCGCAAAACTTACGGATATGGACTCATCAAATGTGAAAAAACTCCCAGCAGTACATACTTTATTCGTCTGGGATTTTGATTGGACCATAGTAAATTGCAACTCCGATGAGTACGTTGATCGATGTGGTAGCAGTAATGTTTCTTGCCCCAATATGCCAGCACAACCCTGATTCAATTTCGTTTTCATCTAAGGTATGTTCCATCGCAATTTCTCGGCGATAAATTGGTGACTGAAAAATATTGCAATGGGATGAAGGATGAGAATTTTGGGCCAACGCGTTGGCACGAGTGTGTCAGTGCCGTCATCAGTTCATGCCTAGAAGAGACCGAGTGCACTAAACAAGATTTGTGCGAGGCGGCGGCTTCCATGCCATTTTTGATCGATGTAGTCGGAGCGTTACGTGATGTTGATGAGGTCAAGGTGGGAAAGAAATGTGGTCAGGCAATTATATCCGATGGGAATGATTTATTCATCACAGAATTTTTGAAGAGGAACGGAATGGAGGACTATTTTACTCATGGTATTGAGACAAACACTGGCATTTGGGAAACGATTGATTGTCATGGTAAAAATGACATCTTTGCTGGAAATACGAATGCCTTCGAAACTAGGTTCGGCGGCGAGAAGCTCAGAATCGTATATCAATCTGCGAAGTTTGGAGGGCATTCCTGCTTAAGCTGTCCACCAAATCTTTGCAAATCCCAAGCGCTGCGTGATATTTTGGACAGATCCGACCAGCACACTTTGGGAGATGGCGAACAGGCGATCACTGTCAGACCTCGCATTGTCTACATCGGTGATGGTTCCAACGATGCTTGCCCTGCATTACATGTGCTACGTGACAACGATATTCTCCTGGCGAGAGGGGGCAGGAGACGAAGGGATCCTAATTCTCTGTCGGGTCCTACACCAGATGAAGACTCTTCAGAGGGGCATGGCTGCCACAATTTCCATCCGGACAAGCACGTTGATGAATTTGAGTCGCACATATCTGGGGCATTTCCAATTTTATCTACATTAAGAAAGTCGAAGCTGAGAGATGGCTTGGTACCGAAGTGTACAGTTTGTGTTTGGAGATCTGGAAGGCAGCTGAGATCATTAGTTCGTCAAATTTTAGATGACACCATTAGTTAAAAGCAGCAGTTTGGCTTAACCACTTCTAGAGAGGAGGATTTTTCTGTCTGTTTCCTACTCTGAAGTGTACGGTATCAATTCGATGAGATTTTTGTAGCTTCTTTTATGTAGAAAGCCAACAGACTTTTAGTGAGAATTTACGGGCTAGGGTGAACATACATATTATTGTGCATATTTTTCTGTTGCTGGTAGTCCTCCAATTCCGGGGTTCATTACATTCAGCGGGTCCATTTTCATCCAGCGGGTTTGTGTTTCCTTGGGTGCATGATATTCAGTGCCGTGCCCATGCTCTGCAGGCAACTTTCCACCCAGATCCTCAACTATATGCTTAAAACGCATTTTCTCTTTGTGAGTATCAACACCAAGAGCATAAGCTATATCCTCGTGGACAACATTACATCCGAAATGAGAATACCTCATTCGTTTTAGTGGCGTCGCTGCATCCTTGTCGAGCAGGGGTGGTAAACCTCCGTTCTTAGCTAGCGCATAATCGACCGAAACTCCCTGGATATCCTCTCCAATACAGAATGTTTTGAACGCAGGCGCGGCAACAAAACGAAATGCATTCAAAGCAGTCACCTCAGAGGTACTTGCTGTCTCAGCAAAAGAAATGACTTTCCCGCCTGATTCTATTTGTTTTTCATTGTATTTCCTGACAAAAGCGTCAAATCTATCCATGAAGCGATCTAGATTTCCATCTCCAAATTCACCTACAGCGACCACGCAATGATGATCATACTCTCGTCCTAACTGAATGAACTTATTCGGTATTGCAGATGGCACCCAGTTATTGAACATGTGCATCAATTTGTCGCAGATAACGGGAGCAAACGAAAATGGGAGACCCTCAATAGCAACCTTTAAACCCCACATCAATCCCATCATGTCACCCGTGCCAAGAATTCGAATCATGTAAGTCAATATTCTTCCGGACCTATCAATGATGTCTATTGAATCTCTGTCCATATACTCGCAAGAGATGGGTAAATCTGAATGATGAAACGGGACATGAACAGATTTCGCGCTTGTGAGTAATTTTATTACAGTTGGATCTGCGTACCTTCAGGTGAGTTTAAACAAACCTCGCGTCGGAAGGCCAAACAAGTTTCGATATCAGGGAAAGAGATCCAAAACATACGTTTCTTAGATGGGGCTGGAAAAGTGTCGTGGACCTAGACAAAGAATATGGGAGAGTAATTCAATGACATATTATTTTCAGCATACACGAGTTATGTATCGCACTGTCATGAATGAAATTCAGGTGCTCACCGTTGCCAAGATCAATACTTTCCCTTCAGACCGGTTGCAATCCTCACCCACTGTATCAGCATTAAACCGGCTGACCTCATTGGTACATTCGCACACTCTGTTCTGATAGTCTACATCACTCGACTTGGCAAGTCCATGGAGGGACTTGGAAGACTTCGCCATTACCCTACGATATCCCTGCTTCACATCCTTGGCATAAACATCAAGTCTGGCGACAGCGTTCTCTCCTGATCCCTCCTGAAAATCAGTATCCTCCAAACCTTCAATGCCTAGAGTGTTCACAACGGTAACCACATTTTCGCCCCATTTGTTCTTCGACACCTTGCAGTACAAGGCTCGATCCGTCCTAGCGGGTCCTTTCCGAACGTACACTCCGCCACTTCCGAACGCGACGCCTGCAGCTGTTGTGGGGTTTAAAAAGGTACTTCCCAATATGGAGTGGGATTCACGATCGGGAAACCACTTTTGAATGGAGGTGGCAAGTTTTCCGATGCCGCAGCCAGCAAGGCAGACAACTCGATTGCCGTCGTCGATTGGAAAGTGGGTGTCAAGTCGTTTCATCGATATGACTACGGCAGGGCGGTCTACCTGATTACGGGGTACAGACCTGATGAGAGATGAGTACAGTGATGAGAGAGAGAGTGTGTGTGTAGCGTAACATATCGTGACTCGATACGTTTCTCGAATCACAGAAAAATCGAAAGCAGCATCATATCTCACCCTCCCGTCAAACCAGTGTTACTCCCCTGCGGCAACACAACACAACCCGCGTCGACAACCTCCTGCAGACACTTCACAGCCTCCTGCAGCGTTCCGGGCTGGACAATAGCAAGCGCAGACCCTTCACCCAATCTTGCTCCCTTGAGAAATTGTATATTCTTCGATGATTGCACAAGGCCGTCGTGAACATGTTGCTTTCCTACTATCTTGGCTAGTTTTTCCGGCAGAACCCTTTGAGCTTCGGTGAATTCTCTTCTCGGTGCTGCCGCGGAGGCACCGTCGCAAGAGCAGCACCCACGTTCGCCCTTGGGCAGTTCACGATTCTTATTGAGTTCGTTCCATTGATTGGAATGAGAAGTTCCGAGACAGTACCCGCCTAATAGAGAACCAGCGACGAGTGCGAACGCAGTGGGAAGGCGGATGGAGTAATCTTTCTCTTTCGGGGAGAAGGTGGATGTTCCAAGAGCTGATTTGAGATATAGTGCTGGGACAGAGCGTCTCACTGACATGAGAGTGTGCCGTCTTCGGCCTGCGCTCAGCACTCGGTTCGAGACGAGAACAGACATGTTTTAGCCAATTTTGCTTTGTTCACTTGTTGCACATCTCCCAGACATCTCCCTCAGCAATAACGAGGAACCAAAATGATATTGTAGGGAAAGAGGGCAACTTCGGATCAAAGGTTCCCAAATCAAGATTTTTTCAAAATCTTAGTTGTATTGGATTACAAGCACACAGTGCAAGATTTTTTGCTGCAAGCTACCAGTCAAAAATTGTAATGAATCACTAAAACGTCAGTTATATTGCCCATCTTTGACCTCTTGTTGTGAAGACACATAATGCATCTAGCTCACATGTGTCACTGCAAATCCCTTTGGGACCTCTTGATGGAGGTTATGCCCATTTCCTGTAACCTCAATCCATAAGGAAGGGGTCGTCACGTTGGATCTCTTACACACCTTCTCCGACATAATGATTCATCATAGTTCCTCGTAGAATCTGGTATTTTTTGTACGTAGAGCAATATGTCAGTTATTTTTTGACCATCTTCTCACGGAAAACCATGTTTCATGCTAGGCGTGCTCAAACTCAAAAAAATAGCTGACATACATAGTTTCCCTTTCTCCGCATAGACTTGACACAAAAATACGTAGGAATAGGTAAATAAACTTGTTAATGATTCAATATAGTGATGATGATTCATTTTAATTTCTTACTGGTGCTGTATATCACTGTTTTATAAGATCCCCCAAATGTACAAAGATACCTTTTCGAGCGTCTTGTCTTATAATCCGTGGGGACCTATAAACCGTGATATACGGTAAACAGAATTCAATTGGTAGAAACAGGGAAGTTGGGACATAGGCCAAGAATCAGCCATTTTTGTACCCCAGGGTACAAAACCTAAATAGAGCAGGAATCAGCCTTTTTTGTACCCCTGGGTACAAAACCTAAATAGGAGCATTCTCAGGACCCCAAGTAGGAGAGTCCACCTCCCGACGGCATGGACTCCCCAACATGGAAGTTCAGAACCCCAAATAAGAGAGCACTCTTTTGGAAGATCTAAACATCTTTCAGAAGGGTATAGACATACCATATTGTGTAGAAGTCTACACAATGTTCGTTTGCATCGTTTGGACTGGAGTGCAGTTCCACTGCCTTTCCATCCTCACAATAGCACAAAATATAGCTCATAAAATCAAATCTTCGACACCTGTCGAAACTACCTATAATTTTCGCGTGATATTTTTACGACGATTTTCGGCTCAGGTCACTATCTATAGATAACCGTGGTGCGACCTTCGCGCACCGAAGCCATCGACATCCAAACCTTCCGACACGAGGTACGCTAACAATTTTTTATCGCGAGCGGCAATTTTAACTTTTCGCACCAGCGATACGTTTTTTTGCACGATCGACGATTTATCCAAAATCGGCTACGCGATCGACGAATTCCTACGGTTTCGCGATCTACGAGCTCTCCAAAATAATCCCGCGATCAGCGAGCATCAGCGATAAACTTCGAGCGATCGACTTCTGCGATCGGGGATTCCTACGAGTCGGATTAATTTCGTGATCGAGAATTCTCGCGAAATACCTTGGAGCAAGACTTTCAAGAAATAAAAGCCAACGAAGAAAAATTTAAAAATAAAAAATAAAAAAATTCTTTTCGAGCTAACCTCAACAGGGCACCCAAGACCTTCTTCAAGGCCTTGTTTTATAATACGCCCCTTGGCGAGGCAATTAAGAGGATGTCGACCAGCAAATCAAGCCTAGAAGGACTCAAGCCACAGGAGTGTGAATGGAGCTCAGGGAGGTCTAAGCCACCCATTTCCTACATTCCCACTGCCATGGACACCCCGAAGGTAATCAACAAAATCAAGGTCTCCAACAAAATGACCTTGTCTGTCACCGTCTTTGATGAGGGAAGTCCTGAACAGTTCCTCAACCATGTCCAAACCTCGATGGAAATAATTTCCCAGAGAGGCTTAGACACGGACTCACGGGAAGCCTGTAAGGCAGATGCAAAGGCTGAGGCAAAACTGACTGTGGCCACTGCAGCCAAAGCCAAGTTCAAAGGGACGGATGAAAATTCCCCCGTCCTCCAGTCGTGGAACAAAGCAACTGCTGCTAAAATCCACAATAGCGAGGCCATAGTGTCCGCTGGCCAAGTGATCTTCCTGCAGTACTCCACTCAATTGTCGGAGACTGCCCGTCGTCCCTTGGACCACCATCGCTGGGGAGCAAATCAATTGCGAACCCTGGACCGATGTGTATGGGACAGAGCATCCCACAAAACGCCCGGCATCTTGGACCTCCTTTCAGGAATGTGTCCAGTTGCACCTGCAGACCGTCTTCAGGACGGATGCAGCGGAGCAAGAACGTTTCTACATCAGCAATGGGCTGAAGAAACCAAACAGGGTACCCACCAGGGACTTTGTGCAGAGGATCCAGCGCCTTAACGGGTATGTGGAACTCTTGCCGTGCCTGTTTTACTCTTCAAAGGCTGCAAAGTCTACGAAAGTATGCGGGCCATTTGATGATGCCGACTTGGCAAGCCACATCCTCAGGATGGTTCCTAGGAACTGGCAGGACCAATATGAGCTCAGTGGAGCTTTGGTACCACAGAGTGTCAGGGAACTTCTCAAAGTCCTTGAACGCATCGAGAAGGCCTACCCCACCGAGAAGGTTGGAGAAGGACCCAAGACCGTAGCCAAGGCTAACGACTCATCTAGGAAGAAGATGGTCTCTTTTAGTGACCGGATTCGAAGAAACGTCGCACAGAGAAGTACTGTTCTCTCGCAAGAAACATGGGGGCGCACATACCACCCACAACACCGGATTGCCGGAAGTATGACTCAATGGGACCCCAAGTCAAGCTTCAAGGGGAGAAAACCAAATGGAAACTCTCGTGGACTAGAGAGACCTGCTCGAGGAGGAAGTAGCTATGCGCAGCTATCCGCTAAAATCGACAAACTTACCAAGTCCAACAACAAAATGAAACGCACTATCGGAAAAAGAAGCGCAAGCATCACAACATGAGTGACAGTGATGATTCAGACTCATCTTGAGATGATGGGTTGGGGAGTACTAAGAAATTGTGTAGTAAAATCGATTGTAATGAAATGATTAACACTTATCTTAGTCCGATTAAGACTTCCCCACGTGCCAACATAACATTTTCTGGTTCAAACAAGACATGTTCGAACCTGGCAGAAGACCTAGGAAATCTTCCAGTCAACCTTACACAGAGTGAAACAATAACCGAATTGTCGGACCCCGAACTGTCGGGTGACCTTTTCAATAGTGTGAACCCCTTTGACAGGTAAAGAAGGGCAGGTCACTACTGTAGTAGCACAAGCACGCTATAAAGCGACTGAAAATCCAGCCCGTAAGAATATCGAACACTCTACAGGGCGTCGTACCAGTAACACAGTCATCAGGATCCTACTAGACAGTGGATCTGATGGTGATCTCCTGTTCCATGCAAAAGGAACGGAGAAACGCTTTCCCTACTTGACTAGGCAGGTGCCAAAGTCTTGGCGCACGTCGAATGGGAGTTTCCTAACCAAAGGAAGGAGCAAAGTCAACTTAAAGTTCTTTGAGTATTCGAACAGTAAGGAGTACACAGTGACTCCTGACGTAGTAGAGTATGATAAGAAAAAGATGGCTAAGCCAGCGTTCGACCTCATTCTTGGATGTCAAACCATGAAAGAGCTCGGAATTGTTCTAGATTTTCGAACAAAAGAAATAACCATTGATCACATCATTTTGCCAATGAGAGACATCAATAGTCTGACCTCATCAAACTTGGATAAAGCCTGGGCTGTCAACAACAGCATGGCAAATGAACCGCAAAGTACGCAGGAAGCGACACAGCGGGTAGTTAAAATCCTAGATGCAAATTATAAAAGGCAGACCTCCAATCAATTGTTAGCACCAATTGTACTCACCTAAGTCTCCAAGACCAAAACTCGTTGCTGGAGTTACTCACAGAATTTGAGGAACTTTTTGACGGAACACTAGGTGATTGGAACACAGAGCCTGTGTCCTTCGAACTTAAGGAGGGCGCAAAGCCATATCATGGCAAGGCATACCCAGTACCAAAATCTCGCAAAGAAACAACTATCAAAGAACTGAATAGATTATGCGAACTGGGAGTGGTAGAGTTTCAGCCCGAATCGGAATGGGCGTCACCATCATTTATCACTGGAAAACAAGACGGAACTGTACGGCTTTCTCACTGATTTTAGAGAGGTAAATAAACGACTAGTCAATGTCCATGGTACTGGGACACGGTGCATCAAAAAGCATTCGATGACGTTAAGACTTCAATTGCCAAGGATGTAGTCTTAGCCTATCCCGATTATTCAATGGAATTTGAGATATATACTGATGCCTCGTCTAAACAACTAGGATCAGTTATCACCCAGGGTAATAAGCCCCTTGCGTTCTTCAGCAGGAAGCTGTCGACAACGCAACAGAAGTACAGCGTGACCGAACTAGAACTACTGGCCATAGTGGAAACACTCAAGGAGTTCAAAGGCATGTTGTGGGGACAAAGATTAAAAGTCTACACAGACCATAAAAATCTAATCCAAGATGCCCTCGGATTAACCTCTGACCGTGTCTACCGATGGAGATTGCTCCTCGAGGAGTTTGGCCCCGAAATTGTTTACATTAAAGGCATACATAACACTGTTGCCGACGCCATCTCTCGCTTAGACATCGGACCAATACCGAGTGAGCACGAGAACTGGATGACGTTCACCAAATGCTGGTGTCATTACACCATGCAAGAAGAGAGTGCGATAGACACCTCTGCATACCAAGAGGAAATGAATCTGGTATTTGCAAACCGCAGCGAAGAAGATATAATCTACCCGTTAACAGTACGAGATTGCAGAAGCACAAAAGCTTGATGCCAGCTTGAAGACGTTGAAAGACCAGTACTCGACACAATTGGTCGAAAGTACACATCTCCTATGTAAGGAAGGAAAAATGGTCATTCGAAAGATCTTCAACACCGTGCAGTTAGTTGGTACCACCACTATCTACAGCACCCTGGACACACTAGACTCAAAGAAACCCTTCGTGCTGCGATGTACTGGAAAGGTATGCGAAATACCATCCGTAAATATGTCAAAAACTGTCATGCATGCCAAGTCAACAAAAGGCATAAGCATAAGTATGGGAAACTCCCTACTAAATTCGCCATCACAAACCCTTGGGATGTACTATGTGTGGACCTTATTGGCCCATATACAATCAAAGGTAAAGATGGGACAGTAATTGATTTCATGTGTCTGACTATGATTGACCCAGCTTCTAGCTGGTTTGAAATAGTTGAACTACCGGTAATCACTGAGGCGATTATTCCCCTGGATACAAAAGGGCGGAAGGGTAAAAAGACCCATGAGGAACCTAAGTTAGCATACTTTGATAAGTCATCAGCAATGATCAGCAACTTAGTGAACAAGACCTGGTTTAGTAGGTATCCACGTTGTCAATACATAATTTATGACAATGGAAGCGAATTCAAACTTCACTTCAAAGCCCTATGTGACTCATATGGGATCACGAGTAAGCCTACCAGTGTCAAGAATCCACAAGCGAATGCAATTCTAGAACGAGTGCATCAGGTGATATCATCTATGCTCGAACAGCTGAAATAGACATGGCCCCTTCAGTAGAGACAAGCAATATAGACAAGTTCGTGACGAACGTCGCTTGGGCCATTCGCTCAACATACCACACAGTACTAAAAGCCTCCCCAGGTGCAGCCATCTTTGGACGGGACATGTTGTTCGACATCCCCTTCCTGGCCGACTGGAATAAAATTGGAGAATATAGGCAACACCAAACAGACCAAAACACAGAACAGGAAAATAGCTCACGTCGTGATTGGGACTACAAAGTTGGTGATCAAGTACTTCTTAGAAAAGATGGTATACTCCGCAAAGGTGAAAGTAGATATGAAAGTGATCCTTGGACTATCACATCAGTTCATACAAATGGCACCATCAGGATTCAACGCGGAACCAAATCAGAAAGACTGAATATACGAAGAGTTACACCTTTTTAACAACCAAACTTAAAACCGTATTAAATGTCAGTTTCAAAACGACAAAAACGGACTCTCCCTCTTCAAACAACACTTACTCGTTACACATGTTTAACAAACTCTTTAGTTCGTTATTGTTACTCTCATGAGAACCCATTTTTTCACCTAAAAACACTTAGGTTTTTGGTTCCTTTTTTACCTGATACTCCATTCGTGGGGGGAAGTGACATAGGCCAAGAATCAGCCATTTTTGTACCCCAGGGTACAAAACCTAAATAGAGCAGGAATCAGCCTTTTTGTACCCCTGGGTACAAAACCTAAATAGGAGCATTCTCAGGACCCCAAGTAGGAGAGTCCACCTCCCGACGGCATGGACTCCCCAACATGGAAGTTCAGAACCCCAAATAAGAGAGCACTCTTTTGGAAGATCTAAACATCTTTCAGAAGGGTATAGACATACCATATTGTGTAGAAGTCTACACAATGTTCGTTTGCATCGTTTGGACTGGAGTGCAGTTCCACTGCCTTTCCATCCTCACAATAGCACAAAATATAGCTCATAAAATCAAATCTTCGACACCTGTCGAAACTACCTATAATTTTCGCGTGATATTTTTTACGACGATTTTCGGCTCAGGTCAAGTTGTAGGTTTAAAATAATGTGACTTGTCCAAGCCTATAGTTGTTAATGGGCATGTGGGCCCCGTGCGTTTTGCACTTGCCTCTCATGTGAACTCACCTATTTTTGAAATAAGATATAATTTTAAAGAAGATATAATTTTAAAGGTAAACAGCACGCCAACCCAAAAAGTTAATTATCTACAGCTACAGGTTATTATGGATAAATCTATTGTGGAAGTACCTGTGTTGGCAAAAAGTGAAAAACACTGTCTCTCTGAAGTAGAAGGAGAAGAAGGAGAAGAAGGAGAAGAAGGAGAAAGTGAAAAGGGGCCCAGTTTCCAATTACTAGCAACTGCTTCCAGATTTTTTGTAGCGAGCTAGACAAAATGCAATTTGTAGAAACAGAGGAAGTAGTAGTTTTAAAGTAATGTGACTAGTGTACGATTAGTTGTAAATGGGTGTGTGTGCTTTGCGTGCTTCATGCACTCCTTGCACGCGATCGTATCCATTTTTGAAATAAGATATAATTTTAAAGGTAAACAGGGATCAAAACATGATTACTACCCATGTGCGTCACTCTGAAAAATTAATCATTTACAGTTAAGTTTACTTGAGCTTACTGTAGAAGTACCTATTATAGCAAAGAGTGAAAAACACTGTCTCACTGAAGGAGAAAGAGAAGGAGAAGGAGAAAAGGGACTCAGTTTCGAATACGATACAACTAAGATTTTGAAAAAATCTTGATAAGTTCATTACTAGCAGCCACTTCAAGATTTTTTGTAGGGAGCAGCTACACAGAATGCCATTCGTAGAAAAAAAGGAAGTCATAAGTTTAAAAACAATGTGACTTGCCTGGGATTAGTTGTGAATCGATGTGTGCGCCTCCCATGCAATCACACCCTTTTTTGAAATAAGATATAATTTTAAAGGTAAACAGGGAATGACTCCCAATGTACGTCACTCGGAAAACTTAATTATCTACAGGTAAGTTAACTTGAGCTTACAGTAGAAGTACCTGTTATGGCAAAAGGGGAAAAGCTGTCTCACTGAAGGAGAAGGAGAAGAAGGAGAAGGAGAAAAGGGGCTCAGTTTCCAATACAACAAAGATTTTGAAAAATTCTTGATACTGCGCCACTTTTCTCCTTCTCCACCTTCTCCAGCAAGAGTGAGACAGTGACACAGCTTTTTCACCTTTGGCCAATATAGGTATGAGAGCCAATTTAGTATGCTTCGCAGCTTAATTACCTGTAAATCAATAGATTTTAAGTTTCAAATATTCAGGTTTTAATCTGTGCTTGCCTGTGAAATTATATCTTATTTCCAGAATGGGCGCATTCTGGTGCAATGCATGTTCCCGTGGGAGGTGTGCATGAAGCTCGTGAGGTCTACTTGCCCACTGCCTGAGCTTAGACCACCCCTACATCATGACACGCTGAACTTACATCTCTTTTTCACATTTATCAAGATTTTTTCAAAATCTTGGTTCTACTCAAATTTGAGCTGTTTTTCTCCTCCTTCTCCTCCTTATTCTCCTTCTTCTGGTTTTTAGTGAGACAGTTTTTCAACCATGTTCATCAGCATAATTATCTGTAAATAATTAATTTCAGGTTTGATGTAAATGTGTAGTTGAAATGTTTTGATGTATGTTTACCTTTGAAATTTAATCTTACCTCTAAAATTGATGGATTTGCGTGTGAGCACACAAAGTTCACCAAGAGCACATGCCTACTAGCCAAGCTTAGAAAAGCCAGCCACATTATTTCCAAACCTAATACTTCCTCTGTTTTGACATTTTTTCTTCTGTCTAGCTTGCTGAAAAATTGTTGCAGTGGTTGCTACTAATTTTTGAGAAGTACCTCTACTCAACGTAGGCCAAGAGTGTGCCTTATATAGTACCCTTAGGTACCAAAAATTAAAAAGAATAGTTTACCTAATATAAAAAGGTGAAATCTCAAGTGGCAAACACTCCTCAGGAAAAGGTCTCCATTGTCCCTCAAACCAGAGGCATGGGCTCCGACCACAGAAGTCCATAGCCCCCAACACAGGAACACCCTTGAGAAAGGTAAAAACATACCAACATTATGTAGAACCTACACAAAATTCATTTTCAATGAAACAGATGAAAAGGCATTAGCATTGCCCTTCCATCCTCATTTCTACACAAAATAACCTCATCAAAATAAAACATCGACCCCTGTTGATCTACCTTTAAAAATTGATCTACACTTTTTGCTACCAAATAGCGTACGTCACAGCCTATAGATAGCCATGGTGTGACCTTCATGCACCAAAGCCATCTAAATCTACGAACTCAAAATTGAGGTACAAACAAATTTATTTTCTTTGTGAAGGCAAGTTTCAATTTTTGCTATCGGCAATACATTTTTTGTGAAATCCTTGATCTCTCCAACACAATCTTTGCTATTGACAAATTCCTCCGCAGTTTTGCAATCAACGACCTCTCCAACAATTTCTTTGAGATCGTCACAATAAGCGATTGAAACAAACAATCGACTTTGGCTATCAAGAATTCCTACGAATCGATATAATTTGCGATAGAGAATTCTTGCAAAAGATTTGGAACAAAGACAAGTAAAAAGAATTAATAAAATTGCATCTCAAACTAACCTCCGCAGGGCACCCAAAACCTTTTTCAAGGCAAATAATTTTCCTGCCATATGTAGACTAGCCCTTCACTAAGAGACTTGACTCATGCCCACCTTGTCAACATTGTAAAAATCATGCATGCACACTAATGCACAAGAAAATGCAAGTTTAATGAATGCAATAATTGCAGGATGTAAAAGGCATTGTGCCATGTTGTCAATGCATTATGTGGACAAGTAGTTTTGATAATAAGCAGATGACATTCTGAACATCAATTCTTAGACCAGTTGCAGCCACGGTTGCTAATTTACCCTCTATTCACTATTTTGTCACCCACTTCGCCGAAATGGTAACTAGACCCCTAACTTCGCCGGTGCAGCCACGGTAAGAATTTGTTAAAGTTGCCAAAAAAAATGGCCAACGTAATTTTTTTTGGCAACGGGTTCCTTTTTCGGCCCTATTTGGTGAACGTTGCCATTTCAATTTTTCAGGCACTAAAAAAATGGAAACTCAGATAATTGGTGTCGACACAATTTAAATATGAATTCCTATGTTTCCCCCACAATGTCCCTCCCACCTCCTCCCGACCAGCAATTCCCCAACCATCAACCAACTTTTTTGTCAACCATGGGCATCTGCAATGATTGTGGTGAATGGGAGGCTACGTCGAGTTGACCAGTTAGATGATCGGGGGGACGTCGTTGTAGGCCTGGAAGGAACTCCGTAAGGAGTGCTTTCCCCCCTCGTCGCCCCCCGTGACGTCGAATCTTGTCCCTCGCCACGATGTCCCACGCAGCCGCGGCATCCCGAATAAAACCCCTCGTCGCAGAGGGAGTTGCACTGATTTCAACGGCCGGCGTCTCTCCCATCACATCCTCCACGGTCACACCCCCCAACGTCGCCTCAGTTGTCGCCCGTCAGAGACGCCATCTTCTACAAAGAGGACAATTCACTGCAGCCTTCGAATTCGTTGACATGTCCTGAGTCAACAAGGACGACTTCCACACCGCTGTTGCCACAGTAAATGGCGAACCTCAAATTCGTTAACTGGGTACCTGGCGGGCTCGTCAAAAACTGCGCAACGGCGACTTCTGTCAAACCAATTCACACCTTTGTCAACAACCACGCTCCCCGGGCTGTTGACAACCCAACAATCAACTTAACAAGAGTGGAATCAGATAAATCTCTGCCTGATCCCACTTCCACCAACAATTTACCAATTTTGATTTAACAATAAACCATGTTGCCATTGTGGAGGTTGAACTTCCAACCGTTGAAAGACAAAAAGCATTGCATTGTTGACACAAAACAAGGTCAAGAACCTGCTGTGATTTTGGTGCCGCTTCTTCTTTTTTTTGAACAACGAACTGTTTTCATTGTGTAAATGTTTGTTATTGTCGATGGTTTGTTTTTTGGGCAAGGAGCTTTGCTGTTTGGATGGACTGTTTGTGTGATTGGCTGGGCATTTGTTGATGACCATGTCTCAATTGAACACAACAATAATCCAGACGCGCTCTTAAGAATTAATGAATTATTTTTAGTATTAACCATCGTTCACAATGCCAGAGTCTTCAGATGATTCCATTTTTGTTACATGCATAGTTAATAGCTAAAAGTATCAAAAGATTGCTCTTTCCTTCCCCCTCCCTGACTTTTGGGAATTGATAAACTCGACAATTAACCAGAGTTATGCCAAGAGAGTTTGCATGGGAAGAGATGGTGGTTTGGTCTGGATTGATGACATTTGTTGTGGAATACCTCCAGGTGGAAGTAGCTTTTGTAATATAGCAACCGTTCACATACCCCAAAGTGATGACCGTGTCTGCACCACGCGGAACGGTGTCTAAAAATATGGAAAACGTATCCTCCGACAGTCACCAAAAATAATTAGCAACCAAAAATATGGCATCCGTCGCTGCAACCAGCCTTACCTTTGCAGCAAGAGATCTTTGAGAGCACCAAATGTTCCTATCCCATTAACATTGAAATCTTGACATGATGGTTCATACCAACCAAAGCATCACATGATGGTTCATACCAACCAAAGCATGTTTGTCAACAATGCAGGCATCTGATGCATGTGGATGTCTGTGAGCACAACTTTTCAGATGTCCTCTGCTGTATCAGTCAAAATTAAACTCCAAAGCAAACAATGGAAATTGGAAGTTGGAAATCTTGGATGAGCTAGAAATCATAGACGAGCTTGACAAGAAGTGAATAGTTAAGTAGATGTTCAAATAAAATAAGGATTACACCGGAACATTACTGGTTATTGGAGGCACAACAAAAACAGGTTACGGGATGATTTGAAGGAACATGGTACATGCAAGATGAAGGGGATCAGTACCAATGAGGGACTAAAGAGGATTTGTAATGGATTCTGGGAGTTTTATGAGTTGAATGAATATCTTGCAAAGAACTTGAAAATTCCATTGAAATGTGAGCTCAATAGACAATCTTTACCTTTGTATTCTTTTCCATTCTGACAAAGAATGCCAATTCCACAATGATGCACAGGTCATTGGCAGTAAGCACTAAAAGCTCAAGACATTATAAATAAACTTTTGAAAAAATATGAAGAATCTTCTTTTTAAAGTGATACCGAGATGAAAGCATTAGCTAAATTGAAAGGATCAGAATGTTTGGCTGGCAAATTGCACAAAAATGCAGGATAAAGGTCTACAATGCATCATGTTGAGGCTCAACAGGTAGATGTTGATGAATTGGAACCTGATATAAAGAAACCACATGATATGATCAGCCAGTATAACCTGGACAATGATTATACAAACTTCATCACAATTAAAGTTACATCAAGGTGGGAAATCCCAGGTCTGCTAGAGGTGCCAAGGTAATAAAGAGTGATACATAGCGACCCTCTACACTGCAATCAATGTGTCAGGGACAAATCTTGAGTGCAGTAGTTGATAATTTCGTACAAGGCCAAAACTGCAAATGCCTAGTTGAGAATGAGTTTGATGAAATTGTTTGGAAAATGGCATTGGCTTTTCAGTAATGACACAACAATAATGCAATTAAGAAACATGGACTACTTCAAGATTGGATTTTAATTGAAAAC
Source organism: Cyclotella cryptica (assembly GCA_013187285.1). Classification (NCBI taxonomy): domain Eukaryota; phylum Bacillariophyta; class Thalassiosirophyceae; order Thalassiosirales; family Thalassiosiraceae; genus Cyclotella; species Cyclotella cryptica. The sequence continues at coordinate 517,588 of JABMIG010000034.1, read as the reverse complement.
ATCAAAGATACTGTCAATTGCTAACTTGACAGAGCCATACAATGTTGAATGTCAATCTCCTATGTAGGTTGAAAGAGATGATCCTGGGTCATGTAGACAATGAAAAGTTCAATGCGGTAGCAGATAGTCAAGTAGGTGAAACCCCTGTGGCAACATTTTATGAAGTACAGAAGCTGGCGGCTCAATTGAATAACTACAAGTACAAGTACATATCACAAAGCTGGCGGTAGAGTACAACATACAACATGGCTTCTGTTGGTGCCAGTGATGCTGTGGATTAAGTTGGTTAGCCTATTGAAGGAATGCAAATTAAAAGAGAGTCACAAAGCAAATTTTAGCAAAATTGTAAGAAATAAATCATTACAGTACACTGTACTACTTCATTGGATGTCAACTCTTGAAATTCTCACTGTTCAAAAATGTTTGTGGCATTGGGTACTTGCAATAATCTAAATGGCCCTGTGTACCAGTCTAAAACTATTACGAGACACAAAAATTTCAGGGAAATTGCCTAACTTTGGCACGTTGTTGTGTCCGTTAGATTAGGATCCAACGACCAGGTGACACAGCAGAATCCTTCTACGTGCTCTCAAGAGCTTAAGTCCAAGTCCCTAGGTCTGTCAATCCATCAGAAGTTCCCAACACAACGACGATACGATCATCAAGTTTCATAATTTGTGATTCAAATAGTACGTCGTAGATCTTGGTATGTATTTTATGTAGAACAAAATGTCAGCGAAAAATCGATCGTCATGTAGAAACTTGCCAAAAGTACGAAGGAATAAGTACGAAATCGAATTTGTGGTTCAGAATAGTAATTGCGCTTCATAATAGTTTTAGACTGGTACCTCTAGTGGCAAGCATGTGCAAATAGATCTTTGTGTACCACACATTATTTGCGCAAAAAATGGCTACACACACCGGACACAAAGAAGTGACGTGCCACCGTGGGCAGTTTTTTAACCTGTAACACCGATGTTTTGGCGATTCTCACTGCCCGTGACCTGAAATTTGGCGGTATCCCGGTTCCTCTTGAAGTCAGCGAAAAGTCGTATTTTACATAACAAAAAACAAAATCTCACAGAAGAATAGTAAGTTTTCACGACATCCAGACCATGCAGACCTCATACAGACCTTACGTCAACTTGATTCCGAGCACATTTAAAAACCCATAAGTTGTTCGGAAATAAGTCCATTTTGCTCCACAGCTGCCCAGTTACTCCTCTTAACGTTAACGCTACGTGGAAAATGTCACTCACGTCAGTGGAGAATACGTCTTCCTAACACCTCACTCCAAGGGTCGTAGTCTGAACGGGAATGCTTCTCTTCTACATCGTTCGTCATTGCGAAACATCTGGCAGCTGCACTCACCACCTAAGTCTCCTCACCTCGTGGCACGCGACAGATTGTCAGCAGGCGGATGTTTTACCTGTTCTCCACCTGTTCTCCTTGGGGTGAGGCATGCTTCTTCACGATTTCAATTGATTCACCACAAGCGAGCATGTTCCTCCTGTTATTTTAGAGGTGTTCATTGGTGGTGCGTGTTTCGGCAATCAACCGAAACACCTGTACTTCTTGTCCGCCTATCAATCTGCCATAGTAACTTTGACAACGCCATCATACTTGCCTCCGCGAACAACACCAAGATACAGTCTCGAGCTCACCGCTGTTATTATCATCTCAACGTTTATTGGCACGAATGAAGGCATGAGCACACGTACTTGTTACCTTTCTTGATATATCATAACTGTTAAGGGCATGCACCCTGCCAATGAATTCCACTTCTGATGCCCACACTGAGAATAACATGAGTCCATCAACATCCGTAGGCGCTGTCGTCCAGACGAGCGCTCTCCCGTCCTTCTCCTTCTCCACGCAACAGGCCCGGATTCCGCCGCAAGGTCGGCCGCTTCCTGTGCCGCGGATCGATGCCAACATATTGTCGTGCATGGTCGCGGCTTCCGCAAACGGGTTGCTGACCGGAGCGGGCGACCTGCCCACTCGAGTGGCATCGATTCAAGACTTTCGCAGATCGGTCGAGAGGCCAACGAACCGCGCTCACCCAACAAGCAACGTGGGTCAGAATTTTAATACGACCTTCGCTCTTTCGAACAGGAGAGCGACCGATCCGCACGTGCCAGTACCGGGGGCGCCGCAGATGAACCCCATGTTGAGAATGCTCGAGGAGCGGATGGCAGCTTCGGCTAGTGCCAGGCAAATGATGCAAAACGGGCCCATTGCCGCTGGCCCCGTAGCATCGCCGATAAAGCTCGAAACTCCTGCGGCTACTCCGGAGCAGCAGGCAGCGCTTCAAGCCGCGATCAGCAAGTGGGCTGGGATTGGGAGCAATGTGAAAACACAGCCCAGTCAGTCGCTTGCTGCCTCAAAGTCTTTTCATATGACTAATGTAATGCCTAGCGTTTGTGAAAATAACTCCATGAAGTCATTGCGGGTACCTCAGGTCGTTTCGTCACCTGCCCAAGATCAACGGTGTCCGGCCACTACCAGACATCACCGCTTGACCTCCAAGCAACAGGAGATTTTGCAAAACCTGCTTTTAGAACAGCAACAAGCAGATAGACGGCAACAAAGTCAAGTTGCAGCTCATGTCTCACAGGGACATCCATCAGATGCACTGTTTTCGGCAGATCCCTCTGTCCGTCTCAACAGGATGCTTCCATCTGGCACTGGGCTCGTTCGATGTTCAGTCTCCTTGGCGGATGTTGTGAAACATCGACACGATATTCAGTCGCTTCGACTCCTGCAACAACAGGAAATGCACGCCAGACTCAATGAAAAATACCCGCGCCAAAGATTCCTGCCGACATCGGTTCTTTCATCGTCGAATCCGAGTGCCAGTGTGCAGGAAGACTCGACGAAAGAGTCTCTCAAGACTTTCAAACGAATGAATTCATACCGTAAACGTGCTTCTCAAACTATGCTGGATGACGAAGAAGACGAAGCGACCACTTGCACGTCCACCTCTCAGTCTCATTCAGTCTCGTCCCACGCATCTTCCACCAGTAAGGTCCGACGTTCTTCTTATGCCAATTTCAGCGCCAGTATCGAAAATCTACGAATCGAGTCTCCGAGTTTTAACACTGTGAAATCGCTAAGTAATATGAAGTCGAAGAATCAAAGTTTTTCGTGTGAATTGAATGCTCTAGGGAGGCAACCAGGAGTCAATGTTGGATCCAGTGCTTCCTCGAAACAAAATTTCTCAGCGGACGTAAGCAACACGAACCGAGTCTATCACTCAGGCCTGAGTTCTTCGCATCTGCATGGAACATCAAGGTCGGCAACCACCATGAAAAGAATACCTTCTCGGAATAGTGCTTTCGTTTCTTCCCTACTTCATGAACGACATGAGGTCAGCGAAGAACCATCAGTACAGCCGGGGAAGTCAAATGACTCTGTCGCCACAAACAAGTCACAATCACCTCCTGAGAGCAAACCTGCTCCCTCCCCAAAGATTGGGATAGATCACCATCTCAGTGGACAGCAAAAATGTGCAGAGAAGATCATCATGTCTGACCTGCCAGATCGAATGAAGTACCAAACTGCTCAAGCAGAATCAAAACCGATTGACATTGTAAGGCTAGCGTTAGAGTCGAGAGGTGTGGAATGCAATGAGATCAAATCGTCCCTTGATATGCCGGCGGATTTTTTTGTCCAGAGTTCGGAGAGTTATTGCCAAGAGGCTGTCGATGCGATTCGTTCGGGTGACATTGACCTGTTACGAAAGCTTTTGTCGGGCGGGACCAATCTACAATGTGCCAATCGGTTCGGCGAAAGTCTGATTCATATGGCGTGTAGGAGAAGTCATCGAGATGTTGTGTCGTTTCTCGTCAATGAAGCCGGCGTATCTTTGCGTGTGCGAGATGACTACGGTCGAACTCCATTCCACGATGCATGTTGGCGCGCGGAGCTTGATTTAGAATTGATAGATATGCTCTTAGAAAAAGAGCCGAAGCTTCTTCTCCTCAGCGATAAGAGGGGGCACAGCCCTTTGGATTACACAAGGAGAGGACATTGGGCCGAGCTGATGCCGTTCTTGTTGGAAAGGTCTGAAAAGTTTCAACCTGTTTAACAAGAGACTCTTATGTACGGTTGGCTTGACTAGAAATCATGATAATATTGCAACAACACATCAATAAACTTGTTAATTTTAGCTAAACTCGTTCATAGACAACTGATTCCAAAGAAATGATCGAGTAGAGCATGTCTTTCGCTACTTCAACGCAATTACAAAGAGTGTAGCGCCATCTCAGGCCCTTACTGCAACAAAAAAATGACTTAGAAGAATTATTCGCCATATCCTTTGGAAAACAAGAAATCTAAGAGCGGAGCAATGTTTCCAAGGCAACCTTCGCCTGAACGCCATACGCAATTTGCTCCGTCTTCAAGCAAACCTTTGCTGCATTGACACCCTTTTTGAAGGTTAACTCAGCCATGAAGACCATTCCAGTAGTGGTGCGCATGGAGAAATATGCCACCTCTTGACCCTCGGCATTTGGAACTGGACGACGGGCGATCAAAAAGATGTGATGGGCTTTGAACTTGGCAGCGACCTGATCAATATCGGTTGAGGCAGGTGGTAGGTCGGATACAGTGCCATAAAGCTCCTTCTTGTCGTCAATGGATTTCCAAGATTCGATGAAGGTGGCACGCTCCAAGGCGCCATCAGGCGAAAAGAGAACCTCGAACGCAAAATTAACAGCAAAATAAAAGACGAGGCCAGTGGTCATGTTCTTGATGGCAACTTGGATCTGAGGAGATGCGGGTTGCCCTGCGGGGGCTTGGACCAACATGGCGGGATTCACAACAAGTTCCACAGAATGTCTTCCGGACCCTCCCACAGGAATCGGAGGGTTGCACATGATCTGCTGAGCTGCAGGACTTAGTCCGAAAGAGTTCTTGTTTAATTGAATAGCCAATGTGGAGACGGGCACATTGCTCGAAATATTACGCACATCGAGCTCAAGCTTAACTGCTCCTTGTACTTGGCGGAATCCAGCCCAGAGCTCGATACCACCAGATTTCTCAGGGGCGCATACCTTAGACATGCGAGCTTCGGGCTCAGCTACAGAAGGGGTGGGAGCACCAAACATATCAGGCTCCAACCCAAGATTTCCATAGTTAGACGATGCAGCATTGTCGTTCATACTAAGTCCACCAATGTCAAGTAGATCATCTCCGCCACCTCCACGGTTGACGTCATTATCGTCCTCATATTCTTCTTCATCACCCTCCTCAATATCATCACCTAGATCACCCACACCCATGCCATCACTCCCTGTGGCTCCGCGCTTCGCTCTGACTACAAAAGCCTCGGGGGGCTTGTGATAAATGCTAGAGAGCGTTGCGATTTGACCTACGAGCACATTCAACAAATTGGGCTCCAAACGAAATGTGTCATCCTCAATAACTGGTTTGTCTCCCAAAACAACCAACTTTGCAGCCTCGGGATCAGTCGACAAGAGTCTCCAATAGATAAAGCCACGATCTCTCAAATCGGGATTGTCACTCTCTTCAGTGGCCAAATCCAAGACCCTCTGAACCATATCCTGAGTCTCCTCGGGATTTTTGAGAAAACACTTGACGGTAGCCGTGAGCAATTGCAACTGCACCGCGGGATCTTCCTCCTCAAAAGTCTCCAAGAAAGCATCGAGGAGTTCATCGGCATTATCGATACGTTCAGCATATTCACCGATGATCCAAATCATAGCAGCCTTGGCCTGCGGTTCGTCTAGGGTGTCTAAGTTGTCGCAAAGAGTGGCGATAATGGATTCGTATCGGTTGGGGTAGCGACGGAAAATATCTTTGATGACGATGACGGATTCTTGGACGACGTAGTTGACCTTTGTCTGAATGAGCTCGAGCAAGACCCCTATGCAACGTTCCGCTGCGCGGTCTAGTTTGACAGCGCATCTGCCTATGGCGGAAACGGACTTGCGAACAAAGTCAACATCAACTTCAGTTGCGTATTCTTTGAGTTCGAGAAGGACTTGGTCGATGTTCTTTTCAGAAACGAGTTTGATAATGATTTCGAGTTTTTCCATCTTCACGTAAATGGGATCATTATACTTGCAGAAGAAGACCTTGATTTCATTCTCAAGAATATTTGGGCGCTTTTGGACGATCAAGTTTATGTTTCGCAATGCAACGTACTGAATTTCCGGTTCAGAGTTAAGCAACGTCACGAGGGGGGGAGCGAGCTTCCGGGTCAAAGCGCGAATGCTGTCGGCGTGAGCTCCTCCACCCATGACGTCCATGTAGGAGAGAATAACTTTCACAGCACTCATAACAACAGCACTGTTGGCGTGCTGCAATCGTGGCGTGACACGTTCAATTATCCCCTCCGCTTCTCGGGCATCAGCAGGGGTGTACTTTGCAAGGGAATCCAAAATAAAGACCTGCCCCCACTCAGTGCATTCATTAAGAGCCGCCAGCAGTTTTTGCAATACGCTCGCGCTAATCTTCATGACGTCTCTCCCCGAAGTCTCGCTAATTTCGCTCAAGGCTGCTACCCCATTAGCCACCACACTGGGGTTTGAATCAGAGATCAAATCGTGAAGCGTCTCGATGAATCCTCTCTCCCTCACCAACTCAGGGGCAATGTCATAAAGCTTGGCGACTTAATTGAAATTCATCAGATGAACACAAGTCCTCTCAATTCAAAAGAGAAAATATCAATGCACATCTGTCTTACCGCACACCGCCGCGGTCTTTCGGACATAGGGATCTTCGTCCCTGAGTGCTCGTCCCAGGGGTTCGCAGAGGTATTCCGTGATTCGGTCGACGCGGATACAACCCATGGTTCTAACGGCCAAAGCACGAATCAATGGATTTGGATCGCTAGCATCCTTCACGAATGTATTCACCGCCAGCAGCGTCAACTCCGGCTGACTCTTAGCGTAGTTGATCAAATACAAGTAAACAAGCTTCTTCAACTCAATATTGGCAGTCTGGGCACAATTCAGCACGTCCGTGAAGAGCATGCTCACGTCCTTGCCAACGGTCATGCTCGCGATGACCTTTTTGACGGCATCCACTTTGATGTTGCGATCGGTGGAGTGAAGCTCCATGCGGAGTTCGTGCATCTCGCCCTTTTTGTTGGTGTTAAAGAAGCGGCTGTCGGAGCCGCCTCCACTGGGGGTGCCATCTTTGGGGGCCATGGTTGTTTCGTAGTCCCTCGTCTCGAGCCAAGGAGAAGAGTTAAGGGAAATTAGGAGTTGGAGGAGTACGATAGGTCTCCTAATTTACAATTTACTTATATTACCTACCTAGGTGAAACCCTCTAGGTAAACGATATGTACGATACGTTACCGATCTGCTGGATATCACTCTATTGTACGGCGAACACTACCTCACCGCCACCCTCAGGGACATGTTCCTTGAGCCATGAGTTCAGTTTGTCTAGAGCGCAGTCCCTCTCTACTTGCCCCAACTCAGAAAAATCAAAGTATGGATTGCTAAGTGCAAAGTCCTTACCCATCCGCTTTCTACCGGACACACATCTTCCTACTTACATGTCGCCGGCACCCTCGTACCTCGCATATCGATTCATAACACCTGGTAATTTCCAGTTTGCTCAAATACAAAGTGAACAGATGGGTGGTGAAGAGGTCACACCGCAGGCAACAGAGGTCACAGCTCCCTTTCTGAGTGTGTGCCAAAGTACTCAGAAGTAATTCCATTGTTGAGAAAGAATTGTCGGTGTTGTGGAGAGCGAACAGCTTCACGGAAGATATTGTTAAAGTGTTCGTACTGCGACGCACCATCAAATCTTTTCGTATCACCCTTCAAAACCTCAGGATGCGCAATCATAAACCAAGCAAAAGCAGTAACGATGCAGATAACAGGGTTTTCAGGACAACTATACATATGAAAGGGGTGATCAGCATGTTTCACATCCTCTTGGTCTGTTTTGCTAGGGCCCACAAAGCACAACAAAGCATCATTCGAAATGCTAAACAAGTCAATGTGTGCATTAACAACCATATCGGCATGAGAAAGGAGGTTGCATTCCAGCAACAACAACAAACAAAGCAGCAATATGTTCAGGTTCCTTGCTCCTATGTAACACCTCAGCTAAATACTGCAAACATTTTAAAGGTTACTATATTTTTGGGAAGTTACTATTGGTGAGAGGCTGAGAGAGCTCTCTTTTGGGCTCTCAATATTGGCGAACAGAAAAGATATCCTGCTGGTAAAAATTGCACGCTAAAAAAGAAAAGATACCCAAAAGAAGATCGGCGTAATACTATACAATGTCAATCTCAGAATGAAAACAACTAGCAATAGCTAGGTGATATGATGTACATCACACGAAAATAGAGACGCAAAAATCGTCGTTATATTTTGTTGTGAGAGGGAAAATTTACCACAGTTTTCACCGTAATTTTGGAAGATGTAGACGTAATTTTGAAATGAAAAACTACTTGCGAGGGTCACTCAATTTTGAGGCCATGTGTTCAGTTGTCAAGTACAGGAGCAATACCAATGGTCTGTAGCATTTCTTTGATGTGAAATGGATGTTTTCACCCTTCAGCAATCCCCCAAATACACCTTTGATTTTGGCCAAAAATGCGTTATTGCCTGAAACTGTGGCCATAAGTCTAATAGTTACAATTTTTTGCTAGATAGGCCGCTAGTTGTTTGAAGCATATACTTGTATGTAATACCTTTACATGAGAGATTAACTAGTAAATCACAAGAATACACATGCAAAATCAGTAAGTTCCCTGTAAACTCTCCTTTAACACTTAATTCATTCAGTATCCTTGTTCTTCCTCTTTTTGGATGCTGACCCTTTGGTTGCCTATGGTGACCTGGTGACTTGTAGATCTGATAGGTCCTGGATAATGGAAACCCTCGAAGCAAGTTCTCTTCCTCCAAGAATATCCCAAAGAGCACAGGATAGTCCAACAAGTCGATTAGTCCCCACGTATTCCAACTGCACACTTCTCACCATCCAAAAACCACTCAAACACTCTGCACAACACCACGTAAAGTACCCCTCCTCACCAACTAAACACCACGACTTCTCCTTACCAATCAGGGCTGTAACAAACCGCCCTCATCTTCCTATACCTCAAAACATACAATTTCCTCATCGGTTCCGGCTTGGGCTGTACTTCCTCCGCCTCCACCCCAAAATGATAACATCTTAAATGATTCCACAATGTGTCGCAATTCACCATTATGTACCAGGAGCTACAGATGACGGAGGCACAAAAGAGGGTTATGGCATCTCAGTAGGAGAGGACTTGGGGGGATTAGATCGGTGGTTAGATGGGCCTTTGTGGTTTGGGTTTGTTTGGATGAGGATGGGTGATTTTTGTTTGGATGGTGCGATGGAGGGCACCTTTTTTATGACAGGAACAAGAGTATTTGTATCGTTTTGCTGGCCATTAGCATAGTGTTTTTGGTGGAGGTGACGCTGCAAGAGGGGGTCATGTTATGCGTATCAGATGATCGAGTGCTGACAGGGACAATCGTGAGACCTGTAGATGGAATTGGTCAGGGCACGATGCTCTCAGGAGTCACGATCGTCAGTGTATTTGATGATCGTACGCCCATACAATAGATGAAAACTGGCCAGGGAACAATGTTCTGGCACAATAGACATGATGAAATTGTGTTTTTGATGGAATCGGATGAATCGTATGGTGGCTTATGATGCAGGAGGAATGGCAGAAGCATGCCAACTAATTGTATCGTGGAAGGGGGTGTGATGGCAGCAGTGTATGTGGGTGTCTTGTGAGCAGTGGAATAAATTGGGTTGTGTAATACAATATTGCACCATATATTGTACTGACAGGTGATGGGATGCAAGCCATCACACTTTTGGTGCGAATCTTGAAATTTTTGCTACGATTCGTTCTAGTTAGGAATTAGTAATAATATGCCAAATTTCTTGATTTGAAGATTTTTGGTCTGCAGTCTGCGGGAGGGCAATATGTCAATCCAAGTAGCCCAATACAAAAGGAAGCATCTTGAGACACTACTGATGGATTCTTAAGATTTGGAACAGTGAGAAATTACTTTTTCCCTGCCAACGAGATGTGCAAAAATAGCCAATTTTTGGCTCTACCACATAAAGAATTATGCATTAAGGGCCGAATAGGTCATGGGTCAAAAAGGGCCATTGCATAGTTTTGTATGCAATGGCCAGACCGGGGATAGCCAACAGTGTAAGGGACTGCTCAAGTAGTGTAGTGAACGCTACACACCATACCCCACTGCTGAATAGCTTGGAATCCCGATTCTCAAGTCGGATGTAAAAGGAGCAGGAAGGAACAGGTCACTGGATCAAGGGTGGGACAAAATGTTGTGATTTGATTTAGGTTAGGTATGTACTCATATCAACCTTGTACAGGCAGTTGGCAAGTTGTAGGGCCTACACCATGTGCATTATTGGGACCTATCAACCCTATAATATTACCTGGGCCCCATCTGATCTTTAATGGGTCAACCCTGGGGTTGAAACCCTACTTTATTTCTCAAAGTCAAATTCCAGCATCAAAAGATTCACAAATGTTTTCATCCAAACTCAAGTAGTCATACCAAGGCACAATTCAATATGGGTTGAGGTTTTTGCAGACCTGGGTAAACTTTACAATATCCTGACCTGAGTAGCCTGGATCATGATGTGTAGTGACCAGCATGATACCTTAAAAGTTCCCTGCAAATTATTATATCTCCGAATATATGTCCTCATCTAGAAATTTGAATGTTTATATGTTTTATGAAGCATGTGAATCAACTAACATGTAGAAATTTTGTGTGCATGGACTTTTATATAGAGTTGTAATTTAAGCCCATAGAACCTAATATCCGATATCCGTGGAACCAATGTAGCAGAAAACCCGATACATTAGTACATATTGGGCCTATTAAACAGTAATATCTCCTTGACCAATCGGATCAAATGGTAGTAACTTACATCATGAATACCTGAACTTTCTTGAGCCTTTCCTATTTCCCTCCCCCGGTACTAGATCTACCACTGCCAGACCCAGACAACTTCTCTTTTTCTTTGTCCCATTTCTTCTTTTCGGCCCCAATGAGAGCTGGTTCTGGGTAGCTTTGTCTATTGAATCCATGGTCTCCACCACAGTTCCAAGAGTTGCTAACACACCTGCTAGGGATATGCCAATACCAGCTGACAAGGAGTTGCTCAGATCATTAGCCCTGGAGAAAGTGCTAAGGATTAGACCAACCATCCGTTTAGGTCCATAGTAGGCCGTCGAAGTCTGAACCCAACAGTAGATAGTACTTTCCAGCATGAAAAGTTCAGTTGATCTAGTGACAGAACCCTTGGATAGCTCGTCCATGGCTTCACTCACAGCATCATCTGACACGACATCAAGTCAAGGAAGACTTTTAAACACAGCAGTCAATTGCTTAGATGCAAGAACATATTTTCACTCTCAATCTTGGGAGTACCATCTTTCCAAACCTAGTGATTACATACTATTGTGTAAAAACTACATTAGTAGTCATATGAGACATGATCAAGTAAAACTAAATCACAGAACCATTATGAAAGAGTTCCAACTCCTTGAATGAATCCTTGATTCCGTCCTTGAATTTTTCAGCACATGAATTTCAAAGAAAAACAGGGGCTAGGCACAAGACCTGTAATTCTAGTTTACATCAGACTGCCACTCCTTGAGTAGCAAGATGGTAAATGATAGTGCAGTCTTCAAATAAGTTAACTGTTTCATCACCATACTTATCCCAAAGAGCACTAGCTGTTGGATCAAATACTGTTCTGACCAAAATGTTTCATGTTCATTTTTCTGTCATGACATCATTTTTGTCCATCAGACTGACGAGAGACAGAGTAGCTCCTTTTGTTCTTAGCTGTCTTTTTTAAGATGTTTTTACAAATACTGTAAGAATTCAATACATCAAAAAATGGAATTCACAAGGCTGAAGGTATTGCATAATGAGAAGTCTTGCTGTGAACCTTGGTAGTGATCGTTCTGACTTGGTCCATCTATATTTGAGTCCTCTCAAGCCTACCCAAAGTAGTCAAAGGGAACTGCAAAAATTAAACTCTCAGTTGGAAAGTGAACTGATAACTCATTACGGATTCACAATTCTCAGCTTCCCCTCACGAGCCTCAACTTGATGCATTGTTATCCCCAGTTCCTTTGCAAATCTTTTTGGAACACCCCTCTCCCGTTCATTACAAGTTATAGATATAGCAACACCCGGTCTCCCTCCCCTCCCACACCGACCACTACGATGGGCATAATGTGATGCATCCGTGGGCAAGTCAAGATTAATGACGTGCGTCAGATAGGGCGCATCCAGTCCTCGTGCTGCCATTTCTGTGGCGACAACGACTCCGACAAAGCCTTCTCTTAAAGCCTTGCTTACCTCAGCGCGGTCGCCTTTCGCACTGGTAGCACCACCATGAAGTGGAGCAGCAATGATGTCCATTTCAGCAAGCTACACATTTGTTTGTTGTCAATTGCCAATAGGACATGTTAAATTAAGACCCGAGGAGATGAGATCACAACACGTAAGTCACTACAACTAACCTTTTCGATGACAATGTCTACCCTGCGTGGACTGTCCACAAATATCAGCGCTTGCTGTATGACTGGATCTGTATTCAAAACTCTCCTCACCGCATCCAACGCCAACCTTTGATGTGGTACATGAAGGGTACCATGAATAGTTGTCCTACTCACCCTCGCAGTTGTGGCCATCTTTCCCTCATTGGAATTTGTTTTCACACCTGATGTGACAAGCAGATCTGACTCATCAATGTTGGCATGCGCATAACCCGGACGAAGATAATTGTCAACATTCGCTCCTCCCGATGGTTGTGGTGTCATCATATCGGATGCGGTGGCCGAGCAGAGCACTCGTTGGAGAGATTTTCCATGTTGGCGTTCAATGGCTTCCATGATTGCATTGGTGGGTTCTTTGTGTGCATCGTATTGCAGAAGTGCGTCAAACTCGTCCAAAACTATTGTTTGGAGGGCGGAAATTTTTAACTTTCCTCCTCTATTTTGTTTGGGAAGAGAAAAAGGGATCAATTACATTGGGAACAGTACCAAGAACGTATTGAATGATGTTTTTAAAAAAAAAACTCACTTATCACCAGTCCGTCCCAAAATCAACTCAGCAATCCTCCCAGGAGTCCCCACAACAACATCAGGCTTTTTACTCCTCAGCATCTCAACATTCCTCGCATATGATGTTCCCCCGATTGCCAATGCCACAGTCAATCCCGTCCCCTCAAATAAATTTTGCGCCACGGATACAATTTGACTTGCCAATTCCCTTCCCGGAGCAACAATAATAGCCTTGGGCAACGAGGAATTGGATGGATGAATCATAATATTTTGTGCGATTGGGGTCAAAAAGGCCAAGGTTTTGCCCGATCCCGTGTGTGTCGAGAGTAATACATCATTGCCAGCGATGATGGGGGGACAGGCCTTGATTTGCACCTGTAACGGAGTCGGACACACCATGTTGTTTGATTGGAGGTTCTCTAATAGTTGCTGATCTGTGATTCCAATGTCCTGCCATTCGATGGTATCGGAATCAAAGTTTCTCGAAGTACCACTATCGGTTTTCGGGCCGTTATCTTCGGACGAAAGAATTTTCTCAACAATGCGTTCTGCTTGCTCTAGAGTGAGATACATCGGCTTCCCATCTTCATCTAGCATTGGTTCCGACTGCGGTTCCTTTCGTCGTGGTTTCTTTTTCTCCTCGTCCGTTTTTGGATTTGTCGCTTCCTTAGTTGGAACAGGTCTACTAACGCCGCGTATACTAGTTGCAGTCGAAAAAATCCCACCAGAGATCGATGAAGCAGCTGACATCTTTCCTTTTCCACCCACAGGACGAGGCGAGAGGATACTTCTTACACCCGGATCGGAAGTTTCGTACCCCTCGCCATTTTGATCGTAGTCATCCTTGTTTTCAATGGGCCCATCATACACATTCTCGTCACGTCCGCTTCGCTTTGGAGTTTTCTCTTTTCTACTCAACAAACGAGCTTGATTGGCGCGTACTCGATTCAACATGACCTCATCACGACTGTATTTCCCTTCCTCCTCCTTCGGATCTCCTTTCCTATTCGTCTTGCCCCCGGAGGATGTCTCTGTTTCATCATCGTCATCTCCACTCGATGTCTGGACTTCCTCCCTTTCCCATGGATCCACCACACGCCTCGATCTCCGCACGGCCGCTCCCTTCTTCGCGCGCGTATCGGTCTCGTCTTCGAACGATAGTACCAAGTCTGCATCCTCGCTTCGAGTCGTTTTGCCGGTGGCAGTGCCCCAACGTCTTTCGAGAATGGCCTCCAGTTCCTCGATGGACTTTGATGTCTGGAGTGGCGGTTTTAGTATTCTCGTGGCTGGCGCTGCTGCGGGGTTCGTTGCGTCGCCTTGGCCGACACGATTGGTTTTGGTGGGGGCGATGGGATGAGCTTGTTGGAGGAAACGCCGTTTCTTATTGTTGCCGACTTGGCGTTCGGACGATAGAGCAAGTGACTGTTGGTGGAGATGCGCATGATGGCCGCCTTGTGAAGTTAGCAGCGGAGAGGCGGGTCCAAAGCCATTGGCGGGGCACCACAGGACTATTAGAAGGGCTAGTGGTAGCGAGGACGGTCTTGGCACCATGGTATTGTAATCCTTTGGCAATGGGTGGATGCGTATTGTCGTGTTGAAGCGGATAGAAAACGAGGACGACGAGAAAAATAGAAGCGGATACGATACCTCACACCAAAGCGTGGGTTGACGAGGGGTTGATGGCAGGTGGATGGCGGTGGTGATGATCCATGAAGTCTTATATATACCTCGTTAATTGGTATACATTCAATGCGTATTCAAATCAAGAATACAAATATAACGAAAGGTAGTTCATCTTCAGGATGTGATGGGCGATTTTGGCGCCAAATGGTTGGCTCTTACACTTGCTGTTGCTGTGAGAGGGGCATATCAAGGATTCTTTGAGGATTCTTCGTCCATTATTTCTACGATCCACAGTCCCGCTAGGATACACATAGGATATTCACACTATTTGGCTGTTGTACACTACTTATCGTAGACTTATCGTCTACTTATCGTACATCAACAACATCTCGTTCGCGAGGCACGAGCAGAAGAGGATCTAACCTCATCTAACGACCATGGCCGGCAGCGATGAACCCACTGACGTCCAACGAGACCTCTGGATACTCGTCACGGCACATCCAGACGATGAATCCATGTTCTTCCTACCCACATTGCGGAACCTCTTGCTTCCCAACGGGAACAACCAATGTCTTCACATTTTGTGCCTATGCAACGGCGCGTATGAACGCTCATCAGATGGACCCATTCGCACAAAAGAATTGTACGATGCCTGCAAAATTATCGGCATAAACAGTCCATCGGTGACTGTCATTAATGAGGATAGTCTGAAAGATGGGCCGAATGAAGTATGGGATGGGAGTTTGGTTGCTGCCAAAATTATGGATTGTATAAAGGAGGCAGTGTTGTCCTGTACAAACCGAGACGACAAGAGAACGCGTTGGAAATATGTAGACAATACAATACCTCCATCTGCCAAACAAAAAGCACAATCAATCAATCTCAACATACTGACATTTGATCTCGGGGGAGTGTCACACCATCCCAATCATGTTGACACATTCAAGGGCGTGCGATATCTCCTACATGAAAAGGCGTATTCTACTCGTGTTTCCAACGTTGACAGCAACGCAATTCACTCACATATGACTCTCTCTAATGATACGGAGAATATACAAATCAAGATACGTGTGACGACATTGAAAACAATATCCAATCCACTTTATAAATATTTCTTTTGGGCTTTTTATGAGTTACTACCCTATCTGGTACTCCTGTCACTCCAACTCATTTGGCAATTGATCCTGTTTCTTGTTGGGCGACGAATCTGGTCAAGAAATCCTACACGAGACGAATCCATTATGGTGCCACATTTCTCGGGACAAACAAATATATCCGAAACAACAACTCGATATAGAATGATGGAACCAACGTTAGCATGGAGGGCCATGTCAGCACATCAAAGTCAATTCGTTTGGTATCGTCGTCTTAGCGTCATGTTTAGCCGATATACCTTCATCAATGACCTTGTCGAATTACTTCCCGATGAATCATGTCTATTTCCAAAAGAAGAAGAAGACCAAAATCTTCCTTCGGTGGTGGCCATTCAAGAAGAGGAATCGGATCCGAAATTTCTCCTTGCGACAGAACAGATGAATGCCCTTCGAGATAGTATATTGCCACCATCTCTACAGTTGAGACCGTGGAAACGTGTGTATAGCCTTTCACGTGACGGCGATTCCTTCATTGCCTTCCAGAGGTTGGTTTGTGGATGGAATAGTAAAAATGGACAACATTCCACATTGTTAGTTGTGAGGACTACCCATGGAGAAGTCATTGGAGGATACGCCGATATTCCGTTTGTAGAAACGGTGAAACATCCGAGTGGTGGAGGTGCCGGGTCTTGTTTGTTTAAGATGGAGCAAGGCATGAGTGAGAACGAGCCCAAGATTTCAGTGTATGGGAAAAGCAATGGTGCTTGCAAAAGGATAGTATTGGACGCTACACGACGCATTATTGCTTTTGGAGGTGGTGCCGGTGAAGGAGGCGAGGACAACGGATTTGGTTTGTGTCTTGAGGATGGATTTTTGAGGGGCACCACTGCGCGTTGCGAAGCTTTTGGAAATGAAAAATTGGTTAATGGCGGAGATGTATTTGAAGTGACGGATATGGAGGTGTGGGGTTTCGTATTCGGGCAGTTATGACGAATCAACAAGAATTGACTTGACTATTTGTTAATTATATTGTATTTGGTACAAAAGTCAAGACGACACAATAAATGTCTTTACTTCTTACTGAACGGAACGCAGATTAACGCCGAAGTGTGCACCTAAAGCTCAATCGAATTGGGATTGCACTAATATGCACCAAACACTGAAAATTGAAAAATTCTAATCTGACAGCAAGTTCTCATCGTCAATACTGTCATCATCATAATGATCCACTAGAACAGGTTTATTCGCCACGGGAACATGGTTGACGTAATCAACCTGTGAAGGAATGCCGTTGTCAAGTCCTGCCGTCAACAATTCGTCATCTTCCAAGTCGTCGTCTGACAATTGATTCAATGGGGCATCAGTCACATGTTCTTCGACAGTTTTCACAGGGTCTTCGATGCCAGATGTGAGCAACTCCTCCTCTTCTTCAAGCTCATCTTGTGCCCTGGGGTCTAATGAGCTGGCACCTTGAACGGAGTTTTCGATTGTAATATCTCCTACCAACTGCAAACGCCAATATCAGGGCATGTTAAATGAGTGGGTAAGGCATATATCATTTGGCACTGCATACCAAAGGGAACTTACATTGCCTTCATCATCAACTTCAACATGGTCTTCCTCTGTGGCATACATAACTTTGAAGGCCCTCTCGATTACCTTCCGTGCCTCAATGCCCAAATCAATGCCTTCTCCGCTCTCCTCTTTCTCCTTGAAAACTTGTAACATTATTTCAATGCCCCTTAGCTTGTCAAAGTAAAAGTTCCTCTCCGATTCGACAGTCTGCAGGGACAACTCAATCTCAGCAACGTTCTCCTCCAATTCAGCGCACTTGGATTGCAAATCAACGTTTTCAGACTTCAATTGACGATTTTCCTCTTTCAGGGCGCGGATGGCGCTGCTGTCTTCGTTGCTGCTCGGTTGTTTTCGTAGTTTGTATGGAAGTGCGCTGTCGGCAGAGGACGTGTTTGCAATGTTTTCTTTGCGAGATGCGTTGGAGGACGATGACGGTGGTCTAGTGGCACTCACAGATGAAGACACAGCTTTCGTCACTGCCGTACTTCCCGTCACTCCACGTGTCGCAAACGGCTTCGCTGACCCCGTCGCATTCGCCCTTCCACCACCGCCTTTGCTCCTCTCTACGTTCTTCCCTCCCTTGCCCTTGGCCCTCACAGCCACAGGATCATACCCATCCCTTCCCCGACTCATCATCGGACTCGTCTGATCAAAAAAAGCCTTGAGCCACTGGCAAAATTCCAAATTATCCTGATACTTCCCCCGAATCAACTTATCCACATCAATATGCTTCTGAATTTTATTCTTATTGAATGCGCTTTGCAGCAATTTGTAATTGGCCACGTATTCGTGACTCGCTTTCGCGCCCCAGTCGACTCGTGACATGGGGATGGAGTTCGGGAAGAGGTATTCGGTGAGCTGACAGGCGACAGCGCCTGAAGCAGTTTGTTCGATTTTGGTTAGGTTGAGATCCAGGAGGTTGTTGAGGAAGTCAAGGATTTCTTTGCGGGAGGTGAAGTAGGCTCCGTCCATCATTCCTGTTGCAAACGATGTTCGATAACGATTAATTGTTGTTGTGATGGCAAATCATTGTTGAAAAATTAGAATAAATTAAGAATGCAGCATGTGAAATCAAGAAACATCGTCTCATCGACGAGTCAAAACTTTTGTCGCGGAGAGTCTCAAATTGAAAGAAACAAGTTTCGATTTCTTTCGTTCATTCTTACCGATGGCTGCATCCGTCGCGTGACTCATGATTACAAAAGAGGACTATGCGTCTATAGTTGCAGTGGATGGGGAACAGGAAAAGATATATGATTCGATTGCGATATTTTTTGTCTTCAGTCTTCCTCTGCTCAACCTCCATCACTTTTGGTATTGTATTGAGTTTTTTCAAACAAGTCAAGCGGTCTGCAGAGAGTCCGCAGAAGAAAGAAAAGTAAATTTGCGGCAACAAGATGTCGTGGGACCGAGACGGTACAATAGTACATACACAGTTTTTAAATTGAGGCTGCGTTGGTATCCTGAACATCAACGATTTTCTCAATAGATTAGGAAAGATACTTTTAGATGAAACGTTTCTACAACTACCTTCTTTTCAAAGTAATCATTTCATACATTTCTGTTTTCTTTGCAGATCGTCCGGCTTCCGTCCAACTCTCAAAACCGACGGGGGAAAGCAACAGGCAAACAACTCGGCTACGCGAGCGACATCCACACTTTGCATCGCATTTCCTCCTGACAACGGCAGCAGCAGCAACACACTACATTACCTTCTAGCATAATAATGGATACCGTCTTTGGAGTTGCGTACAATGGAGGAGGTGCGTGAAGATAAGGTCTCTTTGGAATCGGGCGCGAGAGTGTGACGGTATTGTCGTCGTGTTGATAACAATCGGTCGAATTGCGTGATGGGGGGATGGAACTGTGTGTTCGTCCGTCAGCCTGTGATTTTTATTTGTTTTTCAGTCATCGTGGCGACTCAAAATAATTTGTCCGAGAACAACAGAAGGAAAGGAATAGACTTGAAACTTGTACTTCGTGTTGATTTGCCATCAGACTATGTAGTACTTGAAAGCCAAAACGTCCATCACTCGATCTTCCGTGTTACGCTGTTCTAACCGAACTTATTACATCCGCTACGTCTATAATTACCCCTTAGTTGTTCTCGCCACGGATCAAGTAAACGCCAGATCCATTCTCATGTATCAACAAAACTTGGATAAGATAGCAGAGTTATCTTCGCATTCGGCCATGGGGGTTTCGGGACCCAATTGCGATCTTGTCAATTTTTCAGAGTAAGTATATTTTTAAGCATTTGTTCTTCCTTGTTGTTGAACGAGCACAAGTATTGCAACATTCATGCAATAACAACGGGGGAATTCAAAGAAAACATTGCAGTTACAGTGTTAGAGTCCACCAATAATTTTGATATCTACTCAAACAAAATCTTCTTTCACCCCATTCATGAACGACAGATACATCTCCAAAAACCTCAAACTCTACGAGCTATCGAATGACGGCCTTAAACTATCCACCCACGCCCAAGCCAACTTTTGCCGGGGCGAACTCGCCAAGGCCCTCCGTAAGGGCCCCTACCAAGTGAATGTCATCCTAGGCGGATACGACGCTAAGGTCCCCACGGGTGGATCACTCTACGTAATGGATTACTTAGGCAGTTGCGCCAAGGTCAACTACGGAGCGCAGGGATATGCGTCTAACTTTTGCCTTTCCATCATGGACAGGGATTGGGAGGAGGGTTTGACAGAAGAGCAGGCGGTCAAGATTGTAGAGCATTGTATTCGGGAATTGCAGATGAGGTTTTTGATCAATCAGTCGAATTTTATCATTAAGGTGATTGATAAAGATGGATTGAGGACGCTGAAGTTTGGGGCAGATCCAGCGGATAATTAGTGTGGATGGGGTTATTGATTTGGGTTGCTCTCGAGTGGATGTTGGTGGATGTGCACCTCGTTGGGCTACAACATAAGATGTATAATCTAATTGCTGCGTGATCAATAGAATTATCTATGATGTGTCAGCGTTGAATTTGTGATTTGAGGATTCTAACATGTCTTGAGTTTAATTATGTGCACCACACCATCCCAAAGGCATAACGCTACAGTTTTTGACACTACACGCTGCACTTAAAATGACTGTAAGGCATTCTTTCCTCGCGTTACTACATGACTATTTTCGCAATACATCAGGAACCTCAGTCAACAAAGGCTTTGATCGATAAAGCGATCGTTGCGTACGATACTTAAAAGGAGCAACTAGAAAATGCAGTTTAATTATTAATCTCGGAATCTTTTATCTTTTACAGCTTGGAGATGCTTTTTCCTGCCTCCTATGATAAAAAACGGAAACAGGGTTCCGCCAAAATGTAAGGGGGGGAAAAAAAAGAGAGGGAAGAAAGTACTTCCCACCAAGCACCTGACGATTGCGTGTTGTATTTTATGTGAGTCCGAACGAAAGATGCACAGCCTTCGAAGTCCGTTCCGTTCCACGAGTCTTCCACGAGTGGAGATCCGTCAAACACGCGTGTCCTCTCCGAATAGGGCGATGTGCTTTAATGAAAACGGTTATTCTCGTTTCTCCGATGGCCAACGACGACCAGACTTTTACGTTCCTTGGTATGGTTTTAACGCGAACTCAATTGAGAAAAATACGGGAAAGTACATTTAGTTTCACCATGACAAAAGCACAGCCAATATCACTACACTTTTCTCCCTTGATCCTTTCACGCGTTTTTCATGCACAGCGACGACCCCCCATAGCTCGACAATTTTTTTGATCTTGAACACCAACAACAACTAATATTATTGTATATGCAAACTTGGTCTTCTCACGCGTGTTCTATGCAGTGTATTCTTGAGGCCTCATCATCGTCTACACCCATCATAACAACAATTGAATCACCATCTCCCAGCCAACCCCATCGCCATACCCATTACAATCCGGCATCACATTGAGGTTTTTCAATGCCCCATGCAGCTGAATAAAGTTGGGCCCGCCATGGCCCAACCGAATAATAAAGAGTATCCTCCTAGTAATGGTCGGGGGAGCATGTCTTGGAGGGTGACGAATGGGAGGGTGATGAGTGGGATGTCTATGGAGGTGCGTTGGTGATGACTGTTGATGATGTATGATGATGATTTGCCCTGTCAAATTTCAACGCGTTTCAATGATGCCACTGATTCTCATTTTTGTATGGCCATAACAATTATTATTTGCTGCAGGACTTGAAACATCAAACAGCCCTTCGACTGGCCAACGAACAGCGCGAGGATCACTGTGGCCCACCCACCGACGAATACCCCATCATCAGTGACAGGCAGGTCACGATGCAGGGCTATGCTCCACCGCAGCAGCAGCTACAGGCGTTTGGCTCGCCGGCAGCGGCGGTGTATCCGCAGTATGGCTCGCAGCTGTCACCCGGCCGCCTTCAGGTTCAGCCGCCACCGCCGCCACAGCAATATGCCTACACTCGTTTCGATACAGCACTGCCGCCGCCGCCGCCTCAACCACCGCAGCAGCAGCAGCCGCACTTCGACAGAAACTACTCCGATTCGCAGCTGGGCCTGGCGTCCCCCGGTTCGCAGCCTCTCTTTGTCCAACCTCCCATCATCCATAGTACCAGCAGTGGCAGCAGCAACAACAACACCAGACCCAATTCCTACTGCACGCCACGCTCCAGAAATGCCCCCCTCCAAGATCGGGGAAGCGCCGAAAATAGATCCTTCGATGGTGATGCCGCGGGGGAGGCGGCAGCCATGAATGCGGCCAGTGCCTGGAGTAACAACGTGGGGTCTCCCTTGAAGGGTGTCAGGGTGGGCAGCAGTTCTAACTTGAAGAAGAAGAAGGGGAACGGGAAGCAGAAGGAGCGGTCGTCCTTGGATGGGAGGGTTACTCCTGTCAAAGAGGTTCCGCTTGAGGTGAGTCAACAACCAATTGATGGGTTGTTCAATTACACTGTCAGTGTCATCAGTATTAGCTCATGGGACAAATAATTTATTTGATCAGCCACAACGAATCCTCTATTCCACTCCCAATATGCGACGAGAAATATCCACCTCCACGCCCACTTCCGTATACAGTGAGCCCCAGCCCTCTCGCACCAACAAATCCTCCTCCAGTCATAACAATCGTTCCCCCCGACAGTCTGCTGCCAACAACAACATGCACTCGGTTCGTTCTCCAGATTTCGCTTGTGGTCGAACCTCGGCCCTCTCCAACCCACCCTTCTACAAACACGCCCCTCAGCAACAGAGCAAACTTCCACACGGGTTGACCGTTCAAGAACTCAAGGAGATGACTCGCGCACGCCTCGCCGCCGAGGCGAATTACGAGGCTGATTCGGTCCATTCCAGCGGGACGAGGGAGGAGGGCCAGCAACAACCGCTTCAGCAGGATAGGACGAGTCCGCGAGAGTATCCCCAGCCACCTCCGCTGCCGCAGCAAAATGCTAATTATTGTGCAGCGTTTCGCAAAAGTTCCACGGATGGCATTTCCATTTCGTCCGTGCCTTCGAGCGTCAATCTTAATGGGTATGTGCAGCAACCGCCGCCTCACCAGTCTCATGTTCATCCGCACCAACAGCCGCATCGTCATCAACGAATGCAGCAGCAGCAACCCACCTCGATGCAATACCCTTACCCTCGTTATCCTAGTCCTGTGTACCAACAGCAATTCCAAAATAACAACTCGAGTCCTGTTCGTGCTAGAAGTCCTATGTTTGCCAAACCTCGTACTGATACATGGGATACGTCCTCGGTGGCATCGGAATATCAAGTTCCCGAACTGTACGCTCCTAATGCTGTGCCCTCGTTTTCGTCTCCCATGACGTTTAATCGAGGCAGGTGTTTTTCGGCGGGTGCCACCATTACTGCCGGAATACCTGCCCCTTCTGTACCGTACGAAACGTCGTCTTGGGAGGATGCACGCCCCAACCCTTCTCTGGGCACTTACTACGACGCCTCCCTCCAAGAAGCCAATCGTCGTCGCTGTGCTACCATGTCTCCCCCCGGAATGTCGCGTCTCCACGAAGACCGCCCTTTCTTGTTCTCGGGTGACGAGAAGGACCGATTGGCGATTCCGCCCTTGTCGGAGCCTCGTCCGAGGTTTCATTCAACGGGGATATTGGGAAGTGCGTTCGAGCCCATTTCTCATTTCAGGAGTGCGACAGGGGGGATGCATCATCACGGAGTCGTGCCGCCTTCTCCTCCGTCGTTGATGGAAAGAGTCAAGTTTAATGTTGGGGATCGGATGCTTTCGACTGGGAGCAATGGTGATTTACCCTCGTCTGTAGCCGAGGCAGTATTGGAAAGTTTGAACGCAAGTTCTGGTCCGTTGGACTTGTTTGATAGTCATTCTCCTCTTCGTTCGTTTTCGAATGTTGAAGATGCTGGCGCAAGGAAGTCCCCTTTTCGTAAGTCGGATAATAATAGCGAGCCAGTATACCCTCTCGATCGACTTGTCACGGAAGAAAGTACTGGAAGTGGATCTATGTTCTCGAGCGGGGCGTCGAAAAGCATCTTCTCGTCGGAATATTCCAACGATAGGTTGTTGTCCATGACTAATTCGTGGGGCGGGGAAGGTGGATTAGAGAATTCGTCATTATTCCGATTCAGTGAAGACTTTTCTAACCTGTTGAATATTGGAAACGATGGACCAGGTCCTCGTGGCAGAGCGGCCACAGCTCCTTGTTTCGGAGAGAATCATCCATTTGTTTCGCAGTTGGATCCCGAACATCATCTCGGAGACGAAGAGAGGAAGCTGGCCCCTCCTTTCTCTTCGTATGAGTCTTCTTCTTCGACATCAGGGATTAGTATTCCCGGAAGAAATTCTAATTTACCGCCTGGGTTTGACAAGCCCAGTGAATCTTCCTAATCTTTCAGTGACCAAGGAAAGAATGATGGGCCCAAGAGAAAAGTGTGTTATTGTGGACTTAGCCATTTCCATGTTGTTTGGATCTATGTTACGGAGTTAAAAATCCTTGCCGGAAAAAAGGATCGCATGTTACGTGATGTATGGGGATTGTTCTATTTCATTTTCGAGTTGTGAATCGTATGTTTTGTCCTGGGGTTATG
The DNA here is from genome assembly GCA_013187285.1 of Cyclotella cryptica. Lineage (NCBI taxonomy): Eukaryota > Bacillariophyta > Thalassiosirophyceae > Thalassiosirales > Thalassiosiraceae > Cyclotella > Cyclotella cryptica. The sequence goes on along the minus strand of JABMIG010000034.1, from coordinate 493,162 downwards.
TTTTAGATATACTTTGTTGGTTGTTTCTCAGTTCCACCAGAACAATGTCTGATCTGAGTGTGAAGATGACTTTTGGTGAAAAATGATGTATCATTAGATAGATGGTGGTGTCTTGTCTCTGTGACAATAGACATTCCAAGGGTTCGTAGGAAGAAACGTAATATTTTAATTGGTAGTGACCAAGTATACGCTGTAGCTAAATTCAGCAGTATCATCTTACTGTCTACAACCAAAGTGAGAAACGTAAAACTTAGAGTCCATGAGTCAGTGACTATGAAAGTTAAGGAACACAGGGGCAGAGAGTCAAGTTGGTGCAGACGATGCAAACATCTAAAAGATACAGTTCAAGAGCACTTCAAGCAGTCTCATCACGTCTCAATCATGAGATGCAATGAGATGACACAAAAGTGCAACACGGGAAGTGTGGATTTAAATGTGCCATCATGGTGAATTAGTCAACATCACGCAATTGTGAGCATTAGAAGCTCAGTTATTATAAAAGTTCATAGCCTGGATCTACACTGCTTGCTCAGGACACTGACGCATGACACAAAATATATGCCAGTAATAATAAAGGCAAGGCTTATTGTTTTAAGCATTCTTCTTCTCCTCGCCCTCACTCTCATTCTTTTCTTTCAGTCTCCTCGCCTCCTCTTCTGCCTTCTCCTCCTTACTTGTGTTCACTCTGTCTGCCTTCCAAGCAGCTTCCCCGTACAACTTTTTAAACAAGACACCTCTCGCTCCTCCATCCCAATCACTATTCAACATTCCGTAAATCACACTATCTCGATTGGCATCCTTGATTATTCTGTGTTTTGGAATTTGTCCCTCCTGAGTGAACCCGAGAGAACGGGGAAGGCGTTTCGACCGCACATCTTGAGTGTCAATGGCTATTTGTACTCTACGGTATCCATAGGCAAAGATACGATCCAGAAGAAGGAAACAAGCCTCAAGCGCTTCCAAAGTGCCTTCCGACGAAGGTTTGGTTATGGGCAGGTCTAATTGGACGTTAAGATTCTTTGGATCGTCGTTCGTCAAGTGCACCGCTCCCAGAATCCGATCAGTGATCATATCGATAATGGCGAATCCCGCTTGGTCTTTCTCAAGACGAAACACCCCGGATTCCATAAGGGATTTTTCTGATTGAAACGGTCCATATTCCAAAAATCCCCAAACTTCATCAGGATCATATCCCTTGTTCTCACCCCAAGCCCTGCCACTCGTCACGTCGTAAAATTCTTTGGCATGCCTGCTCTCCAAAATCTCCAATCGCACGTTAACACCTATTATGGCACTTCCCCTCTCCTTCCAAAGCTTTCCATAGCTCGCCTCCGACTCATGCGACTTCCCACACAAATTTTCATACATTCGTGCATAACTCCATCGATAATTGAGCGAGGTACGATCTCCGCATCCCGCAAAGGCACGAGCGTACGATTCAAACCGCGCATTGGGCAATCCTCCCAAAATGGCTCCGCCAGGTCTGTCCCGACACCGCCTGTACGCCTTCGTGTAATTCTCCTTATAACTCTCGGTCACAGTCTCCTCCGTTGGAGCCACAGTCATCATGATGTTCGTGAGCGGAGTGATCCCCCTCCCGTCGTACCGTTCATAATTCTCCCTCATCCAATCCCGATTTTCCAATAGGCGTTCCATAATCAACGCCCTTCTCTTCCGTTGCACCACCGCATCGGGGGCGCTGACGATCTCCCCGCTCTGTTCTTGGAGTTCGATTCGTTTCCAAGTGCCTCCTAGAGTGAGCAGCGTTAGCACTGTGCCCACGGTGAGTGTGAATGTGAGTATTCCTAGGAGAATGCCGTACTTTTGAGCGGTGGGGAGAGTGTGCAGACCGAAGGTTTCGAAGAGGGCGGTGGGAGTTAGGGGGAGGTGAGAGAGGGCGGACGTTAGTTTGTCTAGGTCCGACATTGTTGAATTTTGTTTGGTTTTGTTGTTGCCGCCGAACGTCGAGACTTTCTTGTTGGGTGATACAACATGGAGGATTTCGTGAATTGTGGAGGGGGCGGGGTGGAGTGTGTGGAGTATGGTACAATACAGTACAGTACCATAGGTGGGGAGTGTGGTCATTGGTCACTGCCCTGTCACTGCATATGGATCTTTTCGTTCAAAACAGAAAATGGAACGACATGAAACAAAGGAAGCATGAGAAATTAATCCGAAAATTAAATAAAGGTTCGCATCAAATCTCGGCCATATTGGGTCATACGGGGGCGGAGTACCTCCACGTGACTTAATCAACGCATAACGCTTTCTTCAATGGCTTCTCACTCTCTCCCGTTCTTGCTTCATGTGCCGTGACATAAGAATGTCAATTATTTCAAGAGGAGGAGACGACACACAGTCGCGATTGTGTAAGATTGTGTGACATTGTACGAAAATGATAGGATTATGTTGTATTGCGTATGAGTAATCGCGAGTACGAAAGGCTCTCCCACAATCGGAGGTGCTGTTCTTTCAAAGTTCCTGCACCGACCGATTGAACTGATCAATTGGACCGTCATTACTTGCCCAATCATACCATTGCGCAATACACCCCATCGATCGATCCCATCGCTCTTACTAGAGCGCCGTAATCATGCCATCCACCAATGACGATGACTTCGTCACAGAACAAGATACCCCTCCCAAGGAACATCATCACTCGCTCCCTTTCGCCTGCACGGATGGGCCCGCCACTCCCCTCCTGCCTCCCGAACCCACCGCCATGCAGACCATAGCGGGCGTGATGGGAAATGTGTTGGAATGGTACGACTTTGCTCTCTTTGGTTTCTTCTCGGATGTCATTGCCGAGGTGTTCTTCCCTCCTTCGGCGAATGGCGGAGAGGTTGTGGTCATGCAAGATGATGGGATTGGATATGGTGGAGAGATTTCGTTTGAGGTGGAAGGGGAAAGGGATACGCGTAATTTGATTCGGAGTTTTGCGGTTTATGGTGCTGGTGAGTTGGTTGTCTGTTTCTGGATCTGTTTCTGGAGTTTTCCCGTTCTTTTTCACGGATAATAACTCTTTGAACAAATATTCTGATATTGACTTCTCTGTTATCTCAGCATTCTTATCGAGGCCATTGGGAGGACTCTTTATCGGCTACATTGGCGACAGACAGGGAAGGAAACAAGCCTTGGTCCTGAGTTTATTCCTCATGGCATTCCCAACTTTTTTAATGGGATGTCTTCCCACTTACGAACAAATTGGGGGATGGAGTACCACTATGCTCATGGGATGTAGACTTTTGCAGGGAATGAGCGTTGGTGGTCAGCTTCCCGCTAGTTTGATTTATACGGTGGAGACAAAGCCAAAGAATAGATGGGGTTTTTATGGATCATTAGTAATGGTGAGTGTTGTATTGTGCTCTTTGGTTAAAGAGTGGACATTGCCATTATTGGAGACATTGATATTTGTTTTTGAGCTTTGACTAACGCTTGTTTCCCTAAACATTTCCAGATGGCGTCCAACGTTGGAACCCTCTGTGGTAATCTCGTTGGTGCTCTCCTCCGAACAGTTCTAACAGAAGAACAGCTTTACTCATGGGGCTGGCGAATACCGTTTTTATCCGGCATCCTTATTGCATTTGTAGGTGTATACCTACGATACTACGGAGAAGATATGAATCCAAATGCACATGATGACGAGGACAATGATGATGAGAAGGAAGACCATCATTGGAGAGAAGTATTTAAGAAGGAGAATTTGCCTGCCTTGGGTTCGGCTACTTTTACTCCTATGTGAGTTTGCCTTAACGTTCATTTCATGCATGGACAAGTATTTCATCATTATGTGGACTCAAAACACTTTTCAACTGATTTTGATCAGGCTATGGGGTGCGGGGTTTTACACCACGTTTGTGTGGATGGCTATTTTCATGGGAGTTCTGGCGGATCCCCCAAAACAACACGGTTTTTGGATCAATGCTATGTCATTATTATGTGGCTTGATTTTGCCTCTTCCATTGGCCGGAATGCTTTCCGACTACGTAGGTCGTTTCAAAGTTATGACTTGTGGTGCTATTGGTCTTGCAATAGTGGGGCCCATTGGGATGATGGTTATTGCTTCGGGAAGTGAAATGGATGCATTTTTTGCTCAGTGTACAATAGGGGTCTTTCTTGCTTTATTTGGCGCACCAATGAATGCTTGGTTGGTTGAAAAGTTCCCACCAAAAATACGGCTGACGAGTGCTGCGCTAGGTTACGACTTAGCATCGTGCTCGGCTTCGGCATTCAGCCCGTTGGTTGCGACTTTGCTCGTTCGGGATCTAGGTCCGAAATCACCTGGGGCTATTTATCCTGTTTTTGCAGTCATGGCTTTTGTTGGGATGTTCATGTCAACTAAGATTCGCAAGGAGGTAGAACCTGATGATTATCACTTGGCATCTCCAAATATGGAACTTGGAGAAGTCAAACCCAAATCTACGATAGTTTAGGACATTTCATTAGGTGGGCACATAGTTTTAGCATAATTATAATAATTACTTGTTAGGTGTTCTACAAAAAAACAGTGGGTGTTGTCTCAGTAAAGAAAATAAACCTTTCAGTCTATTTGTACGATTGATATCTGAATTCGTTGAATCGTCGATCGTTATTGTACTCTTAGACCCGCAAATAAGTGACAAGAACTTATGAATCAAAGGTGTTGGAATGCCCAATAAAGTGAAAAGCTTGGTGTTGTCAAAAAAAGCCATCGAAATACCATCATACCATCTCATGGAGTGAAACCTTGCTAAGATTTCTTGAGCTCGTTGCCTTTCTTCACTTGTTGGAGTGAGGATTGTCTCGCCAAGGTTGTTGATATTAGATGGATTATAATGTGGTTCCATGTCCAGTCTCAATACCTCCTCAACCCATTCCAGGAGCTCTACCACTTCCGGGTGCACGTCACCCAATCTATGATCCATTCTGTCCGCTAGACCTAACGGTGTATTTCCACACCAATCTCTCCAACTTAAAACATCTGGACATGCAGCGACAAGCACCATTATTTTCTCCAGCGGTGCGCGAGATTTACAAGCCCTATGCAGTGGAGTTTGAGATTTGTTATCAATCGCTTTTGCACCGTTAGGATGCAGGTGAAGAAGAAGTTGAAGGACTGAGAGAGAAGAGGATGGATAGGTAGATGCCAAGTGAAGTGGAATTGCATTGTAGGAATCCGTTTCGTAAAGAAACTGTGGATATTGTGTCACCAGATATCGGATGACCTGATCTCAAGTTTTTTCGAAGTGATGTGATTCATTGGTCAGATCCAAGTGTCAAATAAAATGATCACAAACGACAACACAAACTTATTCTTACCTGAATGTCAACTCCTTCTGAAATTGCGTAGTGTAACAAATTCCTTCTTCCGCTCAATCTCTCCCCCAGAGCCTCAGGACAAGCCTCCACCATTATCTTAACAACATCCAACGAACCTCCCAGAGCGACAACCAAAGGCAATGGATGGAGGTTCGTCCCTATTCCCAAACGACGAAATGAAGCGCGTAGACATGCTACTCGAGGATTTTTTCGGAGGAGAGAGAGGACCATGCCATCGTTGTATTTGGTTTTATCGCTAGCTAGGAATGGACATAGATCGATGAGATGGAGGAAATCCTGAATTTTGCCATCGTATGAGTGAGAAATTCGTTGAAACACGTAATGCAACTCTCTTTTCGCCGCAAGGATGAAGAGTCCCATTTCCAAACCGTCCTTACCTCGTCACTGCAGCCGGCCGGCGGTGTAGAGGGGCATGATTCCAACTCGCTTTCTGTCATCGTCTTAATCAAGCTGGAACTTAGCTGAAAGAAGAGTGCCCTAACAGTGCCACACACCGGTAGAAACCAATGAGAAAAAATAGTTCGCGATGCTGGCCTACGCTAGGCCTACGCTGGTGGAAGCAGGCTTACGTACCATATCCGATGTACTCCCATGTGTCAAGTTTTTTCCTCTACAGGTAAACCATACAACATAATGATATCCCAACTACCAGAGGTGGTGCAATAATTGCGCCACAAATTTCATGCTAATCCGCTCTATTTTTGTGGTGCAATTATTGCACCACCTCATCTCTTACTATTCCGATGCATGTAGACAGTAGAGCAACAGACAAATTTGTGAGAAACTGAACAGAAAATCTGTTACTATACATTTTTTCGAATAATTTTGAACTATTCTACCATTTATTCTAATAAATTCATAATGTCATTATTTTTCTTTCTTGTTATTTTCTCAACATGTTCTTTATAGCTGGAGCAGCTTCACAACCTCCCCCTTCGTGATAAAGCGTTTTCAGGCGGAAATGCCAACAACCTTTCTACACATTTGTAGATTGGAATACGCCAATAAGGTGGTGCAATAATTGCACCACCTGGAAAACAAGTAGAAATATACCGGGGTTCTACAGAGGTGGTGCGATAATTGCACCACCTCTGTCGTAGTTGGGATGTACGCAGAGGACCATAACCAAATGGACTTGAGGGAGCTCAATCCCTTCTGAGATGCCAGAATTTTAGTCTTCCCTCCGGACAAACATACCACTTTGAAGTGTACCTCTAAATTGTGCACTATTAGGCAAGTACTAATATACTACAGTTACAGTCTCAGTTGAAAAATTCATGATGTGTTTCTCTCTTTTGGGTGTGACAACTTAAAACAGCTTAACAAAATATTGTGCAAAGCTAGGTAGAAAGTCACTTTAGAATTTAACTGCATAGACTTTGCACAATATCTCAAAGTAGAAAAAGTTAAAAAGGCTCCAAACTGATCCATGAACTCTTGTAGAATTAAAATACATGCCATCTATGCTTACAATCATTTACCACCTACCTTTGTATTTCAAAATATGGTGTTACATTTAAGATTGAAATCTCCTTTTAATTGCCAGTCTTCAAATTTAAGACTGTAAAACCTAATTTGTGCGGATATGATTTTCCCGCCAAAATCTTCATTGCATTATATCCAATTTTGGGCCAGGAGGACGCAAACAATGATCTCGTTCATATCTGTGGTGGTACATATCGTTAAAACACAAGAAAGTTCAGCTTTTCAACGGTTGTATTCACAGCTTTGTCGGCCAATCGCCAGAAAAGTTACTGCAATTAAAAATATCTCGATACAAGTTATGTCCAGCTTTCTTGCAAAATCAGATCCGCACAAATTAAATTGTACAGTCTTATTTATAAACTACAAACAAAGATAGCCCTCACTTGTGGTATGTGGAAGATACCATTATCACAAGGCAAATGCATGTTGATTACAACAAGAAAATAGTAATTGCTTGAGCATCACACTAAAAACAGGAAGGACATTGGAACCTTATGATGGCACTCAAATGGGGTCTCTGATTACTTTAATGACATTCACTTGCTGCAATCAATATGTTCCAATATATAGATGGACCTGACTCGTTTAATTATGACATAATGAGTGTCATTTTGAAGATTAGACAAACAAAACAGCTGTCAATTTAACATCCACCACCAAGCCAGTTGCCTTTAGGAACAAGTTGATAAACTTGTTTTAAAAATATAACAAGTTAACAAGGTTCTGCATGTTTTAGAAAAAGAATTGGCTGCGTTGTTGAATATCTTGCAAAAAATTAAATTGCAGACCATGTAAAGTAATTCTTGCTTTGATCCTCTATTAAAATTTGCCATGGGTCCTTCTGCTAATAGATTGTGCAGTTGTGGTATAATAAGTACAATTTTTTATGTTTGAACAATTTGACTTGTTTTAAGTGGAACATTGTTGCAGGGTCAAAAAATGGCACATCCAAACAGGATGTTAGTTTGTTAAAATATTATGTGTATTATGAAAGGACAGTTCAAAGCATCATTTCTAAGTCTTAGTTGGTGCCAACCGGCATTTATCTATTCTCCTAAATGTGCCTTCTTGTAATTATACTAGCCACTATGTTGACTACTTCCAAATCACTGACTGGTCACATGAATGTATTGTGTATAATATAACAAGCTAACACAACTTTGTGTAGCCTTCCTTTGTAAATTTGGAGTGTGTAAGGTCAGCAATATCACTTGATTCCCTCTTGGTAACAGATTCGTAATCTTTGGTGCTCAAGCAAAAGACGCAAAGTGCTTAGAGTGCAATCAGTGTGTCTTCGTTCTTTTGGTGGACAAACAGGCAAACAAGTTGAGTAAATTGAGTACTTGTTCACAAGACATGTGCTTGTGCACATTAAGCTCTATCTCAAACACACATAGTTTGATCATTATGTCTTCAAATTAAGCTGGGATGTTGTTCTTATTAACTTACTCAACAAAAGCAAATTGATCACCGTGCCAAGAGTATATTAATGTGTGCTTTGGAATTATATTGTTTGCTACTTACATCCCTCTGTGTAAATCCTCAAAAGGCCACCAAACCAGGTTCTGGATCTGAAGTGAGGTACAATATCAAGGAACGTCCTTAATTCTCCATTTATCTAGCTGGTCACTCTCCATATCACACATCACCAAGAGCCTTTGACAGTCATTTCCACATATTGTACAAATTGAGATTGAATAGGATAGTTCCTCATCAGTGATCAGAAATGGGTCTTGGAGTCCACCCAATGGAATGATGGAGGAAATTAGTGTGAAAAAAAATAAAACTGAAGGCATAAGGCAATCCACCAGGACCCACCTTGAGATTCATACCAATTCAAGTTAACAGCTGATTGGTCAATGTTACATTTGGGATTTATTTTATAGGTTTGGCATGGTTGAAAGAAAGTTGCACAGCTTGTGGCATGATGATAGCTTCTACAAATGCCTCAAGTTTAACAGATATATTGAAAGATCATAATGGAGCTTGTTAGAATTTGACTTGAATGTTCTGGGCATGAAAGGAACAATGGGAATAGGTGCAGTTTAGCAGGAATTGTTATGGCAAATTGCTGCAAGGTTCTCGGCAAAAGATGGGAATGTTGCGTTATCTTGAATTTGTGAACATCTTGACAGGAAACAGATTCAATAGCAGAGGATATTTTTTCAAACACACAAAGCATGCACTGATGCAGCCACAATAATAGAGAGGCATGAGCCATAATGGAGAAACATGAGCCTTGTGCAGCTTCATTATTCTTTCTATCACAAAAACTTCAGCTTCAGGTTCCTCACCCTTAACTCCTTCAATTGCAGTATCTTCCACCATCACATCTGATTCAATATCTGCTTTGGAAGAAGTTTTGTTACTTTCAATGGGAGGCAAAGGAGACACAGGCATGTGATCATTGAGTTGTTGTTCCCATAATCTACAATGATCCTATTCACATGATATCCATTAATGTTTTTCTTCTTTTGTGGGGCTCATATATTTTTAAGACAGAAATGACATCAACAAATCTCCTGTATTAGGATCTGGAGGGGTCCAGTAGAGACTTCTCTTCTGAACACCTTTAGGTTAGGATAGTATTGTAGTTTACACCCTAAGCAACTCTCCAAAAATTCCAGAGTGGCTTATTAGTTAGTTAATGTAAAAGCAGATGTTAATAGATAGGCAACTAATTCGTGAATGTCAGCTCATCAGCATGCGTATGTGCAAACCTATGAACTATATGACTATTACTAAGAAAAAGACATACCTTATGATTTATGTTGTGTACTTCATTAATTTGTTAACAAATGACTGGTGAGTGGTTGTAAATAGTGAAACACTCCGGCTGTTTGGGTCTGAACAACCTAATGTGTGAGCCACTTAGTGTTTAAGCTACAGTAGTTAAGGATGGTTTGGTTTGAGTGAGCGTTGGGTCCCAAAGAGTCCTACTTATTGATATGGTGTGACCACCAATGTTTTAGTTGGGCAAACTAAAAAATTCTTGGTGACAAAGCTTGGATTAATTGAGCGGCTGCAAAAAATATACAAGTTTACCGGGTATTTGGGGGTCCCCCAAACTTTCCTCAAATCCCTCCCTAAGTATGATCCTAAGCTAAACTGTCACATTATGTAGGAATTGGGTCCAACGGGACTGATATCCCAAGTTAGATTTAGGTGCCCCAAAAAAAAACAAAATTGGAGGGATCTGTTCTAGTGTTCTTTCAACACTCTTTCAAAGTGTAGACTTACTGCTCAATTCCCAATTGAGCAGTCAATGCTCTTGTTCTTGTCTATTTGGATTATTTGACACTGCCGGTACCATAACAACACTCTGTGATCTTTTGCAAGCAACACTCTGCTGCTCATTGATAGCTTGTGCACATGGAGAAAAGAACTACAAGAAGGAAGTTTTCCTTGAGATTGTAAGGGAGGCACTTTCCACTGGGGAATATGCATGGGAACAGGTTGCAATGACATACAATGAGAGGTCATGTGTGGAGGAGACAAGGGAAAAGGATGACATCAAACAGCACCGGGTCAAAAAAAGTGTGAAACAAGTTTTAAAAACAAACCGGTAGTGCAGAAGGGGCAAAAGCATTCATCATCCGGTGTCAGAAGGTCCAGAAGATGATCAACAAGAAAGTTTAGCCCAGTTTGATGGGTGCACACTCTGGAGATGATGATGCCTCGGAGGAAGTAAGTGAGGATGAAAGCAAAGAGCATGAGGAGAGCTCAGAAAACAAAGAAGATGAAGATGAAAGTGGTTTTGAGGTGACTATACCATCATTGCCACCACTCAAAGATTTCAATTCAGAAGGTGCTGTTGAATCTAAAAATTTTCTCTGCAAGGCAAAAGGCAATGTACCAGATGCAGAGGAAGAGGGTTATGTCAATGTTGTAAACTTGGCTAACAGTGAAGACATAGTCGAAGTCAAAAACAGAAATTCTTCTTCTGCTGCCAATATAAGCACTCGTCTGTTGGAAATGTTAGAGAAGGTTCCTTGTGTATGAAAAGTTTTTTGATTGGTAGCATGAAGACATGACAGAAGTCAAGTTCTGAGTAACCACCTTCCAAGACCAAGAACAGCTCTAACAAGAAGAGAGCCAATGTTGGCCTTTCAATAGAGAAGTTGTGTGAATAGATTGGCAACATACGCCAAGAAATTTCAAGGCTTGAGCATCAAATGAATGCTTCCTCTGAAGAAGGTTTGTCACACTTTCTCACAATGCAGTTAGTCCAAGAGCATATACAAAGCCAAGACAAGAAGATTTAACAAATTAAGAAACAAACAAAAGACATCAAGAAGATGATGAAAATATATTGGAGAACAAAAAGAAAGAGGAGAAGAGGAGAAAATAGAGAGGCACAGAACGCTTAAAAGGCAAGGAAGAAGAAGATGACAGGAGGGGAAACGAAAAGTGGTCACCCTCTTCTGGCAGAATATGCCCTTTGGTTACTGGGATAGTGTAATATCTTTAACATCATGATAAAAACATTCCTTGTGTCTCCAGCCATCAAAAGGAACAATTTCAGATTGGTGCTGTCCCACAGATGCCGCCATAGAGAGAGGCAAGGTAATAGGATGGTCTGTCATAATAGCTTAGACTTTTCAATAGTGCTGTTGTTAATTGGATAGGTGCAACAAGCAACAGCAGTAGCTTAATTTGCAACTAACACTTCCTATGTGAATGGCCAACAGGGTTTGGAGCTAGAGTGTTTTGTACCATGACAGAAGGGGACTAACAAGAATGGCATAGTATCCAGGTATTATCCATGGATACTTGAAGTAAAGTTTAGGCAAATATGTACACATTCGTGGATATATTTGATTTAGGTGGTGTTTAAGAGACAAAAATTAATACAAATATGTAGGACACATTTTTGCAGGAGGCACATCAACAACCTAAAATTTAGACAATTTCTCACAGGCAACCATTTTAATGTACCTTAACCAATCCTAAACTGTATACATCTGCACTCTAGGTCTATTTCCCCCTAAAGATCAAACAATGTACATATTTCTACATTACTGAACTGGGGAGCCTCTCCCTTGGCTCCTTATGAAGCAGTGAGTGTGCACCACTTGTTATAGTATTACCCCTTACCATTCCATTCAATCCCCTGTCTTTGAAAGTACACCAATGGTATGTTGTACAAGAACACTAGAAAATTAGCACGTCCTTACATCACAGATTTGTAGAGGAAACATTTATTTGGCCAGACAAGCAATGCACCCATAATGAAAACACGCTATACAGAATAAATGAAATGCATGGTATGAAGAGTACTGCTTCGGGCAAGGTGTTGCTACTAAGGCAACAACACTATTGGATATCACAGATTCATAGTCAGTTGACATAAAGCTTCAATGGAGCTTGATGAGAGTACATTCGGCAACAGTTTTTCTACATTCGAGACTGCCTCAATAGATGGATCCTTTGTAGGCAGTTTCTCTGAATGCTTTCACGTTACATTTCATGAAATAATAACACATAAGATATACCATAAAAAGGGGTTCCTGAAGATAGTTGTCTCAATCTCGTGGATGTTTTTTCACATGTTAATTCTAAGCACCTTCTTGTGTTTGCTAGATTTGGCTCAACTTTCCCTCTACTGCTAGGTTTGATAACTGTTTCGACTTTTTGTATAACACCCATACCCACTAATCAATATTTGGCAGATTACTTAACAGTTGGAGATTTTGCAGATTCTTAGTATGCTTGTTTTATAGTGTGTTCATGTAACAGAACACGTAGCTCACGCGTGGCAAATTTCGTTTGTCGTTGAACCCGTTTTTAATTGATCCGCACAAGTTAAGACTATTTCACGCGAAGTATCGAATTCCAGAACATACTAAAGTCCTGGTTCGATGAGTTTAATGGCCATTATTTACAAGTCGCTCTATTAATTCGGACTTTTTCCCGCTCACTGGGAGACCTGCATTGCGCAACTTTTCCTTAAGTTGAGGGATGTTCAAGGATAATAGGTAGGAGTCAGCTTCCTGCTGAATGTCAGAGTTCATTGAGTCATCTGAGTCGTCATCTTTCTCCCATAAATCGTCACCATTCACGTTGTGATTCTCATAGTCGTCATTAAGATCTTGATAGCTACCTTTGGACGCACTGTCATATTGTGTGTAATTTTCGCTTTCGTCCAAGTATTCATGGTTACTCTCAATTTCTTCATAATTATTTATTTTCGTTCTTGTCTGGTGAGTATGTTGCTTATTCAACAGCTTCTTTCTGCTCAATTTGATAGAGCCTTGAACATGATCTATCTTTGTGCACAGAACCTGAACTTTTTCACCCACTTTGAGGTATTCTTGAACCAAGCCTAAGTTGCCTACGCAGGCCGTGATTAGACAATGAGCAGTAAGATAGAACTCACAAATTGAGATCACACCAAGGAATTAAATTTAAGACGGACAAATGCGACTCTTACCTCCAGGGTGCTTCCCTTTGATATCTGCAATTTCGCTAACGTGCAGAAGTCCTTCCTTGTTGCGCAGCAGCTCTACAACAGCTCCATAATCCTTAATTTCAATGACAGTCCCCTCATAAATACCTCCTACTTCGACATCCCCAACTAGATCAAGAATAACATTTTTAGCTTCTTTCACTGTCTCGACGGAGCCAAAGATTACTGATAAGCAGACAAAAAAAGTAATTAAGAGCCGCACACAAGTAGTGTCGTCGAAAGAATCATTCCATTGAATAAATAGCACTCACAACATCTCCCTTCTTGGGATAGATCTAAGGTAACATTAAATCTGTCTTCGAGTTGCCGCAAGACACTCCCTCCTGGTCCTATCAAATCTCTCTTGCGATTCGGGTCATACCTAATAACTTCGACTCGCGGAGCTGTGCTCTTCATTGATGCTCGCGGAATCAAACCACCAAGAGACTCTACGCATGCGTTTTCCATTTCTTGCAAAATAGTATGTCGACCTTCTTTGGCAAGGTTTAAAGCGTTTATAATTACTTCCAACTCTAGTGGATTCTTCACATCACACTGGATTGCAGTGATGCCACCAATTGTTCCGCATACTTTGCAATCCATATTTCCTTGTTGGGGGAGATGGATTAAAGAGAAAAGAGTTTAAATTTACGGGTTATCATCAAGATGTGAAACAATTCTGTACTCACCAAAATGATCCTCAGTCCCAGTAATATCAAGCAGCAACGTGTCTGAATCAGAAGCCAGCCCTACACTAACCCCCGCAACTGGTGCAATCAAGGGCACACCAGCATCTAGAAGACTTAATGTTGCACCACACGCTGAAGCCATCGACGACGATCCGTTTGAGCTTGTCACCTCACAGGTCAACCGAATAGAATAAGGAAAAATGTCTGGACGTGGCAGAACGGGTAGGATTGCTCTCTCTGCAAGGTTTCCGTGTCCGATCGCTCTACGGTTCATAGCTCCGCCTGTTCTTGACTTGATAGTGCCAGTTGAAAAGTCAGGAAAATCATAGTGCAGAAACGCTCGTTTTACCTATTGGTGCGTGATATCCAATAAAACGCCGAGCAGATGAGAATATATTCCGGGCACAGAGAATACCACGGGGTCACCACTTACTTCACTTAAAATCCCAGAGTCACCTGTCAATTCGCGTCCTGCTTTGACTCTCCGAGAATTCATGTCAGCTAATGGATACCAAAAAGACCCATTAGTTTCAATCGAAAAGGAGTACATCATCACTGCAGAGTAGGAAACTTACATTCCATTTCAACTTGAGAGCGCAGGAACCTTAAACTGCCAATCGGTATTTTCTCATCATCTTTGCTCTCGCTTGAATCCCCTTCATTCCGCAATGAGCTTAGGTAAGGATTTACGATTGGTATGCCGTCTCTAGGCGCAGAAATTGTTGCGGTGCAAAGAACCTGTGTTTCTCCTCGAGAGAACTGCGACGAACCGTGTACGCAGTCGGGAAAAAATGGTGCCGTTGCTGTAATGGGACGGACCTCATGTAAATTTCTACTATCAGATCGATAACCTCGTGACGCGGTAATTCGAAACGCCTGCTGCATGATTCTTTCGTGAATGTGATTTGTAAACGCGGTAAGAAATGTTGAATCGCTCTCAGATATCGCAGAAAGATAAGCACTCGCAACATCATCATTCTCGGGTCGAAACACCTCTCTGAGCAAACGCGAGACTTCGTTCTGAATAAGAGTTTCACGGCGTCCGCTGCAGGGAGAACAGAGAGTTAGAGATAAGCGTATCACAATATTTAATTAGAACATGTCAAACTCAACTCACCGTAGTTTCTTCGAAGGTAGACGCCTGTTTTTGCAAATGTGGACTGATGTTGCTGGGACTTGTGTCGAATTATCTCCGTCGCATCCGAACGACTTCAATGCAGCAGGTTCAAGTTTTGACCAGATGAATGAATATGCCTCGTCAAGTAGTTCATGTGCATGCGTATTACTGAATAAAATCGAACTCGAGGACTTAACTTCGTTTCCATCACTTTGTGATGACATCGAAGTAATAGACAGACCTAAGACCCGTGCCAAATCGTCATCTGACATTGACTCTTCCTCCATCTCCATTGATAAATCTCGACTCTTCTGATACACATGACGCCGCTCTTCTTGGTGTCGAATGATGGGAACAATCGCTTCCTGTGCCATCCTTAAGGCATCAGAAACGACATCCTCTGGAATGCCAGGGTCAACTTTGTAAGTGTCATCGTCACTCTCATTATTCTCGGTTGGAGGAACTTTTGCGCTACCTCCTTTTGCGCTAAATTCAAACATCAAGACTCGATTTTTTGTACCAGCATACAACAATTCAAAAGCACACTCCTCGACTTCATCGGGAGTAGGATCGTAAATAACAGTTCCGTCATTTTTCATTGCAAGTTTGATACATGCGGCAGCATCCACAGGAATGGGAAGTTTTGTTGCATTTCCTGAATAGGCCGACTGGTACATCGCAGCAACAGCCGAGTTTATGGCCAACGACGTTGGATCCGCATGCGTCCGTTGTTCATCTAACGTCGACGAACGGGTATCGTACGATTGAACTTGACAACTCAGCACGATATTTTCCGGGAGTAGGGCCTTTCCATTCTCTTCTTCCGACATTTTAGATTCTGCCAACCCCATCATGAGCCACGGTCGCAAGGTGCGATCAATCGCACGGGATGTCAACACCTCTCTTTCGGAAAGGGGCCCGGTATTATCTCGACGACGTAGATTGTGAGTGGGTATTTTCCCTGAAGCGTGATATCTTTCACGGTATTCAACTTGAAGTGGTAGGAATAATGATCCATTGCGAGCATTCCGTTGTTGAATCGAATCAAGGAGTGTTTCTTGAAATGATCGGTTTTTTATACGAGTGGATGTGGGTGTTATGGGTGGCACGAGAATGACTGTACTCAAAACGGAAGTAGTTCCCGACCTTGCCAGTATCGTTCCACTTGCTTGCGTTTGGATTACATCACTGTCAAAGTCTGGCAATAATACTCCTTTTGATGAGACTTTGGGTTGCGGAAGGACAGACTTACTGGCGTGCCGAGTTATAGTGGGCGGTGATCGTTCTGTGTCGGTTATCATTCTGTCTAAAATTGAGGGAGTATTCCGTTTCTTTCTTGTTCGTATCACTCTCATTAAGTGGTTTTTCTTTCTCTGCAATCTGTGTTTGAGCTTTCTCCTTTGGGTGTTGGATAGATTTTTGTTATTCAGTTTCATTTTGAGTTGAGATATTTGTTCGGTAAGATCTGATGTTGAATTAGAGGACGCTGCGGTTTCATATTGAGAGGAGCCGGTTGGCGACTCTGCGATGTTGTCATTATCTCCAATCGCGTAGTAAGGTATTGATTCTTTGGATGGCGATGTTCTTTGATCCTCGAGTCCATGAGTATTCAATGCGCTAATGAGATCTAACGCTGGGATTTCCATTGATGTCCTGTTTGGTGTCTCAGGAGGAGTGCCGTCGCTGGTCGGGGGGTTGAATTTTTCTATGGAGGAGGTTTTACCAGCGGCTACGTCAAGACAACTCAACAAATCTAGTGGGGGGACCTCAATGTTGTGTGATCTTTTCGCTTTTGCTGAAGGATTGAAATTATGGATGCTATTTGCACTACTAAAATAACGACCAGCGTACGCCGCTGTCTCTGTTGGCTTTGTGTTTTTACCGTGGACAACTGTTCTGACCTTTTCCGTGCGCATGGCATTGCAAGCAAATAATGTACCCTGGTGACGTAGCACATTGAGCCGATGAAGTCTTGTATTGGCAGTCCTGAAGCAGGCAGACATGGTGTTGTAGTATTTTTCTCGAGCAGATCACTAGAGTTGGCGGTATGGTAGTTTTAATGGCGCGTTATGGTGGAGTATCTCATGTTTTTCTATTGTGCGCGCCAATCACCGACGCTTGGCTCGACAATGATTATTTTTCGTGGGTATGGTACGGTATCGTATGGTAATGGAGAGACAGCCTCTCTTACTGGATGGATCTGGGTATTTTACATTTCCTGCAACTTCCGGAAAACCCGTTTTTTGCCAAAAGGACAGAGTGATGGGTTGTTCAAGAAGATCTACAACTTCATGTTGTCCTTCCAGGATACATCTGAGAAGAGCGGCTGAGATTACGTACTGAGATCAATTTCCAACAAAGCCGGCTACAAATGGATGAAGAAGTTTGACATCCGTACCGTTTGACACCAGCAAAGTATTACTCTTCATGCAGGGAGGCAGAATGTGAGGCATTGGATGCATTTCAGAAGGTGGTGAAGTACTACAAAATCTTTGATGTCATATGTGAAGCAGGAATGATCACCCCAAGTCAAAAACACTATACAAGAGGGTATCTACCAAATATGGAAAGAGCATCCCTCCTTGGGTGTGTGAGATATTTCCATTCTTTTTCGTGGGCCTGTCTGAGCCGAAAAATTGTCATAAAAAATATCACGCGAAAATTATAGGCAGTTTTGACAGGTGTCAAAGATTTGATTTTTATGAGCTATATTTTGTACAATTAAGAGGATGAAAAGGCAGTGGAACTGCATTTCAATCCAAACGATGCAAACGATCATTGTGAATATGGTATGTCTATACCCTTCTGATAGATGCTTAGATCTACCTCAAGGGTGTTCTCTAGTTTGGGGTTCTGAACTTCCATGTTGGGGAGTCCATGCCGTTGGGAGGTGGACTCTCCTACTGGGGAGTCCTGAGAATGCTTCATTTAGGTTTTGTACCCAGGGGTACAAAAAAGGCTGATTCTTGGCCTATGCCACTCGCCCCCACGAATGGAGTATCAGGTAAAAAAATGGAAACAAATAAAAACTAAGTGTTTTTAGGTGAAAAAATGGGTTCTCATGAGAGTAACTATAACAAACTAAAGAGTTTGTTAAACATGTGGAACGAGTAAGTGTTGTTTGAAGAGGGAGAGTCCGTTTTTGTCGTTTTGAAACTGACAGTTAATACGGTTTTAAGTTTGGTTGTTAAAAAAAGGTGTAACTCTTTGTATATTCAGTCTTTCTGATTTGGTTCTGCGTTGAATCCTGATGGTGCCATTCCTATGAACTGATGTGATAGTCCAAGGATCACTTTCATATCTACTTTCACCTTTGCGGAGTATACCATCTTTTCTAAGAAGTACTTGATCACCAACTTTGTAGTCCCAATCACGACGTGAGCTATTTTCCCGTTTTGTGTTTTGGTCTGTTTGCTGTTGCCCATATTCTCCAATTTTATTCCAGTCGGCCAGGAAGGGGATGTCAAACAACATGTCCCGTCCAAAGATGGCTGCACCTGGGGAGGCTTTTAGTACTGTGTGGTATGTTGAGCGAATGGCCCAAGCGACGTTTGTCACAAACTTGTCTATATCGCTTGTCTCTACTGAAGGGGCCATGTCTATTTCAGCTGTTCGGAGCATGGATGATATCACCTGATGCACTCGTTCTAGAATTGCATTCGCTTGTGGATTCTTGACACTGGTAGGCTTACTCGTGATCCCATATGAGTGACATAGGGCTTTGAAGTGAAGTTTGAATTCGCTTCCATTGTCATAAATTATGTATTGACAACGTGGATACCTACTAAACCAGGTCTTGTTCACTAACTTGCTGATCATTGCTGATGATTTATCAAAGTATGCTAACTTAGGTTCCTCATGGGTCCTTTTACCCTTCTGCCCTTTTGTATCCAGGGGAATAATCGCCTCAGTGACTACCGGTAGTTCAACTATTTCAAACCAGCTAGAAGCTGCGTCAATCATAGTCAGACACATGAAATCAATTACTGTCCCATCTTTACCTTTGATTGTATACAGGCCAATCAGGTCCACACATAGTACATCCCAAGGGTTTGTGATGGCGAATTTAGTAGGGAGTTTCCCGTACTTATGCTTATGCCTCTTGTTGACTTGGTATGCATGACAGTTTTTGACATATTTCCGGACGGTATTTCGCATACCTTTCCAGTACATCGCAGCACGAAGGGTTTCTTCGAGTCTCGTATGTCCAGGGTGCTGTAGATAAGGGTGATACCAACTAACTGCACGGTGTTGAAGATCTTTTGGAATGACCATTTTTCCCTCCTTACATAGGAGATGTGTACTTTCGACCAATTGTGTCAAGTACTGGTCTTTCATTGTCTTCAAGCTGGCATCAAGCTTTTGTGCTTCTGCAATCTCTCGTACTGTTAACGGGTAGATTACATCTTCTTCGCTGTGGTTTGCAAACACCAGATTCATTTCCTCTTGGTAGGCAGAGGTGTCTTTCGCACTCTCTTCTTGCATGGTGTAATGACACCAGCATATTGTGAACATCATCCAGTTCTCGTGCTCACTCGGTATTGGTCCGATGTCTAAGCAAGAGATGGCGTCGGCAACAGTGTTATGTATGTAAGCAATCTCGGGGCCAATTCCTCAACGAGCAATCACCATTGGTAGACATGGTCAGAGGTTAGTCCAAGGGCGTCTTGGATTAGATTTTTATGGTCTGTGTAGACTTTTAATCTTTGTCCCCACAACATGCCTTTGAACTCCTTGAGTGTTTCCACTATGGCCAGTAGTTCTAGTTTGGTCACGCTGTACTTCTGTTGCGTCGTCAACAGCTTCCTGTTGAAGAACACAAGGGGCCTATTATCCTGGGTGATAACTGATCCAAGTTGTTTAGATGAGGCATCAGTATATATCTCAAATTCCATTGAATAATCGGGATAGGCTAAGACTACATCCTTGGCAATTGAAGCCTTAACGTCATCGAATGCTTTTTGATTCACTGGGACCCAGTGCCATGGACGTTTCTTCGTCTTATTGGCTCTGGTGACCTTGGTGTGACCGCACTCTCCTACCAGTGAGGTGAGTGGGGCAAGCACTTTGCTGCATCTTGCCCAAAGATCTCTATAATACTGGACCATGCCCAGGAACTTACGGAGGTCTTTGACATTTTTCGGCAATGAAATCGCGAGAATTGCCTGTACCTTTTTCTGTTGCGGTTTAATCCCTGTTCGTGTGAGGGTATAACCTAGATATTCTGTTTCAAAGTTGCAGAATGACGACTTTCGGGTGTTGATTCGCAAGCCTGCCTCGCGTAGCCTGGTAAGCACCATTTTCAATTTGTCAAGGTGGTCTTCCAGGTTTGCCTTTGTGATGCATAACAAATCATCAAGGTAAGCTTTTACGAACTCTAATGCTCCCATTAGTGTTGACATTTTTGCTTGAAAAATGTCTGGTGAACCTGCGATGCCTATGGGCAATCGGAGGTAGGAATACTTGCCCCATGGGAAAATGAGGGTACATCTTTTGGATGAATCGGGATCCAGTCTAATGGTATAATAACCCATGTTTAAATCTAAGGTTGTAGCATAGGTAAATCCTTCTAGCTCTTGCAGGACTGTACTGATTTTGGGTAATGGAAACGGCTTTTGAACTAGTCGTTTATTTACTTCTCTAAAATCAGTGAGAAAGCGTACAGTTCCGTCTTGTTTTCCAGTGATAAATGATGGTGACGCCTATTCGATTCGGGCTGAAGATTGACCTAAGCCGTTTTGCTGTAGTTTTTACTATGTAGTAAACGGGTAGATACGTGTGGTTGAAAGATTTTAATTATGAGAGTTACACTACTGAAATAGGTATTGCATGGTACACTAGGTGATCCATGCATCACCAAGTACAGGTGATCCTGTTAGAGATTGGAGGTGATTTTAGGGCAGTTCCATGACTGCTCCTTTTCTCTCAACTGCCAACAGGAACTGTCCCATGAGAAGGTTTCTGAGAAAGAAATCCCCTCTTGGATATTTTGTCTAAGAAGCACCTAGAATGTATATGGGTGTTTCTCAAGAAAGAAATTGTCTTTTGAATATTGTTTCTCAGAAACAATATCTTATGACTATTGTACTTCCTTTGTGTTACACAAAGGGAAGAGGACCATTGGAGGTTCCACCTGGAACCTCTTTGGGTTTACCAGTTAAGGTAGATAATTTGGCCTATGTCACTCGCCCCCACGATTGGAGAATTAGCATGGCTCGCGGAAAAGTAAAACCTCGGTGAGAAAAAATCCGAATATGAGCCAGACTTGCAGAAAAACCGTTCTTGTTGAGGTTAAAAATGTGCAAGCTGCCTGTGACGATTTGTACCTACATATTATGTTATGTAGTATATGAAGTGTAAGTTCATGTGGAGAGGGAGATTTGTCATGGCTTATGATGAAGCTGGTTTGATTGTACTCTCCTAAGTCAAACTTATATTCTGACTTACTTTCGCGTGTAACCCTGATTGTCTTATCGTATACTGTCTGTGATAGTCCAATTATCACTGGTATACCAACTGAATATTTGTGCGGGGTAAAATACCTTTGTTTACTAAAGCATTGCTTTCCACGGACCATGTGACCATAAATTTATGAGGATAATTTTGGGTCGGTTTGGTGTTGCCTGGTGTCTCCTGTTGATTTTGTCTGTGTGTGCAAAAGTGGAATGCCGAACAACAATTCCATCTTATGATTGCTACACTACATTTAGGCGATAGGCACTGCATAGTAGGTATGAGTGAATGGCATCTGAGTGTTTGTTTAGGTAAACATTGTGCCACTAGAAGCTGCTGACAAGACCATGATTGGTACAGCAGGCCAAGCATCTCCATGATTTGGTTGATGTTGAACTCTAGATAGTTATTCACTTTTTGGGTTTTGATATTTGAAGACTCTGGTTGACTTACACTGGGAAGCCAAATGAAATGCATATGGTCCAAAAGTGGAGTGTTGAAACTGCACCTTAATTGTCACAATTTGTGTACAATGTGGATATTGAACCAGGTCTAGGTACGAAGGTGCTGATAGTACAGATATTCTGTTTGTTATCTTCTGCAATCCTTTGTGTTGGTATATTGTCCTTCAATTTGCTCTGTCACCCCTATGTATCCATGGGAATAGTTGCCCAAAGGGTCAGCTACCGGCAAGTGAACAATGTCAAGTCATACTTAATGTATTGACTATAATCATTGGAAGGTCCAAGCATCAACGTCTATGTCTTTTTGTACCATGAAGAGTACGGATTCAGTGTTTATTGATATCCTTCTGTATTTTGTAGCAAGGATCCTCGGGGGAGGTCTGTACATGTATAACTCTATTGTTGGTGGTAATGACATTGCAACATAATTAAATGTGCATGTGCGTACCAATTTTTATATTTTGAAAGACAGTTGTTGACTCTAATCTTATGGTTTATGGAACCATATTGTGACTTCACAGCGAGCATCATGGAGAAGTGAACTTTCCATGATATGTTGACAACGTAATAGTTGTGTTTCTCTTTGGATTTGTCTAAGCTAGTGAAGCGATACTACATTTCTGTGCATAGCTTCTTGAGTTGCATTTGCATTGCATGCCAACAAGGTGCTACATGTCTCTCAGTAGAGATGTTCATGTTTGACTTATCCTTTTGTGTGAGATGATATTCCTGTTTAACTAGGGATACTCACAATTCTATATGCTGTGGTTTTACAAGAACAAAGGTTGTGGATCCTTGTACTGTTGTGCTCATATATGATTATGAGGCTTATTTTATGGTTTGTTGTGCAACACGTATGTGCACTACCTATGGTCATCCCGTTGTCTTTAGCAAAAAGACCCACGTGTTTCGGTGACTCTAAGAGTCCTTCCTTATGGACACCATATGTGTTCTCCATGGATAATTCTGAAGGTAAACCATCAGAAGTTCTCACAAGAGAATCAAGTACTAGTCATTGAGTCTCAGTGAGACCATTATCTAGTAAGACACAGTTCTGTTGAATCCAATAATGTTAATCATGGTCAAGGATTCATTTTCTCTTATTCTGTGTATTATATGCACTCTAAGTTCAGCAAGCTGTACTAGAATGCAAGCATACCCAACCTGAGTTGGTGTTGCTCTAGACTTGTTGTGGTAACAAATGTCTAACATTAATCTGTCTCTTTTTTTGTGTACGGTGTACCTCCTCCTCTACAATTCCAGTTGTGAGTGAGGCGAGACAATCATATTGTCTTACCCAAGGTTCTCCCTTGTACTGGACCACCCAGTAGCATGTGAGTTCCCTGTATGGGCGAATGTTTTAGCGAGTTTTCATCTGTTTGTAAGCATGGTGCTTTTGCCATGAGAAGACTTTGGGTCTGTTATTAAGCCCTTGTTGTCTTTGTGCAGAGATGTTGTGTATTGGTTTGTCATGCAAACCTTTACTCGCTGCTTGGTAAGTCCATCCTAACCTTGTTTAAGGTGGACTCTCAAGCTAGCCTTTGGAGAATAATATTACTCCAAATGAGTTCTATTGAGAACAGTATGGCCATCATTGACTCCATTGAATGTGCTTGTGAGGCACATGGAAAACCCATGAATGTTATTGCTAGCTCTGAGTAGGTATAACCTTCTTCAGTGTTTCTAGGCATGAACGGGTTCCAGATGCATCAGTATCTAGTCTATGATTTTTTTTTGACTTTTCATGAAGTCTTATGGTGTTTGCAGAGTTGAACATAGCAACATCTACAGTACTGTAAGAATTCTTTTGAGTTTAGACAGTTTTGCTAACTTTTTGTCCATATCTTATTTTAAGAATCACTTTTTGATTTACAGTAATTTATGTTTGTTTGGGTGTTCTGTTGTTGTACAGCCAGTTCTGACGACGGCTGTCAATGAAACCCTCCAGTCGCCAAGGTAAATTGTCCTCGTTGTTTTTACTTGACTTTTGGACTGGTTGTGCTCTGTCTTAATAGGCTGTAAACCTACCTCGTTCAAAAAATAGAGGGAAACAGGCACGTTCTTCCAACACACTGAACTTCATCAAACAGTTTCTCTTGTCATGAGAAACCTCAGTAACGTGTATGAAATTGAGTTTGTAGTGTAAGTGTGTGTCTTTTTCTTTTATTTTGACACAGCTTGGAAGGTCTGCTATTTTACTCAACTCCCAGAGGAGTTTTTCACAGGAGTGGTTAGCTCTGTGATCATGAGTATTTTTGCTCAAGAAGAGTCCTGCACTTAAGTGGTTAGCTATGTGCTTGGTATGTTGTGTCCAGGTTTTGTTTCAACTCTGGTTCACAGATTTTTGCAGACTTTGCATCAATTATCACTGGCAAGGTAAAATTGATCTTAACATATTTTGTGTTGTTATTTGTTCGAAAATCTAGAACAATTCAAACTCAGTTCTTGTATTTGTCAAAGACTGAGGTCATATGCTCATGCTGGCTTGGTCACTCTGGGTAACATGTACTCAGAAAAGTGTGTTTTGACAGGAATTTACTGCTTGTGCAATAAAAAACATCGTGTGACTTTGCCCTTCCTTTTGAGTAGGAAGAACCCATCCTGCGTGCGCCAAGAATTTGACACCTGCCTAGCTGGGTAAGGAAAACATATGGATGTTCCTAATTTTGGAACATGGGGGGGGAAGCTTGGAACTACGTCCTTCTTGCTTTCACTGTTACTGTAGCGACACCATGTCAGGGGTTCGAAACCCAACATGGTTTGATTTCCAGTTGCTTTTTTTTGATACCATTGCTTGTTAATAGTGCAGCATTGCACTTGTGTGTGTTTCTCTACGTGGGAGAAGAGTTCATCTTCTTGAGAAAACAATTCATGATGCCAGAAGATTTCTTGGCATTTTTGTTTTATTTTTACATGTAGCAAGGTATTTGAATATCAGGTTATTTTAACGTGACAGTAGAATTTTGATCAAGATTTTTCTCTATTTCGCTCTTTAATTTAAAATTAAATAATTCTGAATTTATATTTTCGGGCTCTAAATTCTATTTTCCTCGGACCAGAGGTTGTGCATTTGGCTATTCGTAAGCCAACTAGCTTTTCTTTCCTTTTTGCGAAGCTCGGTAGCTTATATGCATGAAAGGGATACCACATGACTTTTGTGGACTTTTCTCACTTTTTTGCTTGGATTTCAGAAAGAAATCAACAAGTTGCGTGTTTTCCTGATAAAAACCGCAAAAAGTAAGCAGCATTCTTGCACAAATCGGGAGTTCGCGAGAATTTTGCTCAGAGTGTTTCTGGGGCACGACACGTAGTCGTTTTATGGGTCCTTCTTGCGCCCCAATGCGTGCTGGGACTTGGAGACAATACTCCGTGCCACTCTGACGTCTGACCGGGATGCGGCAATATATTGCGCTCCTATGCCCATGTGAGTAGTTGCATATTATTCTCTCCTAGGCTGGTCCATCGCACACATGGGCTGAGCCCAGCGAGTCTAGGACACATGATATGTGGTCGTTTTTTTCAGATCGTGATCGCGAGGGCTGTGTCGCGAAACGTTATGTGAAATGGGCTGTGCCATGACACGCTCCCATGTGAATGGGGCTGATCCACGATCGTGGGACTACGTCCTGCGCGGGCTCATTTTCCCTTGAGGATGTGTCTTTACACATTGGAAACCTGAGAATCGCGAACTTCCAGGGGGATCGCGAGTCTTTCAAGTGACCGAAACCTCTCGGGGGTCATGAGCAAGCTTTTTAGGCCTTAGAGGCCATACAATTCTTCATTGGGTCATTTCATGCCCTAGAAGATCTTTTTTTGTACTGCCCTAAGGCTATACGTACTTAGTACTCTGTGATGTCACTGCATCTGCATGTGATCACGGGTACGGACTAATTTTAAGTCTAACCGTGTTTTTAGGTCTAAAAATAGACTACACACATATTGCTCTTGCGGAAAAAAATAAACCGAGGCATTTATGTTTATTGCCTCCTCATTTTTAATGAGGGGCTGCTACTACCTAATAGGCACGTATGCATTCGTGCCACAAGTGCGTATGATACGTCACAAGTGGTCTTTTTTTCACGGCAAGTGCAGCTTGTGCTACATGTGCACTCTGCTAACAAAAGCGGAGTATACCCGCGTCCGCGTCAAGTTGGATCTAGTCCTCACTGACATTCAGGGCAATTGTTCTTGGCTAAGTGTTTAAAAAAACACGTGCCGGCCTGTGAGTGAACTCACTTCAACTGGCTGAGTACGTGACTCGGGGCTCAGCTGTGGCTGTTGCTACTCTTGGGGTCAGGCAGCACAAGTTGCGCCACGTGTAACACACCAAGTGTATTGGACGGCTTCAAGCAACAGTGGACGACGGACAGACGAACCTACCATGGTCAACCACCGACAACAGCTGATGGATGATGGATTGTGGAACGATGGACAGACGATCCGTTCTGGTTGCGCGAAGGCTATCAATTGATAGTGACCTAAGCCGTTTTGCTGTAGTTTTTACTATGTAGTAAACGGGTAGATACGTGTGGTTGAAAGATTTTAATTATGAGAGTTACACTACTGAAATAGGTATTGCATGGTACACTAGGTGATCCATGCATCACCAAGCACAGGTGATCCTGTTAGAGATTGAGGTGATTTTAGGGCAGTTCCATGACTGCTCCTTTTCTCTCAACTGCCAACAGGAACTGTCCCATGAGAAGGTTTCTGAGAAAGAAATCCCCTCTTGGATATTTTGTCTAAGAAGCACCTAGAATGTATATGGGTGTTTCTCAAGAAAGAAATTGTCTTTTGAATATTGTTTCTCAGAAACAATATCTTATGACTATTGTACTTCCTTTGTGTTACACAACGGGAAGAGGACCATTTGAGGTTCCACCTGGAACCTCTTTGGGTTTACCAGTTAAGGTAGATAATTTGGCCTATGTCAAAGATCTACCACTCCCAGTTCGCATAATCTATTCAGTTCTTTGATAGTTGTTTCTTTGCGAGATTTTGGTGCTGGGTATGCCTTGCCATGATATGGCTTTGCACCCTCCTTAAGTTTGAAGGACACAGGCTCTGTGTTCCAAACACCTAGTGTTCCGTCAAAAAGTTCCTCAAATTCTGTGATTAACTCCAGCAACGAGTTTTGGTCTTGGAGACTTAGGTGAGTACAATTGGTGCTAACAATTGATTGGAGGTCTGCCTTTTTATAATTTGCATCTAGGATTTTAACTACGCGCTGTGTTGCTTCCTGCGTACTTTGCGGTTCATTTGCTATGCTGTTGTTAACAGCCCATACTTTATCCAAGTTTGATGAGGTCAGACTATTGATGTCTCTCATTGGCAAAATGATATGATCAATGGCTATTTCTTTTGTTCAAAAATCTAGAACAATTCCGAGCTCTTTCATGGTTTGACATCCAAGAATGAGGTCGAACGCTGGCTTTGCCATCTTTTTCTTATCATACTCTACTACATCAGGAGTCACTATGTACTCCTTACTGTTTAAATACTCAAAGAACTTTAAGTTGACTTCGCTCCATCCTTTGGTTAGGAAGCTCCCATTCGACGTGCGCCAAGACTTTGGCACCTGCCTAGCCAAGTAGGGAAAGCGTTTCTCCGTTCCCTTTGCATGGAACAGGAGATCACCATCAGATCTACTGTCTAGTAGGATCCTGATGACTGTGTTACTGGTATGACGCCCTGTAGAGTGTTCGATATTCTTACGGGCTGGATTTTCAGTCGCCTTGTAGCGTGCTTGTGCTACTACAGTGACCTGCCCTTCTTTACCTGTCAAAGGGGGGTTCACACTATTGAAAAGGTCACCCGACATTTCCGGGTCCAACAATTCGGTTATTGTTTCACTCTGTGAAAGGTTGGCTGGAAGATTTCCTAGTTCTTCTTCCGGATTCAAACTTGTATTGTTTGAATCAGAAAGTATTGTGTTGGCACATGAGGAAGTATTAATTGGACTAAGACAAGTGTTCATCATTTCATTACAATCAATTTTACTACACAATTTCTTAGTACTCCCCAACCCATCATCTCAGGATGAGTCTGAATCATCACTGTCACTCATGTTGTGATGCTTACGCTTCTTTTTTCCAATAGCGTGTTTCATTTTCTTGTTGGACTTTGTAAGTTTGTCTATTTTAGTGGATAGCTGCGCATAGCTACTTCCTCCTCGAGCAGGTCTCTCTAGTCCGCAAGAGTTTCCATTTGGTTTTCTCCCCTTGAAGCTTGACTTCAGGGTCCCATTGGAGTCATACTTCCGGCAATCCAGAGTGTTGGGGGTGGTATGTGTGCCCCCATGTTTCTTGCAGAGAGAACAGTACTTCTCTGTGTGACGTTTCTTTGGAATCCGGTCACTAAAAGAGACCATCTTCTTCCTAGATGGATCATTAGACTTGGCTACAGTCTTGGGTCCTTCTCCAACCTTCTCGGTGGGGTAGGCCTTCTCCATGCGCTCAAGGACTTCGAGAAGTTCCCTGACACTCTGTGGTACCAAGGCTCCACTGAGCTCATATTGGTCCTGCCAGTTCCTAGGAACCATCCTGAGGATGTGGCTTGCCAAGTCGGCATCATCAAATGGCCCGCATACTTTCGTAGACTTTGCAGCCTATGAAGAGTAAAACAGGCACGGCAAGAGTTCCACATACCCGTTAAGGCGTTGGATGCTCTGCACTAAGTCCCTGATGGGTACCCTGTTTGGTTTCTTCAGTCCATTGCTGATGTAGAAACGTTCCTGCTCCGCTGCACCAGTCCTAAAGACGGTCTGCAGATTCAACTGGACACATTCCTGACAGGAGGTCCAAGATGCCGGGCGTTTTGTGGGATGCTCGGTCCCATACACATCTGTCCATGGCTCGCAGTTGATTTGCTCCCCGACGATGGTGGTCCAAGGACAACGGGCACTCTCCGACAATTGAGTGGAGTACTGCAGGAAGATCGCTTGGCCAGCGGACACTATGGCCTCACTGGTGTGGATTTTAGCAGCAGTTGCTTTGTTCCACAACTGGAGGACAGGGGAATTTTCATCCGTCCCTTTGTACTTGGCTTTGGCCGCAGTGGCCCCAGTCAGTTTTGCCTCAGCCTTTTTATCTGCCTTGCAGGCTTCCTCGTAGTCCGTGTCTAAGCCTCTCTGGGAAATTATTTCCATTGAGGTCTGGACATGGTTGAGGAACTGTTCAGGACTTCCCTCGTCGAAGACGGTAACAGACAAGGTCATTTTGTTGGAGACCTTGATTTTGTTGATTACCTTCGGGTTGTCAGTGGCAGTGGGAATGTAGGAAATGGGTGGCTTGGACCTCCCTGAACTCTGTTCACACTCCTGCGGCTTGAGTCCTTCTGGGCTTGACTTGCTGGTCGACATCCTCTTAATTGCCTCTCCCAGGGGAGTATTATAAAACAAGGCCTTGAAAAAGGTCTTTGGTGCCCTGTTGAGATTAGCTCGAAAAAGATTTTTTTTTATTTTTTTTTAAATTTTTCTTCGTTGACATTTATTTCTTGAAAGTCTTGCTTCCAACTATTTCGCGAGAATTCTTGATCACAAAATTAATCCGACTTGTAGGAATCCCCGATCGCAGAAGTCGATCGTTCGAAGTTTATCGCTGATGCTCGCTGATCGCGGGAGAATTTTTGGAGAGCTTGTAGATCACGAAACCGTAGGAATTCATCGATCGCGTAGCCGATTTTGGATAGATCATCGATCATGCAAAAAAAACGTATCGCTGGTGCGAAAAGTTACATTTTGCCGCTCGCGATAAACAATTTGTTAGCGTACCTCGTGTCGGAAGGGTTGGATGTCGATGGCTTTGGTGCGCGAAGGTCGCACCACGGTTATCTATAGATAGTGACCTGAGCCAAAAATTGTCGTAAAAAATATCATGCGAAAATTTTAGGTAGTTTCGACAGGTGTCAAAGATTTGATTTTTTGATCTATATTTGATACAATTGTGAGGATGGAAAGGCAGTGGAACTGCATTTCAATCCAAACGATGCAAACGATCATTGTGTAGACTTCTACACAATATGGTATGTTCATACACTTCTGATAGATGCTTAGATCTTCCTCAAGGGTGTTCTCTTGTTTGGGGTTCTGAACTTCAGTGTTGGGGAGTCCATGCCGTTGGGAGGTGGACTCTCCTACTGGGGAGTCCTGAGAATGCTCCATTTAGGTTTTGTACCCAGGGGTACAAAAAAGGCTGGTTCTTGGCCTATGCCAGCCTGTGTGTATTAGGTCCAAGCCTCAAAAGAAAGCAAAGGCAGGTCATCAACCATTGTTGACAAGAGGTATTAATATGGGGACCATGTAGATCTCATTGACTACCAAAGTATGCCAGGTTGCTCCTACAACTGTATGTTAGGCTACCAAGATCATGGTATCAAGTTTTGCCAATTGTGTGTATTGACACAGCACACCATGCAGTGGCTCTTGAGCTCATCCAGTTACTTTGCATTTTTGGACCACCTTCCATCCTCCAAGCTGATAATGGTAAGGATTTCAGTAATGGGGCATCTATATCTTGTCATGTGTAGATAGATGAAGGGGGCAGTCCATTTCTTCGCACCAAAATGTTGAAAGGACCAGCTTGTTGTTGTCTCTTGAAGACAAAACAACCGAGCTGCCTAGAACTGAATAACTAATTAACGTCTAAATAACATTAGAATAATGAGCATGAGAGCTCAATCTTTGTGCTATGCTGCTGCTGCTGCTCCTTGGGCTCTCATCACCCGTGCAATCACGAGTTCCAGATGCCGCTTCCTCAGCTTCTCATTTTGCACGTCCACCCGACTCTGTGATGTATTCCACGTCACACGCTGTCTCTTCAAGTTACAGTCCAACACACTCCTGCAATCTTTGTCCAGCGATGAACTTGGTGCAATGATTGATGTTACCGTAGCTGGATCCATGGGACCTCTGGTTGGGATAGGAGAACGGGTGGGATACTGGTTTGCTCTTTCTCATCATCATAGTCTATATCGCAATTCATTAGCATAGCTCTGTCTTGGCAGAACCCTGTTCCCTGCTTAGGCTTGGTCAATATATCTGACCACATCTTGTCTGTGGCTCTATATTCCATGGACACCTCACCGGATTGAACCTTATCTTTGATGAAAAAATACCGGGACTTAATATGCTTGGTCCTCCGGGAGCTAGACCATCTGCTGTTGTTAATAGTACACCAGTGTCCCACACCTGATTACATCCAATCACACCCAAGGGGTGTACTCCAACACACCCAAGTGCACCCAGGTGCAGCACATCTGAGTAAAAAAGTGCAACCATGTGCACCCAAGTACACATGGATGCTCGGGTTTGCACGCCCTAGAACACCGACGTCGCAGTGAAGTAAACCCAAGCAAGCCCAAGTCAGAGATAAAGACTATTTCATTAACTATATGTGTTGCCACAAAAACCAGTGACTCCAAGTAACTCTGAGCTGATCATTTTCCAAGACGCTGTTTGAACAAGGACAGGTAACATAGTTGTTGATACCAATATTGATACACATCTCATTTCTTTCAATTGATTTGGGAAATCATAGACTATTGGAGGTTGCGAGTGGTCAGCTATGGAGACTAGCGCCTGGTACACCTAGTCAAGCAGCATAGAATTCCTATTACTTTTTTCTACTGACTACCATAAAAACTGGAAGTTAAAAACTGCTGGATTATAAGAATCACCCATTGTTAACTAGTGAGTATATTTCAAAAACTAAGCAATTCTGGTCTAAACAGATAAGACTCTGCAGAAAGGTCACCTTTGTGCCCAAGTTGACAAAATTAAAAAGTTGTCACCACCAGTCATCTAGGTTGCAAATTACTGTTTTTGTTACTGTCACCAAAACCCCCAAAATATTACTGTCACAGTTATCATGGTAATTCCCCAAGAATTACTGTATATTTCCCAGTACTTTTGCAGGTGGAGTCTCATTGATTACCCTAACCCCAACCCTAAATTGATTTTTGTTAGACAGTAATTTCACTGCGACAAGAACTGCCTTCCGTTCAAAAAAGGCAATATTACCAAGTAATCCTAAATTACTGGGGAATTACTGGGAAATTTGCAACCTAGCTAGTCATGATCTCCTGAAAAGGTATTCATTTCAGTACTTTGAATCAAGTTTTCCAAAGTAGGATGATTAGTACCCATCCTTTGCTAGCAGGATAGCTACAAGCTTCACAAATGATTGGTAAGTATTCATGACAAAAACAAAATAATGATATGATATAGAAGTATAATACCATGTAAACCTAACCAAATAACAAGCAATAACACTACTTCGATTTGTCCTCTTGCTCATCTGTGGACTCCTAACTCTCTTAGGAAATCTCTGATGGCCTCTAAAACTCTGACTAATTCAGCAATCAGAAGTATAATCAGTACCATTTTAAGGTTTTACCACCCTCACAGTTTCACGTTTCACCCATTCCTCTCCGGACTTTTGCTTCTTCTCACATAGCTCTACCCTCTACTGCTGCAGTTCTCTGGTGGGAGCACACTTTTTCAATTAATCAGGTAAGACAAAATTCATTATACTGAGTATCTTACCACAGCTAACAAACTTATTATCCAACATCTCTTGTTCAATGATACAATTGGAAGCCTGTTTTGGCCTTGTTGATCCTACTAACCTGGCGAAGTGGTATAATGTATTCCCTGTACTCCCACAGAGTGATCATAAAATTATAACTGTGCTGTTGACAGAGGTAATAGCTTTGCAGATTGATCAACGGATGCTGCGCAGGCTCTATAACAGGATAGTCCATGCTATCATCCATCCCAGTAATACACATGATCAATTTTGAATTGGCTCTGACTGTTTTTGTCACTCTACTGCAGGTGGTCACAGCTCTGAGAGTCCATCTACAAGAGATATTCAAATTTTAATATCAAAATCATCAACAACATCTTCATTGTCATCATTATATCCAATTTGTTGAATTGTTTCCACGTGATTATAATTTCTCATGCAATCCCACTGCTATACATTGGTGACAGACAACTACAAGAAAGCGATCATTATACACAACCAACCGTTCTTTGTTAGCCAGCACTTCTCTAGAGCAAGTGCATTCTGCCGGGCATTGTTGTGCTCATCAATGAGGGATAGTAGTTTGTGCAGCATTTGAGCAAATGTTTGATGAGGCAATGCTGCTTTTGTGTGTTTCCATGTTCATATTCAAAATGTAAGACATGGGGATGCTGATACATGTCAATCTTATCACAACTGGTTACCACTTATGTGACCTCCTTTGAAGACCAAGCACATACCATGACATAGATATGAACCCCACTAATAGTAGCTTGCATGACTGCCAATGGACTATTGTGGTGATTCCCATGCCAAGTAGATAGGATGGCATGTGGCACCTGCATGGGAAAGGATTACAGTTATCTTTGATGATGAAAAAATCAACACAAAAATGAGTTCAACGTAGATTCACAAGGCAAAGATTCGATTTCTGCTTGATGATGAATGTAGAATGTAATTTTTACACGCACATTTGTTCAACACAGGTCTCAACTGATCCAAGTTATGCATCACTACTAACCCCCCTCTGCCTTCAATTACATTCAAACTCCCTGCTTGCTGTAAAACTTCTGCTGTGTGATAAGAATATATTCACCCTTCAGCATATGTGACTACATAGCAAGGTTTGTGTTATTTTAATCTACTGACCAGTGGATGAATCAACAATGGACTGGTGCACAAACATACCAGTGATCCGCTCAACTAAATTCATATCATTGTTCCAAAAGGAATAGGTTTCTGTTTCTCATGGAGGGCCTCCACCCTGACAGACTTGCCCAATATCAAGTAGACAATGAAGGCATCTTCTTCCTCAAAGCATTGTATTCATCCAGAAATGGCATTGAAATGCAAAAGGAAGCATACTATCTTGTGAACCTCCCAGTATGTCCCATTGGCCCACAAATAAGGATAGCCAAGAAAGAAAGCATTAATAGAGGTCTCTAGAATTGACTGGCCGTAACTTAGATAATGTTTCATTCCAGAAGATGGACATTGATACCAAAGCATCTCGACTTCTTAATTAGCCCCCTAACACAGCAGTGATCAACAAAAGCACATAAATTTTGAGCCAATAGATAAACAGCATAGAATTAATGCAATCTGAGAAGTTAAGAGGACAAGAAAAGAACATACTACTTACCAGCTCATCAGAATCCTCAGAATGTGTGCAATGGAATATGATATAATCCTCCACAACCCTTCTTTTTCATTGGCTCTCCAACCTTGGGATATTGATGTCACATCATAGAAATTAATCCATTCCATAACTTTTGCTTTGTCTTCCAGTGACAGGAAGATTTTTTCAAACAGCACAGAACTGTTATCATCCTCATGTGCATCTGAGTTCCGGTGACTTGTTTGGTCTCCAAGAGAATTTACCACTTAATCTTTTCCCTATTCACTTTGCCATATTTGAAAAAAAGGACTTTGCAAGGACCTGCATCTGATGACTCAGAAAGGAGAACTTTTGATGTGACTTGGAGGCAGAATACACAGCCTTTCATTTCCCTGAGAGCTGTGGAGATACTTCTGAACACTCCTCTATGATCCCATCTCCTCTTCTGTCTTTCAACTTGGGAGGTGAGACAGTTCCTCATCAAGCTTGCCCAATACTTCAATACACTTCCTTGCCATAGCATTTTTATTATTAGCAGAAGGCAGACAATCTAATTTGACTCTGTAAAGCTTGCTGCTTGGAGCCTTGCAAAGACAGAGATCAAAACACCTAAGGATTGTCTACTATTAAGAGTTTTTGGTAATGATGACTTTGAGGGCACATAATGCAATGGTGTCCAAACCTCTCACTTTGAGGTGATGCATGTTTGTGGGACACAGACCCCTCACAAATTTGCACGGAATAGTATTAGAGAGTGTCTGAGAGCCCGTAAGTCATAGGTTGTTAGTTCGATAGATAATAAATTTAATCACGCTCACAATTCTCGTAAGTGCTCTATTCTGCGATATCATATTAGTTACAAATATTTCGTGTATACTTATTATCTCTATGTTGTATTAAAGACTTCAAGTAAGGCGTCATACTAAGTTTAAGTAATCTTTTTTTCTTTCAAGCCCTTGTAAATCCTCCTAGTCATAGAGCCCTATGTTATCATTCCATCTGAAATCTAGTATTTTTACTTATGTCTTTCTCAACTTTACTATATTTATCTGTCTGTACTTCATGAAACGAGGTCCTGACTTAAGGATCTTATTATCATGCAATTTTCAAAAGGCCTAGTCACGGCCTGTCGGAAATTAATTTTCCGACATGATGTTAAGTATGGTACCGCACAACATCCCATCACAAGTACAATACCATACATTACTTCGCTGCCCCTCCCAAAAAATTATCTCAAATCATAACCACGATGGACTCTTTCTACCGTCCAAATCAAACCCTTCGATCTCAGCCCCCATAATGAATTTGGCCCTGCCGCAACCATCGCTGTTAAGCTAAGAACAACAAGGATGAGGGGCTGAGCGCAAGGTAAGAAAATATGGAGTTAGTTTTTGCCATGCTTCTTCACGACTAACTTTTTCAATTAAATTGTTCTGCACTGTCCGCGCCACAGTGTATATCTCAGTCACCAGAATGAATTTGACCCTGTCGCTCTTGTCGATGTTGCTCTAACAACAACAAGAACAAGGAACGCCAAGTGCAAGGTGAGAAAAAAATGGAGTTTTGACTGTTTGTGATTCTTCTCGACTAATTTTTTCAATTAAATTGTTTTGCACCGTCTGCGCCATAGTGGATATCTCAGCCACCAGGCTGAATTTAGCACCACCGCTCCCATCGCCAAAACGACAACAACAGCAAGGAACATGAGCTCTGAGCGCAAGGTAAGAAAACATAGAGTATCTATTTTTTACCGTGCTTCTTTGTTACTAATTTTTTCAATTAAATTGTTATGATGGTCCGCGCCATAGTGGATACTTCAGCTCCTAGGCTGAATTTGGCACCGCCTTTCCCATCGCCACAAATCCAACGCCAGCAAGGATCAGGGGTGCCGAGCGCAAGGCAAGAAGAAAGGAGTTCAACTTTTTACCGCACTTCTTTGCTACTAATTTTTCAATTAAATTGTTTTGCACTGTCCACGCCATAGTGGATATCTCATCCCCAGGCTGACTTTGGCACCTCCACACCCATCGCCGCAATGCCAACAACAGAAAGGAGCAGGAGCGCCGAGTGAAAGGTAAGAAAAAAGGAGTTCAATTTTTTACCATTCATCATCACAACTGATTTTTCAATTTAATTGTTTGCACTGTTCACGCCACTGTGGATATCTCAGCCCATAGGCTGAATTTGGCACCACCTCTCCCATTTCCACAAAGCTAACACCAAAAAGTAACAGGAGTGCCAAGCGAAAGGTAAGAAAGAAATGGAGGTTAATGGTTTACAATTCTTCTTCACAAGGGATTTTTTCAATTAAAATCTTTCTGCTGTCCTCTCCACAGCGAATATCTCAGCCCCTAGGCTGAATTTGGCACCTCCCCTCCCATTGCTACAACCCAACAATAAAAAGGAACAGGGATGCCAAGTGCAAGGTGTCATGGTTGTTTTTAGATTTTTGTTGATTGATCTATGACATACAATTTTTGCATTTAGACTACTGTTTGTGCAACTTCAGTCTGTAGTGTTCATGTAATAATTAATACGGCATCAATAACAACATAGCAAAACTTAAAGAATCAACACCATATTTCTTAAAGTCGTTACCACCGATGAGCAACAGTAGTGACATATGTAATTTATAGTTTCTGCCTTCTAAATTTCATGAGTAGCAACACAACATAAGGATTGGTGCTTACAGATAGTCTTCTGTTGTACCTACACAAAACAACTGTCGGTAAATTACTCATGGGTTTTGTCACTAGTACTTACATCGTATAAGTTATTACATACACAGCTGTGACTTTCCCTGGTACTTTCCTTACACCTTTTTCGTAACTCTACTTACGATAAAATACATAGTACTACACACATCCAGATGGACTTTCGCGTTCTCAGACAAGCTTTGATGCAATGGCATCAGTGTTAAGGTTTTTGCTGTGAAGACATAGAACCCTATTGTGGGGACAACTCAAGAGGGACAATGTTGATATAGAGTGGTCTCTCTTGGGCTTTGATGACTTATCAGAGAATCTATGTCACACAGCAAAGATAGCAGTATTCTATGGTGCTTCATATCAACTTTTTGGTCTCATTATGCTCTGGAAGATGATGTGGGTTGGCAGATGTTAGTGCATTATCATACAGCCTTTTCATCATAGTTTTTAGGAGTACTATCTTTCTCATTGGTCTTTGCATCAATGTTTTGATTGTGATTTTATCGATTATTGTGGTTAGGCTTAGGCTTAGGCTTAGGTTATGGACACATTGTTGATTTTCCTTCTTTGATCAGTTCGCGCAGTCTATTTATATTTTATTATGACATATTTAACTATCAAAATCACGCACAGGTGTAAAAATAATGTGTCAGGATATTGACGAATTTGCCAATGTACATTTAGCATTGCATGATCTGCTTGGTATCACGACTGCTATGAGCAGACCTGGCTACATTTGAAAATGTTTGTTATAATTATCTTCCCAAAGCATTGGCCATGAGAGGCAACAATGACAATATAGAATGAAAAATCATTTATGCTGATCACTTCATAAGAATTATTTTATATTAATTCTTTGATGAAGGACTTAAAGGATATGAAATACAACATTGTTAAGGAGGTATGTGCCAAGTTTGGAGTTCAAACAAGTTGTCACTCCTTCTGTCTGTGCTAATTCAGTATTAAAAATGAGTGACAAATTTGTGCTCTCTTTTTCAAACTAATTCATATTTTCAATTAGATATGATTATTGGTATCATTTTCTTTGGTAAGCAAAGACACAACTTTTGAAATGAATTTCTCGACAAGAATCATTAAGAGTGCATCTAAATTTAAATAGGAGACATCATTCAAATCCTAACAGCTGATTCAAAGTGATTACTGACTACAATTCCATATCATCGGTACTGCCAAAGATAG
This sequence comes from Cyclotella cryptica, assembly GCA_013187285.1. Classification (NCBI taxonomy): domain Eukaryota; phylum Bacillariophyta; class Thalassiosirophyceae; order Thalassiosirales; family Thalassiosiraceae; genus Cyclotella; species Cyclotella cryptica. The sequence goes on along the minus strand of JABMIG010000034.1, from coordinate 455,135 downwards.
GCTGTCCTCTTTCATTCATGTCACACCTCATAAGTCCTGTGCCCAAGAAGCTAACAAAGGATCTACAAAGGAACAGGTAGCACTGAATGACAAATTGTCACTATTTCCCTGATACAAACATACTGTTCTATACAAGGAGTGACAAGCTGACCCACCTTTTGAAGCAGTTGGGCTATGTATAAATATCATTTTGACAATGCTGATGCCTGGTATTTAAAGAGCATATTTGACACAGCCTTAGACAAGAGATCAATCAGGTATTTCTTATTAGCATAAAACGTAACAACTACATCAATTTGACTTAATAGGTTGGGAGTTTTCATCTTAACATTGCTCAAAGTTCCTCATATGTTGGCATTTTATAGGTGTAAAGAAGTCTTAACCCTCGAATACATTCCCAACGTATTCCGACTTAACTAGACACTTCTAAAAATTATTCTGGGGTCAACTAGATGCATATTGCATTTAATTATGACGCCAGAAATAATGGCATTTAATTAACTAAATCAAGTTTTGTATTTAGTTTATAGCAAACGAGACGCAAAACGTATCTAGATAACTTACTATTTTGGCAAATAACATCCCATGATAATTCTCCATACAAATTTTCATCCGTCCGATCCAACGTTCCATCATAAATAACAAAAGCTTCTCGCCACAACGATCGTTGCTCACTACTCTCCCTTCATTCTTCCACTATTATTTCCATCCTCTTGCTCTCTTCCAACGTCCATGACCATGCCTTGTAAAGATTGCGGCCGTGATGAGTGTGTTCTCACAGAGCACAAGGACCTGCTGTTAGGCGAGTTGTCTACACTTGATGCTTCCGTCAACGAATCCAAGCTTCACAACCACCTCTATCACTCATTCGTGTCCACCGAATACGGGCCTCTTGGTAAGCACAATCGGGTGAAAATTCCCGATTGCGTTGTTGAATACATTCGTTCCATCTGCCCCAGCAAGGACGGCAAATACACTGGTTTTCGTGAAGCGGGGCAATCTGGTGATGCAAATGGAGGTGTCGATGGTCATCGCACATCGGAAGGAGTAGCTTCGACGCCGAAGAATTCACGAGCCCAGCACAGAAACGCTCATGATCAGTCTCCGTCTGCAGTTGAATCTGAATACACAGCAACATCCCTCAATTCAATTTACACTGCTGGGGATAATATCAATTTCAATGTCTCGTTCAACCATCCCCAGTTCAGCCCTGAACACGTTCGCAATTTCATTATGCGCGCACCACATGCGTCGTCATGGACAATTGAATTCAATGAGCAATTTACTGTCGCAACTCTCATTTGTCTCGAGGAGAATATGTATGGAGAAGCCTTTGAGTATTGTTTTACAAATGCTCGACATTGTACTTCTTTTTACATGTCTAGCATCAAGAAATAGAACTATAATGATTAATGATTTCTTGATCTACTAACAAATAAATATTGTAGACTACACACTTGCATGTTTGATGACCTGATGCTCGACATACTCATCTCCATCCTTGTATTCCTCTTCCTCATCATTAGAGCTGATTGTATTTGGATTTATTTGCAATTCCGCCCTCGTCAAATGAAAGGAAGCGACCTGGAATAAATGTCTTTTTGGCATGATTGTTCAGGTAATTAATCTCAGTTCTCAGCTGATGACACTTATCAGATATGTTGCTTTCCTCAAACTCAGGATGCAGCGCTGCTCTGATTTGAATGAACCGGCCGTAGGAGAATTTTCGATTGAACCACTACGTCGAGTTCAAGCCCAGCACATCCACTCCTTTAGAGGTTGGATAAACTTTCTTGATGGGAATGAAATAGTTGCGAATTCCACCGAACTGATAATTAATCAGACTCATCTTCAAGATCATACCAAGCGTCCAATACATCTCTTTGACTCGGATATTCCGCCACTCCTTCCCGTAAAAGGAATAACCGACCAACTTAGAACGTACATAGGCATTGGTATGGGCGGTAATCCTCTTGATCAGGTCGTAACTGAAGCCACCAGCAACAGCACATGCGTCAAGCACATTATCGAAACGTTGGGAGACCCCGGGACGTAGTGATGGACCGTTGCCATTATATGAGGCGTAGGCAATGTTCTCCGTAGGTACATCATGGTACTCCCATTCTAATTCTTCCGCAAACTCACCATCTTCTTCCATGTTTTGTGGATCATAATTCGAGTCATGAACATAGCCATGAAGAAGATTTTCCTCCGTCAGTTCTTCCTGACGAAGCTCATCCGCTTGTATCTCCTCAGACTCACCATTGGCGCCGTCCTCCTCATCCGAGTCAGTATCCTCGTCATTGTTCAAAACAGTAGTATTCCTGCGAGTGGAAGCACCATTAGTCCGAATTGGTTGATTGCCGTTTAAGTCTCTGCTGTCTACGGCCGAGGTACGCAGGTTTGCTAACTGCTGATTTCGACGGATCACATCCGCATTTCTCGTATCAGAAACACTTTCCTCTGACACTCTCTGCTTCTTCCTTTGCTTCCTATTTCGACGAATGGCACCAACATTAATGATACCGCCTGGTACAGAAGGATGCACGTATGAAAACTTGAAACGGGCGAGTTTCAACAAAACAATCCGACTGATATCATTCATTACAACAGTATGACGAAGAGACGACTTGGGCAGGGCGAAATCTAGAGATGATGTGTCCCATTCAATACTATATTCTTGTGAACCTTTGTAAGGAACGTTTGTGATGATGCCTTTCAACTGAATCGAATCGTCTATGTCTGGATGGGACATGGGATCTACTAGAAAGAGGTCCTTGCTGGCTAGAATGCCTTGTCGGATAAATGAGATTTTCCTAGACAAAAATGCAGCTTTTGCAATCTCTTTTGAACGGGAACCGTCATTTGTATTCTTCAAGGACTCCTCAATATTTTCCTCCAGAAAGGACGAAAATCCACTAGCAGATGGGTCGTCGTGGTCGACAGCTGGAGGAGCCGCCACTATAATATTGCCAGAGTTCGAAGTGCTAGAATTGAAATCGAGACCATCAGTGAGCGTCGAAGGTCGGGAAGTTTCTATGTGGGGGAGGGTGTTCATCGGTGTCTGAAAGTCTTGAGTGAGTGGGGCGTCGTCGGTGTTGACGATGCGTGGCATCGTGTTATTTTGTTGGGGAATCTATCGGGAGATCGTAGAGATTATTTTATGTGTTGCCATGGGCGTCTATAGTGCGTAAATTTGCGCGAGGAATCGATTGGTGCAGCCTGTTTGACGAGAGAATGGGTGGAAGAGGGTGAAACGAGGTGAATTTGCAAACTAGATGCGAATCGCATCTAGTTTAATTAACTAGATGCGATTCGCATCTAGTTAGCATCTCACCAGAATTTGATTTCTTGCATGAAAGATACAAGCATGTGTCTTGGGTGGATTAGTGATGACAGATGCAATTTTTGGTGCATGACTTCTGAAGTGTGTCCAATCTATCTTTCGTTCCAGAGATAATGTGTCCAAAAGTTGTATGAAATACTATAGCACTTTTTCTAGTTCATTTGAAAAGTTGAAATGGACTGGACTTTTGTCCTGTTGGTATTGATACCTAGCATGTGTCAAATGACAAATGAAGCGAAAAATCCAGCAGAATAGGTATCCTACAACGTACCGAAAATCTACGGGTTATGTATCTTCGACGTCAGTTCCACAACTTCGGGCAACAGTCACAAGGTGAAAAGTTCTCGGAATTTTTTTGACACGTCTACGTCGTTATTGTTGGTGTGTTTTGTGTAGTATGGTATGGTATAGTAGCATGAAATCTGTGTGCGGAAAAAAACACCGAGGTGTCAAGCATGAGGGACTCATGCCATGGCCAAGATCATGCACACCGAAGCACTGACATAACTGCTTCAGGCTTCAAAGAATCCGAAGAGCGAGCCAGCGCACCACAAAACTGAAACAACAACGGCGCCTCGCAATCAATCATCTAACGCAGTGCACTATCTCCTAAATCATTGTCGTCTCCATCCCGCAATCAACGAAAATGATGCGCCAATGCTCCATTCTTCGCTCGTCATCACGACACATTCAGAAGCGAAAGAAATATTCTCCGGCATCATCCAATCAGGAACACTGCTGCAACGCTCCACCAAGGCCAATGACAGGCTCCAACGTGCTACGCACGAACGCCAGGTGGCTTCATTTCCAACCGCTGCCAATGCCGGCAGTGGCTCGTTGCGATTACGATGTCCACGACTACTACGAACACGACGATGTCTCTAACACCGTGACTGACGCGGCGTCATTTTCCACGGCCAGCGAAATCACCATGACGTCCTCCAATGATGGAAACTCCCCCCGCTTTCTCGGGAACAACTACCGCGTTGGCGGCGGCAGCACTCCCGGAGGAAGCGGAGGCAGTAACGGAGGTCGTGGGCCACCCCACCGCTGTCCCAAATGCGGCGCCACCGTCACCTTCCAGGAGTCATCCACTGCCTCCTCTTCGAATAGGATTCAGAACTGCTTTTACTGCGCTGCGTGCTCTGGGTGGTTTTTGGTACAGCCGCAGTCTTCTCAGCAGGTGGATGAACAATCCAAGTTTTTGCTGTCCAAAATGTCATCGGCAGAACCTCGACAGGCGGGAGAGAAGAAGGAGCACGGGATTCCGACGAGTAGAAACATTTTGGAGCCGCAGTTTGTCATGCAGGATGTGAGTGTTTGTTATCGTGTGGAATGAGTTGCGTATTCTTTTCGTCGCGTGAACCGCCATGTCTTGATCAAATGATCACCGTCTTTCATTCGGACACTACACTCTTGCTGCCTTATTATGATCATCTTGCATTCCTACCTTTCTCATCTTCTTGTCATTCAACAAAACTTGTTGGAACCCATCAGGTTCCCGATAGTCGCACATCGTCTCGAAACAACGACAACAGTGCTGATTCCAAAATTAATTCCGTCCCACCTCGTCCAACCAACCTCTTAATGGACGCCCCCCTCGATCCAAACATAGATAGCATCACTCGTCATCGCGTCTCCACTTCGACAAGTTACAGTAACAAAGGGGCATCCTCTCCTCCTCCACCGTCTCCAAAGCTGAAACTACCCACTCCCCGTGAAATATACGATGGCCTCAACGAATACGTCATTGGACAACGGAACGTCAAGATTGCTCTGAGTGTGGGAGTGCACAATCACTACAAACGGATTGCCGTGCTGGAGGCTCAGCAGAGTGCCTTGCAGGCGATGCAGGCAGAGGCAATGAATCGAATGCAGAATGGAACATCCAATATTCAGCAGCCGGTGTTTCGTCGCGAGGGACATCTGGGAGGGGACTCCTCGGATTCTTCTTCGGAGGATAATGCTCCTTTTCGCGAACCGACCATTGCGGATTTGAATTTGGCTCAATTTGGTCGATCATCCACCATTGTCACACCTCCACCTCCTAATAATGCTACTGACAGCAAACCTCCCTTTTGTGAAACGCCCGACATTGACTCTAAATCCATTTCGAACCCCAAACATACGATTGGACCAGAAGTGGAAAACTGTGAGCTTGACAAGTCCAATATTATCATCATTGGGCCTACTGGAAGTGGCAAGACTCTGTTGGTCAAGACTTTGGCCAGAATCGTGGACGTACCATTGGTCATAGCGGATGCGACCTGTCTTACCCAGGCGGGTTATGTTGGGGAAGATGTAGAGAGTATTTTGTTCAAAGTGAGTAGGGAGAGACGAGGTCGTATGTCATTTGACCCATTTTTTCTTGTCACCCAATTTCGTAGGCCTAACCTTTCCGCATTGTAACTCAGCTTTATCTCGAAAGTGGACAAGATCTGGAGCGCTGTCAGCGAGGCATCGTATACATTGACGAAACCGATAAAATTCGCAAGTCTGGTGGTAATATTAGTATTAGTAGAGATGTCTCTGGAGAAGGTGTGCAGCATGCATTACTCAAAATTGTTGAGGGGAATGTGATAAATGTTCCGAAGGTGAGTCATGTTCAAGACGTTTTCGCTTGGGAGATGCGCTTATTTACGAAGATCTATTTCTGAACATTCAAATCTTATCTCCTACACTTAGGAACCGGGCCGCAAGAACCCTAGAGGAGACTTCATCCAAATCGATACGACTAATATACTCTTCATAAGTGGTGGAGCCTTTGCTGGTCTTGAGCAAATCATCAACAAGAGGATGGATGCTGCTTCTATAGGGTTTGGTGCCAAGATGAAGAAAAACGTCGAAGATTTCAAAGTTCAAGGGAAATACTTTGACAATGCCATACCCAAAGATCTTGTCGCCTACGGCATGATTCCTGAATTTGTCGGTCGGTTCCCCGTCATTGTCTCAACCAAGGGACTGGATGAAAAGAGCTTGGTGGATATTTTGACCGTGCCCAAGAACTCGTTGATCAAACAATACACTCTTCAATTTGCGATGAATGGCATCCGCTTCCATGCCACAGAAGGTGCTTTGAAAGAGGTGGCGAAAATGGCCTTCTCCCGAGGATCCGGTGCACGAGGATTGAGATCCATCACAGAAAATATGCTTATGGAAACAATGTTTGTGGTTCCGTCCATGAAAGATGTACACACAGTCTACCTCGATGCAGAGGCGGTTCGTGGTGAACGAAAGCCAATTTTGTTGAAGCATCCCGAAATGACGGTAGAGAAGTTCGAGGAGCTACTAGAGAAAGGTCAAACGTGGAAGGATATGGAGGGGGCAGAACTTGTACAGTTGGATAATAGCGATGAGTACTTTGGAGAAGCTGCGTAATTTGGTGTATTTGATAGAATAGTTTTATTTCATCTAGTTCTTGAGGTATCAAGTTATATCCAATCTAGAGTGCATCAATTTGCAAAGCTGAAATGGTTTTCGGTCCAGAACTTAGGACATATTTACGTTGTAGTCTTGATTGTCTTCGAATTAACGCATCTTCTGATAAATCATTTGAGAGAGTCAATCTGTCTGTTGTGAAGGTATGCCACTTCTTCTGCAGGGTAGGAGCTTTCTGTGAGGAAAACGTCCGAGAAGGCAATTAATGGGAACAAGGAGACAAGGCTATAAGGAGCTGATTATGAATGTTTTGGTTGCGTAGCATTTAAATACTCCTGGATGGATTTTTTCCTTCGCGATGCGCTGACACTGGTGGTATGCTTTCACATGATGTGACATGAATCATTGCACATTGCCGTAGTAACTAGAAAATAATCGTTGTACTACTGATATCTTATTTGCTACAACTCTAAACCCATAATCTAAGGTAAGCTCGCACACATTTCATGCCCGGAGCGGACTGATTGCAGCAACAGCCTACATCCCCAAATCGTCACTTCTTTGCACAATAAAATTAGCCAACTTTGGGACCTTTGGCAGCTAAACCTTTTGTGTGACTCCCAGCGATTCCTCGTCCAGGCTTACCTTCCTTTTTCCGGTGTTGTTTACCTTCAGCTTTCGGCTCTACAGGTAGGGGTTCCGATTGAAGTCGATCCTTTGGTAGCTCTTTGCCAGGATGACCTCGATGGTGCTTTGGAGTCGGGGGAACTGGTGCGGCTCCATGCATGCTCATACTGTCAGACTCACTTTCATCAACAACAGCAGTATCAACTTCGTCGGCTTTCACTGAGAGTTCTTCTTCTGCCATTGCTATTTCTTTCTTCCGCTGCTGCCTCTTCGAAAGTCCATCCTCATTTACGGTTCTCAACTTGCGCGTAGTATTTCCTTCTTCATCTGCGGTGCTCAATTTGAGAGCACGATTTCCTTGCGGACGCAGCCTGTTGACATTTCCGTTTCGTTGCTATTGACACGGGCCAGCACTTGCATATGAGTAGCGAGAAGCATTCAAAATATGGTATGACAACATGGCTGCAGTTGCACTTACGCCAAAAACATTTGCATTACTAATAAGTGTAAGTGCGAAACATAAAACTGAGATCTTCATGATTAGAAAATGATAAGTGAAATAAAGTGTTGTGTTCTTCCAGATGCAACGAAGAGACTGTGTATTGGGTTTAGTCTTTAGTTCATCTATTGTGAGAATTGAAATGCTTTATGTTTCCTTTGTTTATCCATGAGTACATGAGTATTGTACACCTTGTCGACCACGCGAAAGATGATCAGATTGCAGAAAAATCTATTCGTTATTTTGGCATTGCAGATGTCAATGTGAACGCTGTGATTTTTCTCCTCTGACAGAGATGGGGGTCATCTGTTACGCATGGTGACGTCCGATTCTTAACATGGCTTTTTTGTTTTAAAGTATGGATATGGTATTGTACCGTACAATCATACCATGCAATACAATTTCCAACATCAAGTCAGTGAACCAAAACCAAATTGTGAGAGTGTGAGTCGAGGTACCCGTCGGTAAGTACAATACCGTATTGTGCTACAACACCTGCATTCTCGACGAAGTATTTGTAAGGTATTGTACCGTACAATAGTTGTGCCAGCTTGTGCCTTGTCAAGATTTTTTTTTAAAATCTTAGTTTGTCACTGAGCAGGTTTCATCTTCTTCTTCTTAAGACTTTTTTTTCACTATTGGATTTTATAGGTGAATGTGTATATACTTTGCTGCCAATACCTGTAAAAGCCTAAGTTTTTAGGTTTATACTCATGGGTATTCTTTAACTGTTGATATGTGATTACCTCTAAAATTATATCTAAAAGCAATTTGTAGCATGGCCAAAAATTGTGCTATTGAGCAGCTGTAAAGGGAAACGGCATAATTCACGTGACAGGGATCACCAAAAATATTTTCATGATGCTAAACGCATCACCAAAATTTTTATGTTTAACGGAAGTGCCTTACTTACATCTTGAACCAAAACCTCGATTGTACGAGCGAAGCTCGCTTTAACACTAAAAAAGTCGTGCCCGTGCGCGAAGTGCCTTACTTACATCTTGAACCAAAACCTCGATTGTACGAGCGAAGCTCGCTTTAACACTAAAAAGTCGTGCCCGTGCGTATGCTGCGCGAAGCGAAGCGAAGCGGTGCCACGCTTAACTGGCGCCCCTGTCATATCTTCTTTTTAACGAAACAAGGCGAATTCCTTTTTGCGGGCTCTCGCTGCTGCTAAAAAATCTTGCAGCGGCTGCTTGTAATTTCAGACTTCATCGTTATTGTGCACAGAACATGGTTCAAGGCAACAGCCAGAATCCTGTCATGGGAGTTAAGGAAGTAAGCTTTTTAGTGACCCACTTCCCCTCCCAATTTGTTGATGTTCTATCACTTCAACGAAGTGAGCCGCAAGGTCCCGGAATGCACCCTGAGAGACAAGAAATTTCACTGTATGAACCCACAGGAAGATCTAATGTACCAAATGGCAAAAGAAGATGAGAAAATTTCTGAGACCCCACCCACTTTCTGAGAACTTCTCTTTGAAACAAGGGACTCAACCCCTGTTCCTTTAAATTGTGAAAGGGTAGGGGTGTGCCGATTGAATTTCGAAGCTACACTCAGAGGTTTCCACAGGCAGAAAAATTCGCATCATACTTTCATACTTTCGTACCTTTTTTAGGGATCATGACCCAATAGAGGGTACACAATTATTTTTGGCGCGCAATCTCTGGTCAGAAAAACATCGTACCTGACCAGAGGTCAAACATCATACCCTACCTTTTTGGTATCAGATCCGACGTATGTACATCTTGGTCAGTGGCGCGCAAATTGTCAGAATCTTGCTTTCGTCTATTCCCCGCAATGTCAAAAACCGCTCTCCCTCCTTACTTTTGCTCTCATCTTCTCTTCCCTTCCGCACAATCCTTATTATTTGTCCCCTTGACGCTCTCAACAAGTGTGAAGAGGTACAGTAAAATACCTGATGATGACATGGGAAAATCTCGTTGACGATTGCGACAGCTTCTGACACTCATGAACTCAAATGATGAATCAGGTGTGGCGAGCATAATACAAAATTGCCGTGATGGCAATTGAATTAGGAAATTCTGAGAATTGTTCTTTTTAATTTGACGGAAACTTAAGTATGACACTACGATCCAAATTTTCTGCCTGAGGACGAGGGTGCATACTTTGTCTGTCTGGCAATCGTTTTAAGGGTACGAAAGTATGAAAGTACGATCGTAATTTTTCTGCCTGTGGACAGCCTCTCAATGTGGTTTCAGAATGTAGCTTCAAAATTCTGAAGCAACGTACCTGTAGAGTGCCACTAGACCTAATAAATTTATAGGATATCCAAAGTTAATGATTTCGTACTATGTTACAAGAAAGATTCTGTTGGCTTGCAAATACTGTAACCACACACTAATCTGCTCTCCAAAATTTTCAGAGTGGCTTAGTAATTACTGTATAACACAGATTTTAAGTACCACAAATGTCTTGATTGTACTTATAATTGGACCAAAGTTAGTGTTTTTAACACAGTGAAAAATTATTGGTACCATGAACATTACCTTATTTACTTCAAGGTAGGTTCTTGTCCATGCAGTTCACCCCTCCACCATGAATGCAAGTTGTATGGTGACTTCTTATGTCATTGAAGGTTTCGTAGCAACAATCCAGAGTCATGGGGAGCAATAGATATGGGTGTGTTGCTGATAACAAGGAGAAACTACTAATGAGGGTATTTCAGTTAGAGAGGAGTAAATACTGGAAAACAGAAATGTCAATAGGATTAGCCTCTTGGGACTTGTTATCTAGTGGTATCTGTAATCCAGGTTATATGCTAAATATTGTAAAAGCAAGCAGGCAACAGAGTGGCACTTAATTGGTGATTTCCTGTTCATCAGAGTGTAAGTGCAAATAAGGCTCTAAACCAAAAAAATGTGAAGTCACATTTGAGCCACTTTTTACTGTTTCTGCATGTAAACACCAATGAATACTCCTTTTCAAGGGTCTTCCAAAGATGCATTACTATTTGTGCTCATACAGTTTTCCATAAGTTATTGGAGATGTAAGGTACCAATGTGTAGATTTACAAAAAGATGTGTTCTGTGCAGAACTACTATCAAGTACATAAGATACAATAACTTCTTCATTGGCCGTTGGCGCCAAAATGTTACTCGTCATTTTTAAAGGTTTCTTTATGTCAAAAAGACCGATTTTACAGTATTTTTGTTTTACAGTCATAAATATTAACTATATTACTAAGAAAAAAACATACCACATGCCCTATATCTTGAACTTCATTGTTTTGTAAACAGATGTCAGGTGAGTATCTGTAAATTGTTAAAGATTCTGACATTTTGGTCAGAATGACCTATTGTGTGAGCAGCGTCCTGTTAACACTAAGCTAACCATGTGGGATGTGACAGCAAAATTTGGAAGCCACATTCGAGCCATTTTTTGCTCTTTATGCATGTAAACAACACCAATGAAGAGTCCTTTTCAATGGCTTTCCAAAGATGCATTATTATTTGTGCTCATACAGTTTTTCATAAGTTATTAGAGATGTAAGGTACGGATCTGTAGATTGACAAAAAGATGTGTTCTGTGCAGAACTAGGATCAAGTACATAAGATACAATAACTTCTTCATTGGACGTTGGTGCGAAAATGTTACTTGTCATTTTTAAAGGTTTCTTTATGTCAAAATGACTGGTTTTACAGTATTTTGGTATTACAGCCATAAATGTTAACGATATTACTAAAAACATACCATATGCCCTATATCTTGAACTTCATTGATTTGTAAACAGATGTCAGGTGAGTATCTGTAAATTGTTTAAGACTCTGACTTTTTGGTCAGAATGACCTATTGGGTGAGCAGCTTCCTGTTTAAACTAAGCTAACAGATCCACATGGGATGTGACAGCAAAATGTGGAAGCCACATTGGGTGTGGCTTCAATATTCTGAAGCCATAGTGTGCATGGTTTCAAAATATTGAAGCACCATATTGTGTGGCTTCAACATTCTGAAGCCACGTGGTGCATGCCTTCAGTATATGTATGCAATTTGCTGATTACGCATAAATATTTATCCAGCACGGCTTATTTGTGAGAAATCATATCATACGTGATCTATTTACACATAGTGGATATTGAGGGATGCACACGTGATCTGTCTTTTTCTGTCATGCAAGAAAGATAAGTGCAAGAAAGCAGCTATTCAAAATGTCAAGTTGCTTTCTTATGTTTGAACCAAATGACTCACTTTTGGAAAATGGCTCACTCTTGAGATAAGCCATTCAGGCCTTAAGCGGTTTACTTTCAAGAAAGGACTCACACTTGAAAGTAAGCCATTCTGAGAAGACTAAGCCTATGTGAAACAGAATCATTAATATGTCCATGAGAAAGCTCAGAATTAAGCCAATTTTCAAGAGTAAGCTATTTTCTGATGAAACAGTTTATTCTTCAGAAAATTGCTTAATTTCAAAATTAAGCTGTCATCTAGAGAGTAAGCGGTTTCATCACAAAATGGCTTCCTCTTGAAAATCAGCTTACTTTTTCAAAAAAACATATACGATCCAGTAACATATTTGAGAAAACATTGGTCTACTTAATTCTCTTTCACAACAACAAAAAGCAGCATGTTGCTACGTCATGGCAGGTCAGAGTGGTGTAGACCTATTATCTCATATCAAGTACCAATTCTTTCACTTGTATTAAATTTTTGCCCTTGCCCATCCATGCAACTGAGTTTTTCATGCTCAAACTACAAAGGTTACAATGCCTTCTTTTCCTTGCTTAGTCATCATAAATTAAATTGACATAACAGATGCTCGTTCCCCTCAACTCCATATTCTTTGAGTGTCATGTTGGTACCTCTTGGCAGCAAACCTCTGGTATGGTGCAATAGGTGTATGTCATAATCTGCTCTGGCTATATTTGAACAAAACACCAGAAGAACAGGCAAATTTGAAAGGAATGAAGTACCTGTCAAGAAAGGACCCTACAACAAAAATTTTGCAAGAATATATCAAAGAAGTGATCCCCAAAACATCTACTTCCAACCTTCTGTACAAACAAGTGATCATGCAAACCCTAGGTGGAAGAAAACAAAGAGAAAGAAAAAGATGTCTAGAAATAATATGCTAGGACAGTTATTGATATTGTTTTGTCCACCATCTAGAAAACATGTGATTATTGCTGCCAAACTATATTAAACTATATTAAACATTATTGAAGATATTTGAAATATTCAAAAATGTTCAAAGCCATTCAAATAGGGGGAGCCTTTTGAATATTATTGGACTGAATTGAGTGTATCCAAAAATGTTCAAAAATCAAAAATGCCCAAAAAGGTTGAAAAATATGAAGGAAGCCCTCATCAGTTTCACTGTTGTTGCCAAAGGAGGTAGATCTAAAATCATTGAATGTAGATTTATAGGTTTCAATTTAGAACTTTCTTGCAATACTCACCAATTTGCCATTCAGACATCCATTTCTGAGAATGCATAAAAGTATTGAAGTAGCCTTTTGTGTAGATTTTGAGGTATTAGGTACTTTCTACCAAAACATGTTTCTTTTCAAGTACCCTTCTGAAAAATACTTCCCTCGTTCCACAATTTACTCATTCTTGCTGACAAAATTTTAGAGGCAATTTCATAACATTGATACAGATTTGTTCAATGCTTCCTAGAAACTGACAAAAATTGCTAAAATTGCCCAACATCACAAACACATTAATGGGCATTCTCAAAATACAGATCATCTGAGCCGCTGACAAGTCACATTCACTCTTTTGCAAACACCCTCCGTTTCTCTTTTCATTGTTGCCGAAACAGACATGAACCAACTTACATGCTTATGTACATCAAGTTTTTTGTGCCTGTACTTTTTTATTTTTTGTGTAAGTATCCAGATGTTTGGTGAGGGGACCTGAACACTTTCATGCTGCCACAACCAATAAAACAGCATACAGACTATGCATGCCTTGTTACCAAATCCATTCTCCCTCATCAATAACCACCAAAAACAAAACAAGTGCACAGGTTGCCAAAGAAACTATCCTCACTGCATAGATCAATGGACCTGACATTTTTGAGGTCCCTCCCAGCAAAGATGGATGTGCTGCATGCCTAGATGATGAGGACAAAGCTGTTATCAAATACCTACTGCAATGGGGAAAAGGGAATACTCCAATTGCAAACACGTGCTCATTGACTGGGTGTGCTTTGCATTGTGCCAAGGGAATGGTAAGAAGAGTAAGCATGTCTTTGCTCTCCCAATTGACACCTCTGGACTTGAAGACCACATCACCATCAGCACCAATCAATCAATTTGTGCTGAGGCACTTCATGCCTTGTATCCCCTTGGATGGAGGAATATCTTCAGTACCGCAAAGGCATCTGCACGTATCAAAGCCACATGGCCATAGAGGTAAGGTGAGCAAGTGCAATGCAATGCTGATACTCCTGTCATGTGTGAACTTGAAAGATTTGTGGAAGAGAAGAAGGATGAAGGTGAGTCAATTCCCACAAGAACTCTTCACAAGGCTTTTGGGGAGACCGCCATCCCCAGCCATGGAGAAATATTCCACTGTTTTGGGCCAGAGAGTTTCCTCACTTGAAAGTTCACAAAAGGAGGGATGACCTTTGCAATTTGTGTTCCTTCTTTGCAACCAGGAACTAACAAAAATACATTCCCAATGATGATGATGATGACTGGAGTTTGCTGTCTGAAGTCTCATGCAACACCAAGACGGTTGAGTCTGTAGATTATGATGTTGTTTGTGAAAATATGATCTATTGGATGTTATGATTGAGTTGGAGGAGCTTGAGGTGCTTGAGTGACATGAGAAAAGAAACATTTCAAATGAATTATTCAAGGAGAGTGTCAATTGTGTTAGGTATGTTTGTCCAAAAACGTAAATTACTATTTCTTGTATTATTGCATTCTTAATTCTTGATCAATTAATTCCAATAACTTTTGGGACTACAGAGGCACAGGGCCAATACCTTCAGGAATGGATTGGTGTTGCAGTAGATGATGTAATTAATATTGTACCTCATTCAGAGAAATGTTAAGTATTTTTGTGTGTCGACTCTCAGAATATCAAAGGCCCTTTCCTTGGTTTCAAACCACCAAGTAACACATAGCACCTCACACCTAAAAGTGTTTACTGTATTGGTATGGTTAATGTGGCACATCATTGTGAGCAAGGCAAACACAAGGATCAACATGGGAATCGCATGCATGTGCATTCCTACAAAGAAAAGACAAAGAGTAAAGGAGAACAATCGTGCATCACTCGTCATGAAGACTCTGGGGGAATTGAGGTTGTTGACTGAAGGGCAGAAGGCAAAGAAACGCTCAATTTTTTGACAACTGCAGTGGATAAAAAAAATAAACCATACAGTTCTATTGATGGTGCCCCACTTAGTTGAATGTGGCTATTTTGTTCAGGTGCACTTTGTATTCTTAATGGCAGGACACACACAAAATGCATGGGGGTTATGATGTTAGGAATGTGTTGATTTTGACTCAGTTGTTGAATGTGTTGCATAAATCCTTAACAGTAATAGTCCATGCCACCACCCACGATGAATTCTTTGACTGGAAAACTCATCTCCTCGAGTGGTACAGCAACATGGCCTCCAACCACATCTTCTACAGTCACAAGTCATTAATCTCCAATGGCAGACAACGATGTGAAAAGCAGATTGTCATTAACATCAAGGAGACAGACAATGCCAATGCATCCATCATCATGTACTTTTTTCAAGAAAAATGCACCTGCTGCCCTTCCTGATACAATTTCCCCTAATGTGTTGCCATGTGATAAGCAGAACCCGTACAAGGCTGTTGAATTTTTAACAAATAGGAAAGACGTGTACCAGAGGATTACAGGTAAGAGCTATGTCCGGAGCCGACCCGAGAAGATAGAGCCCAAGTCAAAAGGGAGAAAGGGGCCAGAGGGGAAATCAAGAAGTTTATCAAGGAGCAGAAGAAAAAGTTCTCAAGAAGATGGAGAAAGAGGTGTTCGGATTACCTGGAACAAATGCAGTTGTGGTGATGGAGAAAGTTGTTTTGTGCAATGACTGCTCTAAACCTGCGACAAAACAGCAGTAAGTGGGCAAGGCAGGTCAGGGGATTTGGGAGACAGAGATCCTGCCAATGACAAGAATGAGAGGGCAACACATGGATGCAAACAGATTGCTTGTAGGAGAGAACAGGAGTTACCCCAATTGATGCTATGTGATCCATCAATTTTTCATTTATTGTGCATTGTGATTGTGTGTCTTGCTTTGGTGCTGTGCTGTGCTGTGCCGTGCTGTATTGTATTGTATTGTATTGTATCGAATCGTATCGTATTGTATTGTATTGTATTGTATTGTATTGTATGGTATGGTATGGTATGGTATGGTATGGTATCGTATTGTATTGTATTGTATTGTATTGTATCGTATCATATTGTGGGTGTGGTGTTGTGGCATTGTGAGAAACCCCCGCTGTGATAAAAATTTGATAGACAATTAATAGGAGCCGCAGCAAGCTTTTGCAGCAAGCAAGACAAATGAAAAATCATTCCCTGCTGGATGATGTGGACTGACAATAATATGATGTATGAGGTTTTTTGTTGTGTAAGTCTCTTTCTTTAAGCAGAGGAAGTATGAAATTCAAAAATAAAAATCAGTAAGTAGTAAATGGATAAGGCTGTGCTTGAGTGGTACCTTTACTTTAGTAGAGGAATATATCAAAACTGATAAAAGGAGATGCAAGGTCGGCATGCCATTCGTTGCTTGTGGTGCTTGATTTGTTTGCACCATACATGCAAACTGTATGAGTAAGCACACTTCAAAACAATGCAACTGCCTATGTATAGCAAACAAAAAATAATTTAGTCACAGGTAATCAGGCTTTAAGGCATAATAAGTTTCTTTCCTACTTATATTAGTCAATTGTTAAAAACATGTCTCGCTGAAGAAGGAGAAGAAGGAGGAGAAGAAAGTTGCTCAGTTTCCAAGTACTAGCAGCTGCTGCAAGATTATTTCTAGCAAGCAAGACAGAAGAAAAATCATTCTCAGCTGCACAATGTGGACTGATGACATGATGTAGGAGGGTTTTGATTGTGTAAGTCTGATTTGTTAAACAGAGGAGTGCGCAGTTTAGAAACAAATTTGAGTAAGTACATAGGGCTGCGCTGGACCTACTGTAGTAAAGTTCCTACCAATCCTCACAAAACAAGATACAAGCACATGTGGGCAAAGCTTGGTTAGTGGGTGTGAGTGCCTTGCATACTTCACGAGCACAGTGCACAGGAATGCACTCATTTTGGCAACAAGATACAAATGTAAAGGTACGCACACATCAAAACATCATGACTATCCATATATGTCAAACAGAAAAGTAATTTATTTACAGGTAATTAAGCTTCAATGCATACTTTACCTATAATATCAATAATTAAAATGTGTCCCACTGAAGGAGGGGAAGGAGAAGGAGGAGAAGAAATTCGCTCAGTTTCCAATACAACTAAGATTCTGAAAAATCTTGATACAATTAAAATTTTGAAACAAATCTCCATGCAACTCAGATTTCAAAAAATCTTGATAACTTGTTTGGAGGTGAGCAAGAACGGGCTGTCTGTCCAAAACACACCCTGAAGACATAAAGCAGTCTTATTTTTCATTGGTAACAAATGTGCCATCTATGTTTACTACATACAAATGAAACATGCTGCTTGCGACTATCATTGTCCAGGTCAATGTAGCTTCAAAGTTTGTTTTGATTGCCCAACTTACCTAGCAGCTCATTTCTGCACAAAAGCAAGGACATGTAAATGTCAATCTGCGTGTCCCAGGAAATCCGCTTGCAAAAGAAAACAGGATAGAAGTCCGGACACAAAGTGACGAGGATAGAACAGAAGTCCAAAAACATCAATCAGGATCAAGATCACATCATTAATCAATGTGAATACTATGGGAGTCAAAAACTAAGTGTCATTGGATATGACAAATCATAACAATGGGCACAGTAAGCCTTGTTACGAGCTGCCTCCTTGAAAGCACTTCCATTGAAAAGTATCATTGAACGGGAAGCATGAGAGTGTATGGCTTTCCATCGAGTCCACCAAAGCATGATGGCAAATGGCAAGTATACCAGCAAACATCACAACAAATCACCTCATCACGAACCACTTCACTTCAACAGTATGAGAATGCTTGAGCATCCATCAATGCCAGAGATCCTAAATAACACAGGCAACTATAACCTCCAGAAGTGCTTTCACTTGAATCGCCTTGATGGGACATAAAAGATGAGGTCAAGCCCCGCACAAAGAACAAAAGAAAGTATTCACATATCACAGTTGAAGATTGTGCGAAGAACCTCACTTTGGAAGTCCCAAACATACCGTATAAGCTGGAATATGAGTAACACAAATGTAAAAGGATAAAGTTGAGTGTTACTTACAATCTGTCCAAAGCTAGTGACAATAACATGGTGAAAAATTATTGGCATTGTATCTTCAGAACTCACCCTATTATATCGAGGTAGCAATGTTGTACACCTCCCCCCGCCAGTCATTTTACCTGCCTCGCTCATCCATGTTGTCCGCCCTTCCACCTTGTGCGCTAGTCGTGTGGTGACTTCCGACAGCATCGTAGGTTTCTCGGAAACAAGCTGGAGTCACTGGGAGCAATACATATGGTTGTATTGCTGGTATGAAGGGGAAACTATTCTGGAGGGTTTTAGTTCCATTTGAGTGGATTAAATACCAGAAATACACAAATGTCAGTGAAACTAGCAGGGTCTTACTTATGCACCTGTGTTACCTATTATCCAGCTTATATGGTAGTTGTACATGGTTTAAATAACCTTTGGAATCTCTTCGGAATGTCTATTATATTATTACATTCTACTCTTGTGGAGTTCGCCATCTTCACCACATTAGGGCATAGTGGTTAATGAGGGAATGTCATCCTTAAAGATCCTTCATGTAGCAAGAAATACAGGCGAACGAAATAACTAGCGCTCAGATGCACGTGTTTCATCGAGACTGGGCAAAATTTCCGAGGGCTACAATTCTTGTTTTTCAGGCCCTGCATTGGCAGCTAAATTACTTTCTAGTGTCTTGTTAAAAACGTATGCAGGTGACGGGAAGGTGAAGCTATGACCATTCAGGGCCAAAAACGCTAGCCAGAGTAATGGCGACGAAAAACAGCGTCACTTCTTGCATCGATATAAGATGCACGGATGGGAGATGTGTTCTTTATTCGTTTCTCCAATTGTTTCCCCAGTTCTTCACCATCTGCTGAATGATCGTTGTCACTACGTGTTATCTCTTTCCAAATTTTGACCCCTTTCCACGACAGCCAGATTCTCGATGGAATTGTAATAGGTTTCAAGATTAGTCTTCCTAATTTTGCCTCAGCGTATGAAACACAGAGAAGGGTTGCATCTACTGATGGAATCCTTCGTTCAATGTAGTGTACTAATTTGCTGTTTCGCGATGCTTCCTCCAGCGAAGTCTAAGATTTATCACAATCATTTTAATCAATTTGTTGTGATATTTTCTTGTCTAAGTACCAAAACGAACAGTGATCCATGTGATCCAAATCTTACCATTGCCTGACAAGCTCTTCTCTTGAAATCATCCGAAAGCACAGGCATTTTAGCTACGATATTGAGTACTAATGAAGTTGTCACGTGCTCCTTACTGTGTGAAAAGTAAGGTGGCTTCGAATGCAAGCCAAACCCAAAGTAGCATACGCACCACGTCGAACCCACAAGAATTGCGGACAGAAAGGTGTGTATAAGAAGGAAGGGGCCAACATCAGAGGGTTCGATGTGGGTTTCGAGATATCTCATTGCGGACAGTTCTAACGGTTCATTGTAGTGAAGTTTGGAGCTGTCGTTTGTGCGTAAGGCAACAGGCTGGCAACAGGCTTGTGATGGGTGATGTGAGGGTGATGAAGGGGTGATGATTGTGGCATTGTGACTTTTCGATTAGACTAGTCACACACATTTGGTACAAATTTCTACATACGACAATCCCTTATGATTTAACGCAGGAATTAATTAATTCCACCATTTCCGCCACCAACATCGCCATCGAGAATATGAATCTCCACCGACAAGTTCTGCTTCCTCTTTACCTTAACTTATTCATTACCATACTCCCGCACTTTTTCTCCTCTGGTTTACCTATTCACCGACGGCCGACTGAGATCGACATCCCCACCATGACGGCACCATCGTCGAAAACCTCGCCCACCACACATCACGCTCATACCTCCTTACTAACACCCCAGAACGTGCCTAGCAATTCCTGCCTTCTATCGCTCTACGAACGTGTATCCTCCATACTGAATCTACGGCAGCACATCTCCCCACACCCTCCCACCTCTCATTTCTCCAATCGCAAGCTACACCCTCCTGGACCTACCACAATAACACTCCTATCACACCGAAATCGCGATTTCCACATCTCCAGGCCTCCTCCAAAACCTAACTTTCTCCTCTCCCCTTCTCCATTCGAAACCAACCGCTTTCTACCAAACTTCCTGAGCACCACCTCCATCACCATGCCTATCTCCTCCGGCGCTAAAACCTCCTCCCTCCGAACCCGTTCGTCATCGAAGACCCCCACCCCTTCCAACAATCACACTCCTAATCCTCTCACGGAAGACTCCAACACTCCTCCTCCTCCTATTATTGAGGAAGCATCCACGAAACTCCCTGTTCCTATGGACACTTCTCACTCCCCACCCCCTCCTCACTCTCAAGACGACTCCACAAACATCAATGAAATACTAAATGGCATCAACAATCCTAGTCTCCTCCAAGACAACCCCACTCTGTCCAACGAAAATGAGACCTCACCATCGAACTCTCCTGCAAAAAAGAAATCCAAACAGTCTTCCTCCCCAGACAAAAACTCGACTAATCCGTCAAACCATTCTACCCACAAGAAGAAGACGAAAAAGCGCTCCAGTTCTCCCGCCCCAACCTCTGTTCTCAAACCAAGTAAATACTCGGGATCCTCCAAAGCAAAAAGCGATACTCCACCCCCTCCTCCTCACGTACACAAACACCGAAATGTGTTAATCGAAATCTCCATTGACTTCACAAAAGACAGCCTCACGCAATTTGAAGGCGAAAACGGCAAGAAAACTGCCTTCGCTATCCAACAGCTCCTTCTGAACTTAAAAATCGCAGATAAGCATGCCACTCTTAACCCCACCGAAGAAGACTCAGAAGACCCAGTCCTAGGTGGACAATCCTCCACCCCAGTACCCACAAACATGACGGCCCTCAGCAACTACATTAAAGGCCTAAACCCACGCTCTTTTCAGACCAATGGTAAAACCCCACAAGACAGCCAAGAAACAACACCCTCCTCCAGACGCCCTGCCCTGGCGTATGGTGTTATCTCCATCTCGTGCGACAAAGATCCGACTCTTCTAGTTAATCAAATTTCCTATGAATGGGCACGCTTTGGAACCCAAATGAGGATAAAGGAACTCCAAGCAGTAGAAACGATTACACCCTATGCTATTTACTTCGTCTACGCCCTCACTCACCGCCAAACACTCATTGATGAACAGCGTGAAATCTTCAAACTAGCCCAACAAAGGATGAACGACGAAGATTACTTCCTCGACCACGATCTTCCTATCAACTGGGGATACAAGCCACTTCCTTTGTGTAGCCTCCGCACCAATGTGCCCAGAATCCCCAAGCATTCGGAACCCGCCAACATGTCCAGGCTCCCATCCAATATCCAAACATGCCGACGCGTTCTCCATTTGGAAATTGAAAAGAAGGACCAAGAAATCATCTCTCATTTAGTTCAGTACGCCAAGAAAAAAGGCCTCTACAGCCAATGGTGGGGAACACACGCACACCCCACGGACGGAGTAGACTGGCAGTCTCCCCCAGGCGACATCAAGAGGGCCGCTAAATTTGCAGTCAAGACAACTAATTATAACGCTAGCATGACTAGCATTGACGTCTACGGTTTCCTCGATTTGAACGACGTGATTCACGCCACCAAGCCAGATGGTACCATCATCAAGACTTTCACAAGTCGTGAATGTCTAACTTCTCTCTTCAAATTTCGAGACTCATCCCCACTGATTGCTGAGGCACACCAACAGGTTCCTCTGGGATCTGTCTCTTTAGTTTACCCCAACACTCCCAAAGGTGAGAAACTCATCACAGGGCTGGCCAAGCAAATCGCTGCCTTCTCGATGGGACACCTCACCGATCAAAAGGTAGAAGATTCCTTCATCCAGAACTACCTGAAAACCTTCGTGGATCCCCAACTTATACACGAAGCCTCCCAATGTGAATGGGATTCAAAAACACAAACTCTCCTCACCCCTTCTGAAATGGCAGACAACTCTGCGGCCATGGATCTTGAGGAGCAAGGATGGTGGCGAGATGTCGTAGTCCAATACGAGACAAAGAAAGGACTCGGCAAACGTTCCTATGCCGCCCCCCAAGCTCTCTTCGACCTAGACGGCACGCAGTCTATCAAAACTATGCATGAAGCCAACGACAATGCGAGCGGGGAACATTCTCAAGAATCTTCCAAACGCGTTCGCATCTCGAAGGAAAACCAACAGCCAGCAAACACCAGGACCGACAACTCCGAAAGTAGTGTCGTATCCGACGAGGGCCGCGGTAGCAAGCGGTCGGGCCCCACGCCCACAAGTGATGAAGTACGGATTAATCCAGATATTGAAAGTTCGGACCAAAGCATTGAGGAAATTTCCTCCTCTGCGTCCACGGCTAGTGCTGCCGATTTCGATGACGATTTATCCGGAACGTCCGGATAGTCGCCGGACAGGCCGGCTCCTTGACTACGGGAGTCCCGGCCAGGGCCGCCGCAAGTAGTCCGTCTAAATCCTCCGGCGGCAGGAGGTCCCAGCGCAGAGCGCACAATTTTCGTAAAAATACACACACTGGAAGAGCCATCACCATCCTCGAACAATCCGGTGTTAAAAGAACTCTCCAAAATCGAGGCAGGCTCAACCTCCTCTCACATACTTCAACACTCAACGCCTTAGAAAAACAGGCACTTCGTTTCACTAACCGCCTACTCACTCCAAATCAACAAGATACAGAGCTTATCCAAGCTGCCCTTTCCAACGCCCCACACTCTCACTCCCTCCCTTCACCAGAAACTCTCCCGTTCCAAGACGATGAAGAAGTCTCCCATTTCCTCACAGAAAACCATTCTCTCCTCCAACCCATTGGTATAGCTCCTGGCCCTAAAGGCGAAGGGGTCACCCGCATATTCTACGAAAACCTTAACGGCATTAATTCTTCCATGTCCAACAATCAAAAACTCGAAAAAACTATGGGCATTATCGACGACATGTCAGTTGATATTTTTGCTTTCAACGAACACAAAATTAACTTTTCTCACAAAGACAACCGCCGACAAGGACTAGCAAAACTCTTCAACGGAGGCGAAACTCTCACACGAGCCACAGGAGGCAACTTCAGCCACCCAATCGCCAAATCACTCGGTAAACGTATGGAAGGCGGTACAGGTATGGTGGCATACGGCGAAATGGTGAGCCTTCTTAACCTGGAACTTTCTGGAATGGACTCCACGGGATTGGCCAGATGGACCTACATGACATTCATTGGGACAGAAGGGTTTGTCACCACCGTAATCGTGGGATATAATCCATGCAGGACTTCTCCCTCCCAGCTTTCCACCTCCTATCAACTCCAACGCTCATATTTCACCGTGGTTAAAAAAGACATTACGTGCCCCCGTCGCCGGTTCCGAGAGGATCTGATAAACCTCCTGGTTTCCTGGAGAGAAGAAGGCCGTCGCCTCATCCTCTGCTTAGATGCAAACGACCACGTATATACAGGAGCACTCGGTCGCGCGCTAGTAACACACCCTGACTTGGATTTGCACGAAGCCACCTTAGCCTCCACAGGATCTTCCCTCACCGCTACACACTTCCGCGGTTCCAAACCCATTGACGCTATCTGGACCACTCCTGACGTTGAGATCTCCAACATCTGCTCCATGCCGATTGGTTATGGAGTTGGCGACCATAGAGCCTTTTTCCTCGACATCAGCACCCGATCTCTTGTTGGCATCAACCCCCAACCAGTCAAACGTCCATCCGCCCGCAGGCTTAATACCAAAATCCCAACTTGCTCCGAGAACTATAATTCCACCCTAGAATCCCAACTCACCCATCACAAGATAATCCCAAAACTGTGTCAACTAAGTCAACAGCGCCATCCTAGTGATATACTCCAGGTAAAGCTCGATTCTATTGACAGGACGGTGTCCCAACTTATGCACCACGCAGAAAAGACCTGTCGTAAACTCCGTTCGGGCCGTATCCCCTTTTCTCCAGAGGCCTCCCTCTGGATTAAACGAACCTTATGTTACAGATCCCTCCTACGATATTGGTCCGGCAAGATAAAAAATAAAGGAAATCTACGTCGACAAGCCCACCGATGCCGAATCCTCAACCCATTCTCCCTCTCAATTCAAACCCTTTCCGACCGACTCACAGAATGTAAACAACGATGCAAATACTTCACAAAACATGGCCAGCGCCACCGCCGCGCCCACCTTACTCAACCCCTACACACCGCCAGAGACAGACAAGACTTCGAAGCAGAACACCGTATCCTACAGATTATCAAAGGGGAACGCGATCGAGCTTTCTGGAGAAGATTAAACTGGGCTCTTGGGAAACGCAGAGGCTGCAGTGTTCGAGCCATTCAAGTTGAACACCAAGACGGTACGATATCCGAATATAACACACAAGCAGAGGTACAGCATATGATTTGGGACAAGATACACAGGGAACGATACCACCTTGCCGAGGAGGCCCCCATCTGCCAGGGATACCTGCGAGGGGAGTTCGGCTACAACGCCAACACACCTGCAGGGGAAGCCGTCCTCAATGGGTCTTACTCCCTACTTCCTGAAACACACCATGGCACCCAATTACTCTTACAAGCGATCAGCCAAATACGCGACCTCATCCCTCCTAATTCTGTTGCTCAGATCATTACGAGAAAAGATTGGCAGTACACCTGGAAGCACAAGCAAGAATCGACGTCTTCCTCCCAATCTGGGCTCCATTTTGGACACTATGTGTCTGGCGCAAATTCGGACATGATCTCGGATGTCCATGCAGTCAAGACCTCAATCGCACTACATCACGGCATTGCTCTCTCCCGTTGGAAGTCGGGCCTCTGCGTCATGATCGAGAAATCCCTGAGTCAAACTTCTCTCTAAATTACGTGCCTTACTCCTCATGGAGGCCGACTTCAATGCAGCGAACAAGATCATCTTTGGACAACGCATGATGAACAACGTAAGGAAGTACAAGATAATGCCAGATGAAATCTTCAGCGAAAAACAGCGAATGGCAGAGGATGGGATACTATCCAAAACACTATTCTACGACATCTCCCGACAGCTTCGCGCGCCAGCCGCACTTGCGTCAGTTGACGCAGCAAACTGTTATGATCGCGTTGCACACGCCATCGCCTCCCTTGTCTTCCGAGCAGTCGGCGCACAATTACCAATGACATTGACCATGCTAACAGCCATCCAACAAATGCAATTCTTCCTCCGCACCTCCTTCGGCGACTCGGATAAAGCAGTCGGCTCTCGGATCCACCTTCGCACGCAAGGCTTCATGCAAGGAAATGGCGCATCCCCAGCGGGTTGGACAGTGGTATCTATTGCGATATTACACGCCCACAAAACTCAGGGGCATGGAGCGTCTTCCCTATGCCCAGTCAGTGAAAAGCGACAAGATCTAGCTTGTATCCTATACGTTGATGATACGGACCTCCTTCATTTATGTCAAGACGAAAGCGACACCGTGGAAGACGCTCACGCAGCCCTCCAACGAAGCGTTACAAGTTGGGGAAACTTATTAATTGCTACCGGTGGTGCACTCAAACCCCAAAAATGTTTCTTCTATCTCATCGGTTATGACTGGACAATCAACGGGTCCTGGAAATACTCTTCCCACTCATCCACCGAGGCTCTTAACATCACGGTACCTCAACCTGACGGCTCCTCGGCGAACATTGCTCAACTCTCAATTCAGGTTCCCAGCACCACACTAGGAGGCACCCAATCCCCCGTCAACCTGAACTCCTCGCTTGACGCTATGGCAGACAAAGCTTTAACCTGGGCAAACCACGCCAAGACTTCAGGACTACGTCCACGAGACTTCCACATAAGTGTAGCAAGGAAGTTCTGGTCGAAAGTGAAATACGGCCTATGCTCCAACACTGCCTCCTTCCAAGACCTCACCTCAGCCATGCACCGTCCATATTATCGAATGGCCCCCATTGGCGGCCTTATCCGTTCGGCACGACGAGAACTCAGATTCCTTGACACTGGGTTTTACGGCTTAGGCCTTCCTCATTGGGGAATCGAAGCCCTAATAGAAGCGTACAAAAAATTCTACACCCATTACGGCACAAACACAGTTATTGGAAACCAGTTACAGATGTCAATAGAAATCTTAATCTGCGAAGTTGGAGTGTCCTCACAGCCCTTCACATTGGATTACACCAAATTCGGCAGCTTTGCAACAGACGGGTTCTGCAAACGCCTATGGGAGAAGGTACACATCTTCTCTTTCCTTCTTCTCCTTGACAACGACCTCTTCCCACCTCCCCGCGAAAACGATAGGTGGCTTATGTCCGCCTTTGAAGCTGCTGGCTACTCACACGACGAAAGGATCACTTTGAACACGGTACGCCTACATCAACAGGTGATATACGAATCAGACGTATTTGAAGCGGACGGCAGATCACTTAATTCCCGATATCTACACCCCCGCCCAACATCGTGTAAATGGTCCAAGTATTGTTTTGGTAAACAACGCCCCTCCTCATCTGCCTTCGCACTCTGGTCTGAAGCCCTCTCCCAACTCACACCGGGCGGACGGCGTAACCCCAAACTAGGAAAATTCCTGCATCCACCCCGCACTCTCTGTTGGGACAGATACGACGAGGAGGAAGACGTCCTCTTCCAGCATACTCAACAAGGATGGGAAATTTATAGAAGACACAGCACATCCCGAAGCTCCCGCCAAGCACAATACACCACGGACGGCACTACTCATGACATCCCTCCCCAACTACCCCTCTGTTCGACAAAGGAAACTCACAACGGGAGCATTATCCTCCTCTCACACACTCCCCACCCCACCCCCAAAACAACCCCAACTCATTTCCACGACCTACTCTTGGATTGGTCAGGATCCCAATGGTGGGAGGAATTAAAATACTCAGGGGACGGCACTTGGATATACCAGGCAGTAAGAAGAGGCACCCTCACCTGCATCTCGGACGGGTCATACATAAAAGAATTACACCCAGATGTCTGCTCGGCTGCGATCATTATGGAATGCACTGCTTCCCGAGAGCGACTCACTCTCTCCGTCATTGACGTCTCTCCATCAGCTAACGCCTTCTGAGGTGAACTCCTAGGCCTTCTTGCCATACACTTGCTCCTTTACAGTCTACAGATGACATCGACAGACCTCACCGGATCAGCTCAAATACACTCCGACTGCACCGGCGCCTTGCACACTGTCTCTTCCCTGCCTAACTCCGGCATTCCTCCAAAATGGCGTCACGCTGACATTCTAAAAGTCCTCTCCTTATACAACAAAATCCCCGGCGTCTCCCTTTCCTATCACCATGTAAAGGCCCATCAAGATGATGGCACGCAATGGCACCTTCTCTCCCGCATCTCCCAACTCAACTGTGCATGCGACTACGAGGCTAAGAGAAGAATCCTCGAGTACCTTCCAACACCCCAACCACTCCACAGACTCCCCCAAGAACCGATATGCATGATCATTGACCGGACCAAATGCACTTCAGACTCAGATACTGTTATACGCCTCCACGCACACAAAAACGCGGCAAGAGAACTATTCTATAAATCCGAAATTCTCACCCTAGCACAATTTGATGACATTGCCTGGGAGCCCATCCATGCCACACTTCACTCACTACCCAAAATGTTCCAACTCTTTGCAGGAAAACAAGTTTTTGGAGTTTCGGCGGTCTTAGGAAATTTGTCAAAACAGAAGGAATATGCGAACTTAGGCAATAAATGCCCCAGCTGCTCCACTTGTAAAGAAACCACTCAACACATCCTTCTTTGTCGGGAAATTGGCCGCTTGAAATGTGTTAACCTCATGATCAAACGCATTACGGAATGGATGTTTTCAATTGGCACAACACCCGACTTAGCCGACCTCCTCTCCACCTTCCTTCTCTCGAGAGGGGAATTTCCCCGCAGCTATCACCCTCCAAGCCAATACCAACCCCTTCTCCAGTCTCTCAACAGAATCGGTTGGCTACACACAATGGAGGGGATGCTCTCCAAGGAACTCCTCCTTTTGGAACGAGACGAGGTATTAGACGAACACTGTAAACTATCACAGTCAGCATGGACTCACACCTTAATCCGCAAACTACTCGAAGCTACGCACGGCATTTGGATCTATCGCAATCTTGCCATGCACCACAAGACCTCCGGACTGCTAGCCACTCAAGACAAGGAACAGCTAATCCAAGATATAGAAAATCAAATAGAAAAGGGAGACGAAGGACTCGCAGAACACGACAAATGGATGCTCGAGATAGACATAGACAGTATGGACACGTCCTCAGGAGAGCGAGAAAGCTATTGGCTCCTTGCCATACAAACGGCCCGCACTCATTACTCCATAACTCGAGAAGCCCCATGACCATAAAGTTTCAACTTTATTTGCCCAGGTAATATTCGCCCTGGAAGGAGAGGATACTCTCAGGCGGTCGCGACCGCAACGCTTAGACTATCAAATAGTTTAGGCATCTAAAGACTCCGGCACGGTTTAACATGTCTAGGTAGTAGTGATAACGAAGTACCTAATTTCCTAAGTTGTTGTTGTTGTTGTTGTTGTTGTTGATTGTGGCATTGTGGCAGTGGTAAAACACTCTGTAAAAGATATGATGGTGTCTCCAGGCCCTTTGCGGGCCTAGAGAGACAGGAGCGACAGACGCACCTTGTTATTGTCCTGTCTGGGTGGAGAGAAGGGGGCCCCTTTTCGGTGCCCAACAGGCCACAGCTCTTGTTACCAATGATATAACAGCTGTAAGATTTTTCTCAGCTACAACTTTTCTCAATTACTTGTTAACAGGTTGTATAATATGAATCGATTTCAAAAATTGTGAGCTCTTTCAGGCCCACCCTTACCTGTCAACGTTGACGTGAACGTACAATCCCTCATTTTCTGTACGATCAACGTATGTTGACAAAGTCGTTTTCACCGTCCTTACAATCAGACGAGAACACCAACAAATTTAAATTATGTTATCAGAGGAACTAGTACTCAAAACACACATAAAATGTTCTCGGATGCGTTCGTTATGATATTCCCTCGGGCCTGACGATTGGGTGGATATGTGAACGCTATGGTCGAGATGTCGATCTTGTGAGAATTTCTGATGTTTTTTTTCGTACTACGTACTTTGTATGTGTTTTACACGATCTCAAAGGAGCGTCGGTCGATGTTTCGTCGACATAATTCAAATCTGTATTTGGAGGATCGGTGGCTCATAACCATTAAAAACGGATCCTTGATGCACCTCCGTTCGTGTTAGCGTAAGGTAAGGACGAAAAAAACGCTTACGCTTACCGATTGACACAATTATTTTTCAATTTCGGTTTGAATACGTATGTACGTTAACGTCAACGTTGACCGGTAAGGGTGGGCCTCAGATGTCTCCACACCTGAGATCACATTGGTAGGCTTTTTTGTGGTCCCATCTTGAACTCAATATAGAAAATCTAGGACATGCTACACCAGTTATATTGGGTGACTGGGTGGCTGCCGTAATTCGTCTAGCTGTTCAAACGTTCAAATAACCAGTTCTAAATGTCATATTTAGAAGCGATTTGGAAGGTGTTTGGAAGGGCGGTCTTAACTGTTGTGCCGTAAAACATCTAGCTCTAAACCGTTCCAGAACACCGTTTTAGCAAAATTAACAGATAATTCAGCGAAATGTGGTACCCAATTTTCTGGCGCGCTCAGCTTTTCTCGTCCCCAGCCGTGACGTGGCCAAAAAACCCTGACGTGGTCAAAAAACCATATGTCACAAGAAGAGAGAATGGCTGCATTTGGACATTTAGAAGGAAAATCGGAGTAGAACCAAAATTTAGAAAAAAACGCCTTGGCCGGCCACGGCTCTTTTTTTCTAAAGTTTAGACAAAAATAACACAGAAATCAGAGTTTAGAAGAGATTTGAAAGCAATTTAGGGCTTCCAAATATTTGGTTATTTGAACGTTTGAACAGCTAGACGAATTACGGCAGCCACTCACTACCTTAATCGTTCCAGGTGTTCAGATGTTCAAATATCCAAATTTCTGGAACGGCCAGATCTGTTCCAGACTTCCTGACCAACCCCCTTTTTTGTCCAGATGCCGTTCCAAACTGGAAAAAAGGGGGGGGGGGGTGTCCGGACACCCCCCCTTTTTGTCTAGTTTGGAAAAACTGCATCTGGAACAATCTGAAACAAAAAATACCACGTGGAAGCATGTGGAAGCACATGAATAGGTTATTATTGCTCTCGAAGTCTTTTTAATCTATGAGCGATAACAATCGCTGATTCTGTTTGTATACACATTAGAACACATTAGAACAAGGGAGTACGGCCTCCCTGTACAGCCACGTGCGTTCACGAATGTTGTTGGAATACGCGCAAAGTGCTAAGATAAGCGCGAGTATCTTCACGCGATTTTGAGTGGAGGAGGCAGGAAGGATCCACAGCATTCTGCTCGTGGATCAATCAGAGGGCGTCATCGTGTCAGAACGAACTGGTGATGGAGAACGTGAAGGGAAATGATGGTGATGGGCATCACGGTTGTTTCGCGAATCTCGCTGTCAACATCAGGGAATCACGCGAAAAACGAAATCTGGGACATCTGTAGCCAAAATAATTATGGTAGTCATTTTTAAAAAAGTGTCCCAAATCAGTTCTAAAGTATACACCTGGGACTGGATATTTGAACATCTGAACACCTGGAACGATTAAGGTAGTCACCCATTACTTCTCTGTCTTTTTGGTCAGATATTGTGGTTTACAAAGCATTTCTATGTTTTTGATCAAAAAACGACCCCAAAAATCACACGTCAGGTTATATCTGTTGGGTACCAAATGTCCACCGGCCCCGTGCTGGAACTGGGACGTCGTTTTCGCCCCGTGCTGGAACTGGGACAAAAACAGCCCCGTTGTGGCACCGTGCCAGCACGGGGCGAAAATTGCGATTTTGACGCGCCCCGTGCTGGAACTGGGCGCCCGCCATGAGCCAAGAGCAGAGCTGGTAGTGCACGAAGACAGACGAGAAACGGGAAGGGAAGAGCGAGAGCCACCCACATACAAGAGGTATCCTTCCCATCTCGTGAGCACGAGAAAATAAAGGGAAGCCGAGCATCTGCTCGCCAAGTGGTAGGAGGGTCGAGCATGAATTGCCTCACAATTTGTTGATCACCCCCCCCCCTTCGGAAAGAGAGGTCGGCTTTTGAATTGATTCTGTTTGACCTTGTGGTGCACGGGGCCTGATCAGCCGTGTCGGCACAAGTGGAACCAGCACGAATGTTTTCTCTCCCGCCAGTGTGCCGTGTCTTCGTGCTATGGCTTCTCCTGACCCCCACCGCCGCGCTCGATGGTCTGTTGTCCAAACTCTCTCGGCTTTGGACCCCGTCTTGGGCTCCGCCTCCTCCGGCTCCCGCCTCGGCGCGATCGGGGACTTCCACGGCTGGCGTGGCACACGACGGTGAGTTAATGCTTTCCCTGCTCCAGGGCACTTCTTTTTCTTCTTCCGGGGGGGGTTTCCGGCCAGGCCGACGATCTCGTTGGGCCAGCTTGGTCGGTTCGTTTTGGGCAAGGCCTACATGTTACACCGCTCCGCTCTAATCCTCGTGAGGATGAATTTGACGACTCCCCATCGGACGGCTTTTCTTTTCCGTCCACGATTTTGGACATGTCGCTGTTGGGACGGGGGGTGCGCAATCTGACCTCCAGCTTATTACGCCGGGACAGTTTTGAACCGCTGTCACCGGCGTTCGAGAACGCAGTTGACGAACTGCCTATCTCCTCCCCCATATACCCTGCCGGGAAGGAGTCCCTTGCCAAGACGCTTGGTGAGTCAGACGGGCGGTTAGGCTTTCGTCTCTTCCTGTATGAGGACGAAAGTTCGACCCCAATTTGTGGGGGTTTAGTCGGCACGAGCAGGGAGAAGTTCTGCACGGCCCGGATGGACGAGTGCACTGTCAGTTCGCATGCTCATCGCAAGGGGGTGCTCTCTCGGGCCACGCTTTACGTGGAGATCAAGAAGGGCTCAGTCGCCCTCTTCACCCCCTCCATCAGCGCAGCGTTGGCCAGGAAGAGTGGTATTTTCCAACTCCACTGCGAAGGGTGTTATCCCATTGAGACTTGGAAGGCTTTGTTTGACTGCGTTGAAGTCAACTCCGTGGCAATGGACCCGGGGAGGGGTTTGGTCACAGAAGATGACTCCAAGAGACTCCTGGAGAACTCCATAAGTTTAGCCAACCCCACCCCCAAGAGGATTCGACTTGTCTCATCTAGGTCTGCCTTGAAGCAGGCAGAGGGAGATCTTACCCTCCATGACTTTGCGCGCGAGACTACCACGGCCCTGAAGGCCGCTGAGCAGGAGCTCACGCGGATCCATACGAGCCTCACTGTGGTCGCCTCCCTCACAGGGCGTCCCAAGCGGGTGGTCAACGCAGGGTCTGCATGGGGGGCCATAGAAGCGATGGATGACAGGCACGATGCCGTTGATTCCACTGTTGCAGCCCTGGTAGAGCAGCAACGCGCCACAGTAGAGCACGTGAAGGGGTCTGTGGACAGGCTCCGCATGGAGGTCTCCAACGCTGTTGCGCAAGCAGCCACGGCCAATACGAACGCCGCGCACGTTCGTGGTTTGGTAAGTATGCTTGAATCAACTGGAGCCTTGGGCACTATGGCTATGTTGGAACGACGACTCCAACAGACCGAGGCACACAACGCCCAGCTTAGGGGAGATATCGGCACCCTCACCTCCGCGATGGAGACCCTCGTCGACTCGGTGACAGCCAACCTGGGCCCCGCCGGTCCCAGCTTGACATTGAACTCGGATTTGATGGACAGGGTAGGTTCGTTGGAGACGATGTGGATGGGTCAGTTTAGGGATCTGCATGCGCAGGTGGGTGGCACCGGGACGATTCAAGTCGGACAGTGGCACTTTGACGGGGTGGACAGTTGCAAGGCTATGCTGCTAAGGGAAGGTCTTACCTTTTTTGTGTACGAATTTCCTCTTGACATCGCTCACCTTTTGGCCAAGATTGTGAGCCCCACGCGTTCACGCTCGGAGGTACAAGATGATACTGTGTTGGAATCGAAGACGGGGGTCAATTCTAACCGGATGGCAGCCATTGCATCGACTCAAATTCAAGTGCCGGAGGTGTTGGCAGGTTCGGCGAGTAGCCGGTCGGAGTTGACTCATTGGTTTGGCGCCTTAAAGGACGGTAACATGTGGGATGCAGGAGACGGTATTCGAGGGACGAAGAACGAGATCCTCTGGGGGATTGCAACAATTGGGGAAGTTCACAGGTCTCAACTGGTGGCCAGGTTTCAGGATTAATATCCAGAATTCTTCCGTTTTTGCTATCTGTGTTTGACTGAGTCCATCCAGGAGTTTAAGGACTTTGCCGAGGAGTTGTCTAGCTTTAACCAAAATTTACTATCAATGTCTTATGGTCCTACTCCCACGATTGCACAGCAAAAAGAAGTATGGCCACTAGCTCTTACGTTTCCTATGGTGTATTGGGAGGAGATCGCCAAGGCGCGCCACGTCGCCTCCGGACTTCATTCCTACAAAGACCCTACGCTCGCTAACGCCGTCATGATGTGGGCCACTGTACAAGCCCATCACAAGCACGCCAAGTTCAAACGCTACCGCTTTTGGGAGCATCCGCGAATTTATCCTAAGGTCTTCACGCATTTGTTCCGACGCTGCGCACATCGGTCCTCTTTGGACGCCATTCAGGACACTGCCGACGCCGCCAAAACACTGGCCACTGCAGTCAGAGCCTCCAACTTGGAACTCAAGTCAAGGCTTGACGGGGTGGTTTCGGCGATAGATAACTTGAAGCGCTTTCAGCATCGGCCTCCTCCTGTGGGGGCGGGCGGTCACGGAGTGGGAGACAACGCTTATGGACAGGGCAGGCGTCAGCGCCCTCTGAATCGGGCAGGCGGTGGAGGGCTAGGGGCTGGGAACGATGAGGATGGGGCAGGTACCTGACCTCACGGGCGGGGTAGGGACACCGGTGCTAGGATTAAACTAGGGGTTTCTTGTTTACCTGGCACGCTCCACACCCTAAAGCCCGATTCCCTACACTTGGACCCTTCCACCCAACCACCCACAGTGTCCTCGCACCCTCCCAACCGGGTAGCTTTACCGACCAGCCACTCCCTGGGGGCAATTGCACGCGGCCACATTCCTTTTCCGCTCGGTCCTCTCCTCCCTTGTGAAGTGTGGTGCTCTACACCCACGTTACGGCTCTCTGTTGGACAGGCCCTGGGCTTCCCCATCCAAATGATTCGAACGAATTACATCCCCGACACGGGATTCAGGACTTGGGCAGAAAAACAACTCGCGCCGGGAGGCAGGCTTTCTGTTTGCCCAGCGCGTTTCTTCCGTCACCTTGGTGCATCAGGCTACAGTGGGGTAGTTTTCTGCGACGCCGGCACGATACCCCCACTTGAGCATAGCTGGTGGACGGGTTTTACGGGTCTACTGTTGGCAGCTCACGCCAGTCCCTTGTCTGTCCCGCCTGAGTGGGCTTGTCAATCTATTCCTCTGTCCCATTCACGCGTGGGGGGTGCACGACCTCCCTCCACTGGGTCTCTTTGATCATCCGGTTAGGGGACCCCTGCGGCGTTTTCACCCAACTTAGGTTACCAGATCATCGCCCAGGGTGCACCATCGGGCACGCCCTTGACTCTTTGCTCCTGGGCCCTCCGGTATTGCCCCCACAGGGGGTAGTCGACCCCATACAGGCTCCGGTCTATGTCGGGAGACGATGTTTGGGGTCATGGGGACTTCTTCCTGCGGGACGCCCGCCCGCGGTCGTGATAGCGCCTGCGGATCGCTCCCCTACGGGCTGGGCTCGACACCGTCTCTCCCCTACAGAGCTCGCCACCGCATGGAACGTCCCTATTCTGGCACAAGAGTTTTACGTCACATTGGGGTCTGAGCTTAAACTTTTGGGTTTTCTAAGGGGCCCTCCGGGCAAAATTCTCCATGCTGGAGCTTCTTGCCTCCTTCGGTCCTATATCCGGGGGGGTTTGGAGTCATTTCAGGGCGGGAGGCAGGGGGACCAGACGGTTTTGGAGACATTCCAGGGTGATAGGCCGGGTGACCCAAGGGCGGGGACTCCGGAATCAGGCCACCACAGTCGAAAACGCCCTCGTGCCCCCGCTTTTGACGACGACGTGGACCTCAGCCACATCCTAAAAAGGGCAAAGTTGGTGGCCCCTCCCCAGGAAGATAGTGCCGCACCACGGAAGGGCGCAGTACAAGGAACGGGAGGAGCCAGCGCCGTGGTGAAGCAAGACGCCCAAAAGCACGACAACGCCCTCATCCCTACGCAGCTATGGGAGGATCATATTCAACAAACCTCTACTTTCTCTCTCCCAGAAGGTTGGAAGACAGCCCTGGATCCCCTTCGGCGCTTCGGTTTGATAATGTGGAACCGCAGCCTAAGAAAAGGTTATATTGGCTACCTAGCCAGCAGAACGCCGGGCTTGTTCAAAAGGCCCAAGCCTCAAGGACGGGACCTTGTGGTTTTCCATGAAGGACGCTATCATTGGACCGGAGATGGCCAGCTTCGCTATAGGAATTACTGGTCACCGATACTGCCGCACCCGGCACTCGCCAATGATTGGGAACCAGGTCGAGAGTGCCTACATAAGGGTGCGCACAGCGATTGGTGGGACTGGAAGCTGGGCTCGCGGTTATTCTACTGGCGGTGGCCCAAGAGCCGAATCAAATGGGCCAGGGATGGTCAACCCCATTTTGTATTAGGGGAGCTGCCGCAGTATCGTCAACCACAGCAGCCCCCGAGGAATCCCGAGGACCGCCACCTTGTCTGGAAAAAGATTGGAAAGGTGAGGGAGAAAGGGTACATCACCCCAGGAGACGTCCTCAGCCTCACGCACTATTTCTACGTCCCAAAGGGGGACGAGGATATACGCATGGTTTACAATGGCACCTCGTGCGGGTTAAACGATTGTCTCTTGTCCCCTCATTTTGGGCTCCCTACATTACGCCACACGTTGCGAAGCCTGATGCCGGGCTACTATCAAGGAGACATCAACATTGCCGAGATGTTTCTTAACTTCAACCTGGGGAAGGAGCTTATCCCTTTCGCAGGGGTGGATATCTCACACATCCGAACCACACGGGCGGATCTAGACAAAGGCGAACCATTCCCTGAGTGGGAACGGGTTAGGTATCGGAGCTGGGAGAGATGGGTCCGGAATTTCATGGGCATGACCGACTCACCGTATCGATCCATACAACTCATGTTGATTGCAAAGTACGAAGCCTACGGGAATCGACACGATCGGGCAAACCCATTTCATTGGGAATGTATCGTCTTAAATCTTCCCGGCACGTGGTCCTACGAACCCAACCTACCATGGGTCTTCAAAGTCCGGTTTGATGGGCACTTGGCGTGCGAGGTCTATATTTATGTGGATGACGACAAGGTCACTGGATGGTGCAGGGTGGCATGTTGGGAGGCGTCCAAACGGTTCGCTAAGATCCTCACCAAGCTAGGAATTCAGGACGCTGCAAGGAAGAGGACGGAGCCCTCAATGACCCCGGGCCCTTGGGCAGGGGGGATTGTCCATGCAAACGACGGTGTAGTCACGTTGGTGTCCCAGAAAAAGTGGAACAAGACGCAAGAGCTGGTCAAGGAACTGCACCTGATGAGTGAGGGTGAGACATATGACAGGAAGCGACTGGAGCAGATCAGGAGCAACTTGATATACACATCGCGTACGTACAAGTGGATGGTCCCCTACTTGAAAGGGATCCATTTGACGATAGACGGATGGAGGGAAGGGAGAGACCGAGAAGGGTTCAAGAGGAAGAAGGGACCCAAACCTCGGGGTAGCCAGGCCATGAGATGGGAGTGGGGAGGGGAGAGATGGATAGACGTGGCCGAGGATGGCCTCGAGGGATTCACCCACGAGTCGCCCGACGCCCCCAACAGAGTAACAGGGGTACCCCGCCTCCCTTCGGATATCCAGGCACTCCAAAGCCTTGTCTGCGGAGAGGAGCCCGCCAGGTCCCGTGCCCGCGCCAAGGATACGCTGACGGTCACTTACCTCATGGGGGACGCAAGCGGAAAAGGATTCGGATCGGCCATTTGGGGCCTGGGTGGGATACTTTGGGAATCTGGGAACTACGGGAGGAGATTTGCCAACGAGTCCTCCAACTACAGGGAAGCATCCAACCTGATCATGCGGCTAGAGGAGATGGAGGAGGGCTTGGAGCTCCAGGAAAGAGAGATCTTTGCGTTCACGGACAACGCTGTGTTCGAAGGGACCTTTTATAAGGGTCATTCGGACTCGCGGAAGCTCAACGAGCTCGTACTCAGGTTAAGACAGGTGGAGAGACAAACAGGGTGCCTACTACACGTGATCCACATGGCAGGCACCAGGATGAAGGAGGCCGGGATCGATGGCCTCTCCAGAGGGGACCTACTGGAAGGAATGATGCGAAGAGGAGAGGACCCGATGAGGTTTCTGCCGATTAGCCAATCGGCGCAGGAGAGATCCAGCGGCTTGGTACTGGAATGGGTGACGACCTGGTGGAGATCGAAGGCGGGTCAACCATGGACTTGAAAGGAATTAAAGAACCTGACGCCTGAGGATGGGTTCAGCCTCTAC
This sequence comes from Cyclotella cryptica, assembly GCA_013187285.1. Classification (NCBI taxonomy): domain Eukaryota; phylum Bacillariophyta; class Thalassiosirophyceae; order Thalassiosirales; family Thalassiosiraceae; genus Cyclotella; species Cyclotella cryptica. The sequence goes on along the minus strand of JABMIG010000034.1, from coordinate 417,300 downwards.
AATTTGGAAGCACCCAGGTTCTGGGCACCTCCGCCGTCAGCCATGGAGACAGTGATGGACTGTTTAATGAGGACCGGCTCATGAACCCGCACATCCCTCATGTTTGTGCGGTCCCCAGACTCATGACACACCTGTGGAGGAAGGCCCTATCCAAGGACGCGGACATGATGTTTTCGGTCGAGTCGGGAACCCCCTTTTGGCCTACTCACATGCATGAGCCTCTCATTATCGTCATCGTTTTCCCTCTTTCTCACACTCCCTCCCACAGAGGACCTTGGGCGGTCCGCGGAACTCCTTCGGCACGAACACTCGAGCATAGACTCACGAGGGGCTTCAAGATCTGGAAGAAGGGGAGAAGCAACCCCCGACAATTGCATGAGTTGGAAGGGTACATGCCGGGCCTGTGGGAAACTTCGGCAGAATGGAGCCGGGCTCTTCTGCTCAAATTTCTCGACGAGCAAGGGAGGTTTCCCCCAGTGCAGGAATGTTTGGTGCGGGACCTGTTATTGGACAAGACCGGAAGATCCCTTCCCCGTAAAAGATCCCCTCGAAGAAGATCAGCTCTTGGAGACGGGGGACCGAAGGGATCAGGATTATCGGGCCGCTAGGAACGGGGACCATTTGATGGGGATCCCATTCGAATGTGACCTTTGTCACTTCCGGAACGTGGTAGGGAGAGACCCAGTCTGGGGAAGAACTCAAGACGAATGCACCCTCACCTGCATACGGCGAGCCAGCTTGGATGCCATGTGGAGTCGGACAAGCAGCACCGTCAAGGCAAGCCAGCCAAGAAGTCTTTGCTATAAGGAAGCCGCTCCCCAAGTTAGGCTGGGACAAGATGGAAGATAGGGTGGGGATGGGGGTCGCATTGATGACCCTCCACTCGTCCTTGAGGAGGGGGAAGTATGCCGAGACACTTCAGTTTGACACCATGCGGAAGACCCCCACATGGTATGGACACATGCACCGGGGAGGCTCAGCTTACAATGCTGAGACTCTGTATGCTCAAGACGAACGAAGGGTACGGTCATCCACGTGCCCTACTGACGGGGAGTGGTTCACTCGCTTCAAGCTGGGGGCCAAGCTCAGGATGGGTCAGATACGGAAACAAAACGAGGCTCTGACTCCGGACATCATCCATGCCCTCGATCATGTGGCCGAGGAGGAATGGAATCTGGCTGAGACGGAATCCGATCGGAAGATGGTGGAGGATCTTATGTCTTTCGTCCTGATGGAGTTCTGTGCCGGTCTGAGGGGAGAGGAGGTACCCCTGATCTCCCTGGAAGGCATGCTTAGATTCTGGCATGCCACCACGGCCCTGAGCAATAGACCCCATGTGGTACTCACGCTCCATGGACGGTTCAAGGGAGAAGCCAGAGAGAGGTGGCACTGTGTCCCCATAGCCATTAGGATGAGAACAGGTCTCCCCGTGCTGAAGTGGTTAGGACGACTGATGAGGAGAAGGACGGAGGTAGAAAAACGGGAGTCGGGGTGGTTGTTCGGAGACGCGCAAGGGAGGCGTAGAAAGTTTGGGTTTTACGACCCTCTGTTTCTTGAAATGCTATCCCATGCTAGATGCAGTAGACCTGAGTGCATGGACCAGATAGTGGAACTAGAGGATTTTAGTCTATGGAGGTCAGGTAGAAGAGGAGCCACGACTGAGGCCGGGAACCAGCAAGTTAGCGCCCATGTAATTGACCTCATGGGGAGGTGGAGACAGAAGGAAGCGGCTAAAGGGTCGCAGCCCGGTCTCCCAATGTGACAGGTGTACACCCAAGTAAAAAGCTCCTTCCCAGCCATGCTACTGTATTCAGAAGCTTTTTGAGAGTTATACCGGGGGGACTTTATTTTATCACAAAAACATTTTTTCTTTATCTCTCCAATATTTGATGCGCCCTCAGTCAAGCCATCTCGCACAGCCACAACCCAGGCCTCCGGCCGATGGTCGGGCATCCGAGCTATTAAGCAGGTGCCAGGTTTGAGTCACTTCGAACGATCGCTAGCATCTCGTCGAAATCGGACAAACCTAAGTTGTGGGGAAAGCAGGGCACGACCACGTCAGTCGAGAACCTCCTGCGTGAGTCAGACTTCGAGAACAATGCATTTAGACAAACAGGAGAAGATCATGGGCCAATTTCCCCAAGCGTTAGCGTCCCAAGTTAGTCAGCCTAGTTTACGATTTGATAGAATAAATTCAGTAGCTAAGCCGATCAGTTGAGACGCGATAGAAAACTACCGCCACAAGCCAAGAGCAGAGCGGGTAGGGCACGAAGACAGACGAGAAACGGGAAGGGAAGAGCGAGAGCCGCCCACACACAAGAGGTATCCTTCCCATCTCGTGAGCACGAGAAAATAAAGGGAAGCCGAACATCTGCTCGCCAAGTGGTAGGAGGGTCGAGCATGAATTGCCTCACAATTTGTTGATCACCCCCCCCCCCTTCGGAAAGAGAGGTCGGCTTTTGAATTGATTCTGTTTGACCTTGTGGTGCACGGGGCCTGATCAGCCGTGTCGGCACAAGTGGAACCAGCACAAATTTTTTCTCCCACCCACCCGCCCGGGGACTTTATTTTAGCACAAAAACATTTTTTCTTTATCTCTCCAATATTCGATGCGCCCTCAGTCAAGCCATCTCGCACAGCCACAACCCAGGCCTCCGACCGACGGTCGGACATCCGAGCTATTAAGCCGGTGCCAGGTTCGAGTCACTTCGAACGATCGCTAGCATCTCGTCGAAATCGGACAAACCTAAGTTGTGGGGAAAGCAGGGCACGACCACGTCAGTCGAGAACCTCCTGCGTGAATCAGACTTCGAGAACCATGCATTTAGACAAACAGGAGAAAATCATGGGCCAATTTCCCCAAGCGTTAGCGTCCCAAGTTAGTCAGCCTAGTTTACGATTTGATAGAATAAATTCAGTATCTAAGCCGATCAGTTGAGACGCCATAGAAAACTACCCGTGCTGGAACTGGGTGCCCCGTGCTGGAACTGGACTTTCGACCCAAATCCCCGAATTATCACCGGCCCCATTGTGGCACCAGAGCCACCTTGGGGCACCCCAAATTGTCACTAGTGCCAGTTTGGGGCGCCCCAACTTTTCACTGAGGAGGGTACATAAGTATGTAGTTTGAAATTCGATTGTCTTTTAGCACTGTAAATGCAGTGCCGATGTGGGAAGTCCCAATGTGGCACTAATATAGTGACATAATTTTTTCCTCATGACACAACAAAAGCTTTGTCTATCCTTTGACAATAGTTCCTAGAAAACAATTAATTCAATAATTAAGAAATTATCCACTGCTGTTTATTCCTTGTTAACACAGTTCTTGTTGATGCCCCGTGACACTTTGAATTACATAACAACCCAGCTTTAAAACAGGAGCACCTTGCAGTACGACAAGTCCCCGCCTTGCAACCACACCCAAGATGCTTCCCTTGCCCACCAACCATTGAAACAGATGCTGCCGCTTTCCTCTCCTTAATTCTTGGCAAGCCAGTCCATTCATCTAGAACACTACCCAAACCCAGAAGCTTTGTGTTGGATGCGACCGAGGTCATGTAGCTGGGATGGTAGAGTGTGTCTAAGACACCGGCTTTACAGGCCAAGCGACATTTAGCACAAGAACTGTCTTTGGACTGAACTACTTCCACCACAACCAATGTCAAAGTCTTCCCATCAGCCTTGGTTGTGTCAACATCATGTAGTGGTACCTGGACAATGCTTTCCACGGTAAAATGCAATTGTTTGTCTGATAAAGCATTCCTCTTCATGCTCCTGCCCTGCTGTGACAGTGCCTGAAAAGCTGCATGCGGATACTCTTGTGTCGTGGTGATTCCATCAGTTCGCTCTCTCTTACTTCCAACTCAGCCTTTCTCTTTTTGTCAGCTAACAGAGCCGCATTGAAATCTTGGACCGTTGGGGCACGAAACCATTGGCCCCATTTCTCAATGACACCCTTCTCACCCCTGTGAAGAACTATTTCCAATACGCTGCCACCATACTCATCCAACAATTCCCACATTGCTTTCCTTACCCTCCTCAGAATAACTTGTCTCCAGGGATCCGACAATGTGCTTTCCTTGTCCATAACAGCAAAGCAACTGCAGATGTTAGCGTTCTCAAGAGTGACAGCATTTGTTGGCTGTGTCATCTGTAGGAGCAGTGATAACCATGGGTGGCCGACATCACCTTTGTACTTTGATGGCTCATCAAGAATGCTTGGCATGAAATCTTGTTCACCAGCAGTCAATAATTGAAGTGGTTCTGGTTTCTTCCGAGGCGTTGTTCTATCCATTTCCTCGGGTGGGCTCTTAAGATTACCCACAACTGAAATTTCCTCGGGTGGGCTCTTCAGATTCCCCACAGCTGCAACATCTGTCAGCAGTTGGTGACCTGCCTTCCGCTGAAGATTGGGGAAACCACCTGTCATCATGAGGAAACTGTTCACATTGAAATTAACATGAGATGGCAGACTCATAAACAATGCTCCGCACTGAAAACCATAACCTTTCCAACCAAAGTAACTTCCATTTGGGCTTTCCTTGCACACATGGGTAGAGTTGCTACCTCCAATGGAAAATCCGGCTCCAACCCCAAACACCGATTGACATCCATCTCTGTTGCCAATCCAGCCAGCATGTTAGGTGCAATTGGCAAATTTGAAATTCCTACCTGTGGATGTTGGCCAAACATGAGATGATACGGCGTCATATTTCCTATGCCTCGATGAATTTGAGTATTACACCTCCACTGGATGAATGGTAGTGATTGCGCCCAGTGTTTTGACTTATTCTCGTGCATCCGGTTGCTGATTTTCTCCTCTACTGTCCTGTTCCTTCTCTCTATTCCACCATTGGACTCAGAGTGACGGGGTTTCCCTGTGACCAACACTCTTCCCGGCCATAATGTTTTAATCTCAGAGATAACGCCAGTACAGAACTAAAAAATGTTAATGTCACTGTGATCAAAAGTGATAGAGACATAACACATAACAACATACCTCTTCATCCAATTCAACACGTTGAGATCTTTACCGTTATCCACTTGAAGAATGGAAGGAGGACCAAAGATGCAAAAGATCTGGATAAGTTCAATTGCCACTGCCCTGTGTGTCCTTGATGTCAAGGGGCGCAATCGGCAGAATTTTATGCCATGGTCTTGGTAGTCTAAAACATATTGGAAGGGCCCATCAGGCATACTCTGGTAGTCGATGAGGTCGATTTGTGCTCGGACATTCATACCTCGAGTGAGCAAAGGTTGGTGCCCTGCTTTTGCCTTCTTGCGAGGACGTGACCTGATGCACACTGGGCAATACTGGGGGAACATCTCACAGACCCAGCGAGGGATGCTCTTCCCATATTTCGCTGAAACCCTCTTGAATAGAGTCTTAGCCTTGGGATGGTCATTACCAGCATCCAATTCATGGATCTGCCTGAGGACATCAAATATCTTGCTGTAGCAAACAACCTTTTGGCAAGAATCCAAAGCTTCTCCCTCATCTTGCTTGTAGATCAGTATGTTGCTTGTGTCGATGGTCATGATGGCATACTTCTTCACCCACTTGTACCCCACTTTGTTGGGGATTTTTCTTAGTAGGTGGAGGCGTTGTTCCTCATCAGAATCTTGTAAGGCCAGCATCAGGTTGTAGATCTCATCAAAAACAGCATCACAGATGATATGTGCATGCTTGTTGTTTTTTGACATGGTGAAGATCTTGGCATCTACTGCCTTGTAGAACTCTGCCTTTCTGGCAGACAGGGAAGCAGCGTCTTCGTTGCCCTCTTCACCTTCTGGAATGGTGGAGAGTTCCTCGTGTGGAAAAGTGTCATCCAATTCCTCCAACTCCAACTCTTGAGAGAACTCCTCCAACTCATCTCCTTGGGATTCAAATTGTATGTCATCCTCTTCTACATCTTGAAGAGGCTCTTCTTCTGATGGTGCTGGACTCTGGGAGAGAGAGTAGGAAGAGTCATCAGATTGATCCCTTGAGGGCTTTCTGGATGGTTTTTTCCTCTTTCCAGCCCTGGCCATGGTGCAAGTGGGATGTTGCTGTGGAGAGAAGTGAATTCTCGATGGGGTGGAGGAACAACACAAACTGTGGTGGCTCACAGAGTGCAAGCAGTAGAAGTACTCAAGAGAGCGCGATCTGTGTCAGTTATGTGAGAGTGAGGGTGTTGTGCTGGCCAAAAAACGCGAGCGAAATAATGCAATTACTGCATAGTGCGTTGAATCGCAGTTCGTGTGGGTGCGTTGGGTGATGTGAAAGATGCACGTGATGGCAAATGCGGTGGATGCGAAAAATCCACATGATGGCATGGAAGCGGAAGCGAGCAGATGGCCTATCTACTTAGGTCAGAAAAGCATGTCAGAATTTTAGGTGTTCGGGTACCCCTAACACTCTACTTCAACTGAAAACGCGCCCCAAATCTTCACTCGATTGCGATTTTTTGGCCAGTGCCACAACGGGCTGTTTTTGTCCCAGTTCCAGCATGGGGCGAAAACGACGTCCCAGTTCCAGCACGGGGCCGGTGGACATTTGGTACCCAACATATCTATCCTTCCAGATAACACAAACACCTAGGAAATGGATCGTTTTAATGAAATTCCAATGAATAAACTTTCTGGCATTTTTGGACAATTATTGTAGTTTCTATGGGTATTTTGGCCCTTAAGAGGAAAAAATGGCCCCCAATGCACAGTTAGAGCCGTGTCTACCCTTCCAGATAATAAACCATCTGGGAGATGGGGAATTTTTGATGTGATTCCAATGAATGAACTGCGTATTTTACAAACTTGGCCATTGATTCATGATCAATGAATTAAAATTCCCACCGCTTTACCACATTTTGACCTGTTTCATGTAAAGAAACAAAATTGCTGTACTATCTTGAAAAAATGATTAAGGATTTCAAATATCTTAAAACTAAAATGATTCAAAAACATGATTTATCACCAACCACTACTCAAATTAATTGTAAATTAGAATGGTGCTCAACACGCTACTTAATTATTTGATATATAATTATGTTGCGTATTCAGAGGTTTGCTTATTTCAATTGTCTAGCAACTCAGTACGAATGGTCTTAGCTGATTGTTGAATAATGTCAGATGTATACTCACTTACTTTCATGTTTAAACTGTGCAACACCAAATTCATGCAGTCCTGATCATTTTATGTTGCTATAGGTGGCAACAGAAAAAAATATATCAATCAAATACACACATGAATAAACTTTTGAGTCCATACAATTCTTTTTCATCAAGGAATATGTTCACAATTTGCCTCTGGAAAAATAACTCCACTGTATTGTATTGGCTGTTCAGTTTGAATAACATGTGACCAGTTGAAACAGGTCACACATGAGTGCCAGATGCAAATACATCATCTGCTACAGAGCACTATATATATAAGTAAATACAAACAGTGTGAATTTGAGCTGATATTCTGACCTGTTTCACAAAGAAATCAATATGAATATAAGGCTCTTACTTGAGACAATTGTAGGCACAATGTCCTTCTATGAATGAAAGTTTTTATCATGATCTGATTTTAACACTGAGGCCTTTTTGAGGTGACCAGTATAGAAACAAGCTCATCCAACCCCTCCAACACAAGGTACGCTAACAATGTTTTGCTTGCAAGCGGCAATTTTAACTTTTTCACCTCAGTGATACGTTTTTTTGCGCAATTGACAATCTCTCCAAAATCATCATCGCGATCGATGAATTCCTTTGGTTTTGGGATTGTCAAGCTCTGTAAAGTTTATCCCGCCATCGGTGAGTTAAGCGATAAACTTAGAACGATCGACTTCTGCGACCGGGGATTCCTACGAGTCGGATTAGTTTTGTGATCAAGAATTCTCGCAAAATAGTTGGAAGCAAGACTTTCAAGAAATAGAAAGCGAAGAAGAAAAATTATATATAAAAAAATTCTTTTTCAAACTAACCTCCACAGGGCACCCAAGACCTTTTTCAAGGCCTTGTTTTATAATGTGCCCCTTGGAGAGGCAATCAAAAGGATGTCGACAAGCAAGTCAAGCCCAAAAGGACTCAAGCCACAGGAGTGTAAACGGAGTTCAGGAAGGTCCAAGCCACCCATCTCCTACATTCCCACTGCCATGGGCACCCCGAAGGTGATCAACAAAATCACTGTCTCCAACAAAATGACCTTGTCTGTCACCGTCTTCGACGGGGGAAGCCCTGAACAGTTCCTCAACCATGTCCAGACCTTGACGGAAATAATTTCCCAGAGAGGCTTAGACACAGACTATGAGGAAGCCTGCAAGGCAGACAAAAAGGCTGAGGCAAAACTGACTACGGCCACTGCAGCCAAAGCCAAGTATAAAGGGACGGATGAAAATTCCCCCATCCACCAGTTGTGGAACAAGGCAACTGCTGCTAAACTCCACACCAGTGAGGCCATAGTGTCCGCTGGCCAAGCGATCTTCCTGCAGTACTCCACCCAACTGTCGGAGACTGCCCCTTGTCCTTGGACCGCCATCGTCGGGGAGCAAATCAACTGCGAACCCTGGACAGATGTGTATGGGACCAAGCATCCCACAAAATGCCCGGCATCTTGGACCTCCTTTCAGGAGAGTGTCCAGTTGCATCTGCAGACTGTCTTTAGGACTGATGCAGCAGAGCAGGAACGTTTCTATATAAGCGATGGGCTGAAGAAACCAAACAAGGTACTCATCAGGGACTTTGTGCAGAGGATCCATTGCCTTAACAGGCATGTAGAACTCTTGCAGTGCCTGTTTTACTCTTCAAAGGCTGCAAAGTCTACGAAAGTATGCGGGCCATTTGATGATGCCGACTTGGCAAGCCACATCCTCAGGATGGTTCCTAGGAACTGGCAGGACCAATATGAGCTCAGTGGAGCCTTGGTACCACAGAGTGTCAGGGAACTTCTCAAAGTCCTTGAATGCATCGAGAAGGCCTACCCCACTGAGAAGGTTGGAGAAGGACCCAAGACTGTAGCCAAGTCTAACGACTCATCTAGGAAGAAGATGGTCTCTTTTAGTGACCGGATTCCAAAGAAACGTCACACAGAGAAATACTGTTCTCTCTGTAAGAAACATGAGGGTTCACATACCACCCACAACACTCCAGATTGCCAAAGTATGACTCCAATGGGACCCTGAAGCAAAGCTTCAAGGGAAAAAGACCAAATGGAGCCTCTCGTGGACAAGGGAGACCTGCTTAAGGAGGAAGTAGCTATGCGCAGCTATCTGCTAAATTCGACAAACTAACAAGAAAATGAAATGCGCTATCAGTAAGAAGAAGCGTAAGCATCACAACATGAGTGACAGTGATGATTCAGACTCATCCTGAGATGATGGGTTGGGGAGTACTAAGAAATTGTGTAGTAGAATTGATTGTAATGAAATGATGAACACTTATCTTAGTCCGATTAAAACTTTCCCACGTGCCAACATAACATTTTCTGATTCAAACAATATCAGTTTGAATCCAGCAGAAGAACTAGGAAATCTTCCAGCCAACCTTACACAGAGTGAAACAATTGCCAAATTGTTGGACCCCAAACTGTCGGGCTAAGTTTCAAATTCCGATTTTTAGATTCTGGTCCAAGGGTCAGTAATCAGAACTAGTTACTGGTTACTGACCAGAATTCCGGTACTCGTACCAGAACCAGTATTTTTCCCTCATCTAGGTAGGATCTAGGTGATGTCATGTTACTGTGACTCCTACTCCTCGGTCGCCACAGTAATATTACTGTCATTTTAACAGTAATCAGAACTCTGACAGTAATCTTATGTCTTCTTGGTGTAGCTTCATGAGCAGCAATATTCCAGTAATGTTCCAGTAATGTACCAGTATTATTCCAGTAATATTCCAGTAATAATCCAGTAATTCACCAGAATTTCAGTAGTCTCTCCTTTATGTTTACAAAAATCACACAGCTATCTAGTTTGCTGAAAAAACCCACGACAACACAATGGTGGGAAAAAGCAAACTCTTCTATCACCCAATTGGCTCACTGTCATCGTCATTTGATTCATCGTCGTTGTCATTCACTTCCCCTAGACTATCACACTCATCATAGGCACAAATCCTAAACCCAGGCACATGATTAACTTTGTAAAATTCGGTAACCATCCAATAAAAATCCTCCCCACCGGCACTGCTCATCTCATAGAATTCATAACTACAGGGATCATTTTCCAGGCGACTTCTGTCCTCATCATATATGTCATCGTACATCCCCATCAGAACATATGCCCATCCTTTTCCCTTTTCTCTCTTCCTTTCACTATTCTTGTCCAGCTTTATCAACACTGCACAATCCCCAACCGCTGAGTGCATGAGCTTCTTGAATCAGGATCATACCATGCCAAGTTTTCATACTTAGCGAAAACCGTGCAGCAAACCTCTCATCCCCAGCACTATTAAACTGAACTTTCTCCCAACCCTCTTCCCATGCCCTGAAAATTCTTGTGACTGTCATAGGAATCTCCAAAAGTTGTTGTGAGCAGAATTTATCATAATTCTCAAAGTCATCATCTTCCCACAGTTTACCAGCCTTCTGAGACTCCACTCTCCTCAATCGTGCCCTCTCATAACTGTAGGCTGCTGTGATGCATGACAACTTCTTGGCTTTGTCTGTCGAGAGGTTTCCCGCTTACCCTTCTTGTTTTTCTTCACGGCTTTCCAATGGCGCTCCGCCCTCCAATTCCTGTTGGTTTGGATGTCACATAACATGCAAACTTACCAAATACTTTTGTGAATGGATAGGAGTACTTGTGATGCCACACATGTGCCATTGTCTTGGTCCTCTGCAATTATCCAAATGTGACGAGACTGGAATGGTCCACTCCTTGTCTGAAATAGTTCTAGTTCTGTCAGAAAGGTATCAATGACCTCTGCTTCAGTCCTCTCTCGCTCTTGTTCGTCTGCAATTCCTACGGGGACCATTAGCTTCTTCAAAAGCCTTTCACAGGCCAAGCGATCTTCAGGGTCAAGGTTATTCACATCAAATGCATGCTTCATCACTTCTGTATGTGGACTGCAGATATAAGCTGCCCGAATGTGGTCAGGTAAAAGCCTTGGTCTATGATGCATGACATGCTTCTTGGCCCAGTACTCCAATTTCTGAAACTCATCCATGGGCTCTTCAGGTTCGGGCTCATCGTCTGACTCTGCAGCTTGGTCTCCCTCAATACTACTAACACTGTCCTCATCAGAGCTAGATTCATCATCTATGATGAATAGGTTAAAAGTAATTGAGTATTGGTCAGGAAAATGGGATTTTACACATAAGAAGTACTTGCCTGCTTCTTCAGTCTTGTATGTTTCCTCAGTCAGGCCTTCAATAGATGAACTGAGACCTCCTCTGGTGTCAATCTTTCTAGTAGAAGCGAGAAGGAGCTTGTAATATGGACAGTCTGGACTTCTCCACTTCAGAAGAACATTCCTCAACCCTGAGTCAAGGAGTCTGTCCATTTGACATACATAATACTTCACCTTGTCGATTCCTCCAATTGCAAGATCAGCAAGCCTCAAAAGACGGAACAGAGGGTACCAACACTGGCAAATAGCAAAGAGTAAGTCCCAAAAGCCTTCGTGCCTCACGATTTCCCTAATGAAGTGGAATTTCTTTTCTTCCACGAAGACTTTACTCATGGTTGCCTCCATAATGGTGTCCTTCAACCGTAAGACCCTTAGTAACTGGAGGGCCTCCCCACCCATCCTACACTCAGAAGGTTCAATGAACAGAAGCTTCTTACCATTGTTATGAACTTGACTGATCTTCCGGAAGACTGAGTGCGGCGCTTGTCTGACAGAGCCAAAACTTCCCTGAGCTATCAGGAAGAAAAACGATATCTTAGATACTGTGTAATTCTTAAACGGACACATGTTTTCACAAACCTTTTTAGCGAAGCCACACATTTCCTTCATTGGACGAATGGACATGACTTTTCCAAAGAGAAGGGATACAGTGTGCTCCACCCCAATAGTAACAGTGCATCGAGGAAAGTATTGTTCAATCAATGAACCAGCTTTCTGAACATTACTTGCCCCATCAAATGAAATCCAATCAAACAGGTTTCTATCAGGATCAAGCAAACGCATTTTAGGCAACATCTGCTGACATATATAGTAGGCATCTTTCTTGCCGCCTTCACTCATGTGACGACTACAATCCACAATGTCAAGAACACAATTTGGGTTACCAGCCGAAGCAGCAAGGACATTCATCATGGGAATTTTACCGATGGTGGCTCCATCACCATATATACCTAGGCCAAAAATGTTGGCATTCATGAGAAGCGATGCAATGGAGGAAGTTTGGTAGGCGGTGTAGTTTGCATCAAGTAATGCGCCACTCATCTCTGTCCTTCTCGGTGGCTTGTAGGAGTTGGTTGTGTTCCTTGCAAACACTAACATCCTGTTCAGTAAGGGACATTCAGAGAGATGGAATGGAAGTGCGTTAGCAGTAATGAAGTGATTTATCATCAAACTCAGCTGCCTTTCCACCTCGGGAGGAGCTTTCTTTGTTGGTATAGTATTCGACAAATTCTGTTGGTGATAAACTTTCTGCCTCTTCATGCCAACTTCGCCTGATGGTTTAGATATTGTAGAGACAACAGAACTGTTAGGCGTCAGTGATAACTCCATGTTGGAAGGAGAATGCTTTTTTGGATTCCTAGCAGAGAGGGATGCATCTTTTGAAGCGTTGTATAGGAGCATTGCATTCGACTCCTTTTCTGCGAGAGACAAATTGAAGTTATGGAGATCCTCTGCTCTCTTGGCATGTTCTTGGAGTTTAGAATTAAAAATGCACTGAATACCTTTCTCCACTGGGGTGGAATCATCTTACAGCTAGCGATGTCCCTACCGCCTCCGGTGACGTGGCCGACCGCCTTGGTATGGTTCCATTCCGACCACATTCTGTTGCAGAAGTGGCACTTCCATACCTTCTTCCCTGTCTGAGGGTGAATCGTTTTCTCTACCTTCCCGGTGTCCCACACAGTCTTGAGGTATGTTGGTAGTCCATCTATGCTACTATCCTCTTCAGGAACTTCGGAATAGCCAAGTCAAGTTCGTGCGGTTCATGATCTGATATATCATCGTCATCGATGAACTCGCCTAATTGGTGGCCTTGATGATCTGACATATTAATTGTATTGATGTAAGAGAGAAGGATGCCAACTCCATATCAGAATGAAACAATTGAAGGTGAGATAAGGATGGAAGTGGGGAGGGGAAGCAAAAGGAAAAAAGAGCAGCACTCACCTCTGCCTCTTTCTTTAAGGGAATCGTGAGCTGTTGATACAATTGGCAGGCTCAAAAGTCTCTTGGAGAAGGAGGGAGGGGTGTAGATGTCATTAAAAGGATAGCAATTCAAAGGAACAATTGAAGGTGAGATAAGGATGGAAGTGGGGAGGGGAAGCAAAAGGAAAAAAGAGCAGCACTCACCTCTGCCTCTTTCTTTAAGGGAATCGTGAGCTGTTGATACAATTGGCAGGCTCAAAAGTCTCTTGAAGAAGGAGGGAGGGGTGTAGATGTCATTAAGAGGATAGCAATTCAAAGGAACAATTGAAGGTGAGATAAGGATGGAAGTGGGGAGGGAAGCAAAAGGAAAAAGAGCAGCACTCACCTCTGCCTCTTTCTTTAAGGGAATCGTGAGCTGTTGATACAATTGGCAGGCTCAAAAGTCTCTTGGAGAAGGAGGGAGGGGTGTAGATGTCATTAAGAGGATAGCAATTCAAAGGAACAATTGAAGGTGAGATAAGGATGGAAGTGGGGAGGGGAAGCAAAAGGAAAAAAGAGCAGCACTCACCTCTGCCTCTTTCTTTAAGGGAATCGTGAGCTGTTGATACAATTGGCAGGCTCAAAAGTCTCTTGAAGAAGGAGGGAGGGGTGTAGATGTCATTAAGAGGATAGCAATTCAAAGGAACAATTGAAGGTGAGATAAGGATGGAAGTGGGGAGGGAAGCAAAAGGAAAAAGAGCAGCACTCACCTCTGCCTCTTTCTTTAAGGGAATCGTGAGCTGTTGATACAATTGGCAGGCTCAAAAGTCTCTTGGAGAAGGAGGGAGGGGTGTAGATGTCATTAAGAGGATAGCAATTCAAAGGAACAATTGAAGGTGAGATAAGGATGGAAGTGGGGAGGGGAAGCAAAAGGAAAAAGAGCAGCACTCACCTCTGCCTCTTTCTTTAAGGGAATCGTGAGCTGTTGATACAATTGGCAGGCTCAAAAGTCTCTTGGAGAAGGAGGGAGGGGTGTAGATGTCATTAAGAGGATAGCAATTCAAAGGAACAATTGAAGGTGAGATAAGGATGGAAGTGGGGAGGGGAAGCAAAAGGAAAAAAGAGCAGCACTCACCTCTGCCTCTTTCTTTAAGGGAATCGTGAGCTGTTGATACAATTGGCAGGCTCAAAAGTCTCTTGGAGAAGGAGGGAGGGGTGTTGATGCCATTAAGAGGATAGCAATTCAAAGGAACAATTGAAGGTGAGATAAGGATGGAAGTGGGGAGGGGAAGCAAAAGGAAAAAAGAGCAGCACTCACCTCTGCCTCTTTCTTTAAGGGAATCGTGAGCTGTTGATACAATTGGCAGGCTCAAAAGTCTCTTGGAGAGGGAGGGAGGGCCACTGACGCCAGCAGTGGATTAGCAATTTAATTGGAAAAATCAAAGCGTGAGAAAACTTTGGTAGTGGGGAAACAAAATTAAAATGGAGGCGCACTCACCGTTGCCACGCAGCAGCAATATGATTCGCGAGCGGGGAGCCAAGTGGCAGGCTCAAAAGTCTGTTGGAGAGGGAGGGAGGGCCACTGACACCAGCAGTGGATTAGCAATTTAATTGGAAAAATCAAAGCGTGAGAAAACTTTGGTAGTGGGGGGGAAACAAAATTAAAATGGAGGCGCACTCACCGTCGCCACGCAGCAATGTGATTCGCGAGCGGGTAGCCAAGTGGCTGGCTCAAAAGTTTCTTGGAGAGGGAGGGAGGGCCACTGATGCCTGCAGTGGATTAGCAATTTAATTGGAAAAATCAAAGCGTGAGAAAACTTTGGTAGTGGGGGGGAAACAAAATTAAAATGGAGGCACACTCACCATCGCCACGCGCGCAATGTGATTCGCAAGCGGGGGAGCCAAGTGGCTGGCTCAAAAGTCTATTGGAGAGGGAGGGAGGGCCACTGACGCCAGCAGTGGATTAGCCATTTAGTTGGAAAAATCAAAGCGTGAGAAAACTTTGGTAGTGGGGGGGAAACAAAATTAAAATGGAGGCGCACTCACCGTCGCCACGCGCGCAATGTGATTCGCAAGCGGGGGAGCCAAGTGGCTGGCTCAAAAGTCTATTGGAGAGGGAGGGAGGGCCACTGACGCCAGCAGTGGATTAGCCATTTAGTTGGAAAAATCTCACGTGAGTGAGAAAATAATTGAAATGGAGGAAGCCAAATGACAAAGGGAAAAGCACTCACCGTCGCCGTGTTGCCGGTGCAATTTGCTAGCGGGACGCGAACTGGCAGGCAATGCTTTTTAATTTCAGAATGAGGGAGCAATGATGGAGAAGCGGGCTAACGAAATCCCATGGTGAATTCGTTTTTGCGGTGTGTGATAATGGCAATGAAAATGCGATGAGCAGACACACGCGTGTGTGTTGATGTGGCACGAGGTCATTTTTGGATACCGTTTTTGTGGTTCTGCAATAGTTCCGGATAGACTCCTATGTATTCTGATGTCACATATTCAAGCTAAATATGTAGATTCTGGTCTAATAATAAAATAGAAAAACGGAACCACGGAACGTGGTTCTGGAAAAAATTGCAGTAATTTCCGGTAGAACTCGGAATTCTGCAGAATTCCGGTCGGAATTTGAAACTTAGCTGTCGGGTGACCTTTTCAATAGTGTGAACCCCCCTTTGACAGGTAAAGAAGGGCTGGTCACTACCGTAGTAGCAAAAGTAGCCACAAAGCGACTGAAAATCCAGCCCGTGGAAAAATCAAACACTCTACAGGGCGTTGTACCCGTAACACAGTCATCAGGATCCTACTAGATAGTGGATCTGATGGTGAACTCCTGTTCCATGCAAAAGGGACGGAGAAACACTTTCCCTACTTGACTAGGCAGGTGCCAAAGTCTTGGCACATGTCGAATGGGAGCTTCCTAACGAAAGGAAGGAGCGAAGTTAACTTAAAGTTCTTTGAGTATTCGAACAGTAAGGACTACATATTGACTCCCGATGTAGTAGAGTACGATAAGAAAAAGATGACAAAGCCAGTGTTCGACTTTATTCTTGGATGTCAAACCATGAAAGAGCTCGGGATTGTTCTAGATTTTCGAACAAGTGAAATTACCATTGATCACATCATTTTGCCAATGAGAGACATCAATGCTCTGACTCCATCAAACTTGGATAAAGCCTGGGCTGTTAACAACAGGATGACCTAAGCTGGAAGTAATCAAAAATTAGCTGTAGATGAAGAAGTAGAAAAAGGTGTATTCCAGCTGATTGGAAATTATTTTTATGAGCTATGGAAATGATCAAAAATGAGGACTGCATCATGGTGGTCCTCTCAAGTTTAGCATGTAATTTACATGTAATTTGAGTGTGTTGGGTTTGCATGAACCCTGTTGGATTCTTGCATGCCAAACTGGGTGTTCATGCACCTGGTTAGGCTGTACATGCATTCTTGCATGCCAACCTGGGTCTTCATGTACCTGATTAGGCTGTACATGTGATCTTGCCAGTGGGTCCTGCAGGACTTACTGGTCTCGCCAAGGAGTCCTGCCAAATGTTTGGTGGGATCCTTCCCTTTGTGCAGAGAATTCTATTTGTGTTGTGCCCAGGGCCTGATATTGGGGCCTGACCCGGTCAGGAGTACCAGTAGGTATCCTTGGCTCATGTCACTCGCCCCCACGAATGGAGCGACAAGGTGTCAATGCGCACTAAAAAGTGAAACCTCCAGCTGAGGGCTGGAAGGAAAAAAGATGGTGTGCATGTGACAAAGCGTACGTGTTGGTAGAGAGTGGGGATGAACAGAGACTTATTTTATGTAAAGTAAGGTGTAACTCTCCTAATATTCAATCTTTCAGATTTAGTTCCGCGTTGAACCCTTATGGTGCCATTAGTATGAACTGACGTGATAGTCCAAGGATCACTTTCATACCGGCTTTCTGTTTTGCGGAGGATACCGTCTTTTTGCAGCAGTACTTTGTCACCGGGCTGGTAGTCCCAGTCCATGCGGGCATCATTTTCCCGTTGTGTGTTTCTATTTGTTTGTTTTTGTCTATATTCCCCTATTTTGGACCAGTCAGCAATGAAGGGGACATCAAACAACATGTCCCGTCCAAAAATAGCTGCTCCTGGTGAGGTTTAAATCTTAGCTTGGAAGATGTTGGGAGAACATGTAACACCGATAACCGTAGGTAAGAGTACTCACCCCACAGAAAGATAATGGTGCATATTTTGGATGCATCAAGATCCAATCTAATGGTATAATAGCCCATGTTTAAGTCAAGGGCTGTGGCAAATGTAAAGCCTTCTAGTTCTTGTAGAACGGTGCTGATTTTGGGAATGAGAAATGGTTTTCTCACTACACACGTTTATTTACTTCCCTAAAATCGCTGACAACCCGTACGGTGTTGTCTTTCTTTGGTACAATGAATGTAGGCAATGCCTCTTCAGAATCATCCTCCCATTTTTGTACCCCTATGTCACATAGTCTCTGTACCTCCCTCTTGGTGGTTTCTACATGCTTCTTGGGTATTGGGAATGGCTGGCCATGATATGGCTGTGCTCCTTCCTTCAACTGGAGGGAGACCGGCTTACAATCCCAGTCACCTAGTTTCCCACTAAATAGCTCCTCAAATTCTTGTAGGAGCTCCAGTAACTTTGCTTGTTCTGGGTTACTTAGGTGTGTGCAGTTGTCTTTGACAATTGCTCTGAGATCCGCTTTTTCATATTTAGCGTCTAGTATGTGTCTGAGGCATTTTGTTGCCTTGAGCGTACTCTGGGGTTCCTTGGATGTGTCTTGGTAGATGCTATTATTCATCATCCAAGCCCGTTCAACTGTCGCTCTTGTTTTCAGTTTGTTGATGTCCCTCATTGGCAGTGAGATGTCATCTAGTGTTATTTCCTTTGTCCGAAAGTCTAGGACGATTCCTAACTCTTTCAAGGTATTACTACCAAGAATGAGGTCAAACCATGGTTTGGTCACGCTATCCTCTTCGTATTCCACAACATCTGGTTGAAGAAAGTACTCCTTGCTGTTGGAGGACTCAAAGAATTTAACTCTGATCTTCCCCCGTCCAGTTGTCTGGAAGCTCCCATTTGACGTATGCCAAGACTTTGGCACCTGCCTAGTCAGGTAGGGAAAGGGTTTGTCTTTTACTTTTGGTAGGAAAATAAGGTCTCCATCAGACCAAGAGTCCAGTAGGACTTTGATTTTGTTACTGGGGCAACTCCTCAGAGGTTGTTTATGTGCTCTGGAGGATTGACTTTCAGTCGCTGGTTCCATTATGGCCACTAGCGCCGTAACACCAAGGCGGTCCTTGGTGTGTGGTGCAACCAATTTTTTGGTTGATTGATACTGTAGTTTACACGGGGCATGTTTGTACTGACCTCAGTGGACCTCTTATAATTACCGACATCTTTTTTGTCGTAGGATTTTTTAGAATAGTTGAGGTCGTGGGCTTCAGTTTATCTCGAATTTTTACTTCGGGCTTTTTTGTTTTGGAACAAGATTTTTTTGATATTTTGTCTTTCGTGACAGCTAATTTATTTTTATTAGTTTTTTGACTTTTATTTGTTGGGATAGCTTTACTCGGACTGGGGTTAGTATAACTGTCAACTGCAGTATTTAGTTTACGTTTCTTACAAGTATGTAATTCCCCAGTGCTATCCGACCCGTGCCTTCACGAACTGTCGTCGGAGTTGCTGTCACTTTCCTAGTAATTGGCGCGGCATTTCTTGCGCTTGCTAGACTTCTTGCGGAGTGCTTTCTTCAACTCCGCCCGGACTATCTGGGCGAAGTTTGCACCCTCCGGTTTCTTTCCTTGTAGTGGGGCTTACCCGCACTCCCATTCTTTTTGATCAGAGTATCTTCCTTGTTATAGCGGCAGCAGTCACGCGTATTGTGACTCTTGTGCGCCCCCCCATGCTTCTTGCACAGCACGCAGTGCTTCTTGGTCCAGCCCACTTTCTTGGGCTTCTTGGGGATGCGGGAGTCCATCGACTCCATCTTGCGCTTCTGATCAGCCCCCTTTGCTTTGGTCATGCTGGAGGGCTTCGCGGTTCCGCATTTTTCTCGATATTTTCTAGGACCTATAGAAGGGCCCTAGTACTGACTGGAGTGGTATTCTTGGTCAGGTTGTATTGTGTCTGCCCCTTGGCCGGACATATGCACAACAGGTGAGTCACGAGGTCTGCGTCATCAAGGGGCAATACCTTCTTGGTAGCCTGATTAGCTTTTGGGCTGTAATACAGGCAGGGCAATGTCTCGAGGTAGCTGTTGAGCTGTTCTACGCGGACGAAAAAATTGCGTACAGAGACCCAGTTGGGCTTCTTCAACGTGTTGGTGATATAGTACTTGAGGGCTTTGCCTGCGTCATGACGGAACACCTGCAACAAGTGGAACACGACACACTCGTGAAACGAATCCCAAGTCTTCATGGGAGTCTCTGTGTGTGGGACTCCCTTGATGTCTTCCCAAAAATGGTGAGTCACTTGGGCCTTTATGATTTTTTCCCAAGGCTGATGGGCCTTGTCGGAGAGGAGGTTTCCATACAGCTTGACGGGCTTTGCTCCTGCCGTGGTGACGGCAAGCTTCACGGCTTCTAGAGCCTTTAGGGCCTTATTGTATATGGCCTTTCCTTCAGCTAGGGCAGGCGATACTGCCTCAGGAGTAGCACCTGGTGCATCTCCTTTATTGCCCTTCTTCTTCTTTTCAGAGTTACGCAGTTGCGTATACCCCCCCTTTGCAATCTCTGCGTCAAGCTTGGCTGTTTCTCAAATATCTAGGTTATACCCTCACATGAACAGGGATTAAACCACAACAGAAAAGGTACAGGCAATTCTTGCGATCTCACTGCCAAAAAATGTCAATGACCTCCGTAAGTTTCTGGGCATGGTCCAGTATTATAGAGATCTTTGGGCAAGACGCAGCAAAGTGCTTGCCCCACTCACCTCACTGGTAGGAGAGTGAGGTCACACCAAGGTCACCAGAGCCAACAAGATGAAGAAACATCCATGGTACTGGGTCCTGGTGCATCAAAAAACATTCAATGACGTTAAGACTTCAATTGCCAAGGATGTAGTCTTAGCCTATCACGATTATCAATGGAATTTGAGATATACACTGATGCCTTGTCTAAACAACTTGGATCAGTTACTATCAGTTATCTCCCAGGGTAATAGGCCGCTTGGGTTCTTCAGCAGGAAGCTGTTGAGGACGCAACAGAAGTACAGCGTGACCGAACTAGAACTACTGGCCATAGTGGAAACACTCAAGGAGTTCAAAGGCATGTTGTGGGGACAAAGATTAAAAGTCTACACAGACCATAAAAATCTAATCCAAGACGCCCTTGGATTAACCTCTGACCGTGTCTACCAATGGTGATTGCTCGTCGAGGAATTTGGCCCCAAAATTGTTTACATTAAAGGCATACATAACACTGTTGCCGATGCCATCTCTTGCTTAGACATCGAACCAATACCGAGTGAGCACGAGAACTGGATGGCATTCACCAAATGCTGGGCTCATTACATCATGCAAGAAGAGAGTGCAATGGACACCTCTGCATACCAAGAGGAAATGAATCTTGTTTTTGCAAACCGCAGCAAAGAAGATGTAATCTACCCGTTAACAATACGAGAGATTTCCCAAGCACAAAAACTTGATGCCAGCTTGAAGACGCTTAAAGACCAGTACTCGACACAATTGGTCAAAAGTACACAACTCCTATGTAAGGACAGAAAGATGGTCATTCCAAAAGAACTACAACACCGTGCAGTTAGTTGGTACCACCACTATCTTCAGCACCCTGGACACACTAGACTCAAAGAAACCCTTTGTGCTGCGATGTACTGGAAAGGTATGCAAAATACCGTCCGTAAATATGTCAAAAACTGTCATGTATGCCAAATCAACAAGAGGCATAAGCATAAGTATGGGAAACGCCCTACTAAATTTGCCATCACAAACCCTTGGGATGTACTATATGTGGACCTTATCGGCTCGTACACAATCAAAGGTAAAGATGGGACAGTAATTGATTTCCTTTGTGTGACTATGATTGACCGAGCTTCTAGCTGGTTTGAAATAGTTGAACTACCGGTAATCACTGAGGTGATTATTCCCCTGGGTACAAAAGGGCGGAAGGGTAAAAAGACCCATGAGGAACCTAAGTTAGCGTACTTTGATAAGTCATCAGCAATGATCAGCAACTTAGTGAACAAGACCTGATTTAGTAGGTATCCATGTTGTCAATACATAATTTATGACAATGGAAGCCAATTCAAACTTCACTTCAAAGCCCTATGTGATTCATATGGGATCACGAGTAAGCCTACCAGTGTCAAGAATCCACAAGCGAATGCCATTCTAGAACGAGTACATCAGGTGATTTCATCTATGCTCT
The DNA here is from genome assembly GCA_013187285.1 of Cyclotella cryptica. Taxonomy (NCBI): domain Eukaryota; phylum Bacillariophyta; class Thalassiosirophyceae; order Thalassiosirales; family Thalassiosiraceae; genus Cyclotella; species Cyclotella cryptica. The sequence goes on along the minus strand of JABMIG010000034.1, from coordinate 395,693 downwards.
GAACAGCTGGGCCCCTTCAGTAGAGCCAAGCGATATAGACAAGTTCCTGATGAACATCGCTTGGGCCATTCGCTCAACATACCACACAGTACTAAAAGCCTCCCCAGGTGCAGCCATTTTTGGTCGGGACATGTTGTTCAAAATTCCCTTCTAGGCAGACTGGAATAAAATTGGAGAATATAGGCAACACCAAACAGACCAAAACACAGAATGAGAAAATCGCTCACGTTGTGATTGGGACTACAAAGTTGGTGATCAAGTACTTCTTAGAAAAGTTGGTATACTCCGCAAAGGTGAAAGTAGATATGACAGTGATCCTTGGACTATCAAATCAGTTCATACGAATGACACCATCAGGATTCAACGTGGAACCAAATCGGAAAGATTGAATATACAAAGAGTTACACCTTTTTTTAACAACCAAACTTAAAACCATATTAAATGTCAGTTTCAAAATGTCAAAAATGGCCTCTCCCTCTTCAAAACAACACTTACTCGTTACACATTTTTAACAAACTCTTTAGTTTGTTATAGTTACTCTCATGAGAACCCATTTTTTCACCGAAAAACACTTAGGTTATTTTGGTTCCATTTTTACCTGATACTCCATTCGTGGGGGCGAGTGACATAGGCCAAGAATCAGCCTTTTTGTACTCCTGGGTACAAAAGCTAATGGGAGCATTCTCAGGACTCCCCAGTAGGAGAGTCCACCTCCCGACTGCATGGACTCCCCAACATAGAAGTTCAGCACCCGAAACAAGAGAACACACTAGAGAAGGGTATAAACACCCTTGAGAAGGGTATGAACATACCAATTTTGTGTTGGATCTACACAATGATCATTTGCATTGTTTGGATTGGAAATGCAGTTCCACTGCCCTTCCATCCTCACAATTGTAACAAAATAAGCTCATAAAGTCAAATCTTTGACACCTGTTGAAGCGATCTACAATTTTTGCGTGATATTTTTTTGCGACGAAACGGCTCAGGTCATACCCTCAGAAAGAAAGTCATTTGAGTAATGTATCTGATACTTGATGAGTAAATGTAATCCAAGACTTCAAAATGATGTGGGCTTCCTCAAATTAGATATGAGCCCCATAAACCTTTACCATTGGTTACAATGATCTGGAAAGTAGTAGAGTGCACAATAGGAATTTATGTTCATCACAACAAATCGAAGTATAGCAGCCCTGGAGTAAAGTCCCATCTCCTAACATGTTAGAATGTCTCTTATCACACTGCCAAAGTTCTCCAGTAGGCAGAGATGCAAAGGTTGTCAAAGGAGGTTGGGTTGGCGGAGATGCATGGTTTGGCTCTAGAGTCCTGTGTCAAGCTCATGAGGGTTTTGAAGTTGCAGGCAACCTTCATTGTCAAGCAGAACTTTAGCTACTATCTGATGAAGGTATTGCATGCTATTTTTTGTGCACAACATGGAGCTGTCCCATTGACCACTGAGTAGTTATGCAGGCAGCCATTAGGAAGTGTTGATCTATATGTCATGGAAGATGCTTGGTCTTCAAAGGATGTTGCTAACAGATTCTCCAGCTGTGGCAAGGCAGTGATGTGGTGATACATATGGATCAATATATCTCATGCTTAAAAGATGAAGATGGTAATGTACAGGAGAAAGAATTACCATGCCAAGCTGTTGCTAGTATTCTTTATGAATTTCTCCCTCCAATTGATGAACAAAATAAAGCACACCAGAATGCACTTGCTCTTGAGAAGCACTGGCAGACAAAGAACTGCTGGACTTGAACTCTTACAAGATTTTTGGGGATTGATCTACAAAGGTGGGATCACAGGATATGTTTGATCACATGTTTTCAATTGATTTAATCATGGAACTTGTTGGGAGAATTTGGTAGTTGGAAACATAGTTGATGACATAAACATAGAACAATGGAAACTTTGATTGGTAGGTTGCTCACTAATCGATGCTACCAATACAGGGCGGGTTGTCAGCCCAGTACCAGAGCAAGTATTGCATTAGTTATCAATGCAAAACCATATGTTCAAATTACATGGCCAGATGGAGCATGAGTTATCTGAAGGAACCACAGATGTCTCCAGGCGTGATTCAACAAAGCAAAAAATACTACGATAAATTCTTCAACACACAGTGGAAGTGTAGGGGTTGTGGCATGCCTCTTTGCCAGGTTAGTAGAGTTGGCAAGAACACCGGCAGGCAATGCTCCTGCATTGTGGAGTGTAACTGGTCTGAGAATAAATTTATTGGCTGTGGGACGATACCCCACGGGCCACACTTCATCTTACCTGATAAGCTGAAGAAGTTTATTCCAACCATAAGTCAGTATTGCAGCAATAAGGGAGAAACATTGAGATAAAAAGGAAAAGCAGAGAAAAACATAGATAAACTAAGTTGGTAGATGCTAGATCAAGGGGAACTGTAAGAGAGGTGGCTGATGGGAATGATTCTAATTCAAGGACAACTCGGAGTGCTGATAGTCCTTAGAGAAGCAAAGGGCAAGGAGGTAGTGATATTACTCATTATTTGTTAGTAACTAATTGACTCTAAGCTTATATGTTATTGTATTTTTAAACGACTTTGGATTTGATGGTATAAAATATCCCACCAAATAGGACGAGTGTACCTATTTCATACTAGCTAAGCATGGGTGCTACCGTATATCACGGTTTATAAGTCCCCACGGATTATAAGACCCCCCCCTTTATGTACATTTGTGTTTTTCACGTTGATAAACACCCCAAAATACTCTATAGCCATCTTAGAAAGCTTGCCCTCATAAAGTACACCATGCCCATAGGTTTTTCTCCTCATAACTCCTTCTGGTTGCTGAGTTACGCCTATAAGACTCAAAACTCACCACATCTTGCGACGAAGCAAAACAATCCAAAAAAGTGGGCAGCGAGTGGTGAATTGAGACCGATTGATAGAAATTCACCACAAATGGATTGGAAAATGGCGGGAAATGGAGTGAAATATAGTACAAAAATATAATAAGTAGATAAACAGGATACATTTATTGCTTCCCCATGCTTCAATCACTAGCTTTACACGTATTATAAGACCCTCCAAAAGGTATCTTTGTACATTTGGGGGGTCTTATAAACCGTGATATATGGTAGTCATCAAGTACACCATACAATGGGAACTGACATATAACCTGACTAGGACTCATGGCCACTTGTCCCCATTGCTGACCACTAATGCAGAAATACCTATATGCACTATAGTTCATATGAAATTACACCTACCTTATTTATTCAGCATGATATCATCTAAAATGTAAGGCTTATCTATCTCACATGATTCTGTGTGAAAATAAAAAACCTTTATTTATTTGAAAGAAACACACAACTCAGCACACTAGCAAATCATGCAGTCCATAAAAACCAACCTGGTGATTTTATAGGATTGAATTCCATTTGAAAAGCAATAAAAACTTGTGATTGAATGAATATGTTCATTCCATATGAAGAAGATAACTCATGTTCTTGCACTGGTTATCTGCACACTTTGCTTGTACTTCATGCGTTTCCCACTAAGCCATAGTAGTTTGAACTCCCACTACCATCCTCTACACACTAGCATTTGCCCTCATCAACTAGCACTCCCCCAAAATGAAAACAGGCAGCACACAAATGTGAGATCAGAAAGCAATACATTTCACAATAATCTCTGAAAACAAAGGAAACTCACATTCTTCTGTCGTGTCATATTTTACATAGTTCAAAAATCTACCATGTGCAGCAAACCAAAACTGTTTTCCATGCATGGTTCTATTGAAGAACCCGTTAGCTCATTTTCAGGAAGGATATTGGACATTCAAATGTTCTCATTGCTAGGACACAAAAATTTGTCATCATCATGCTGACCAACAGATGTTCATCGTGCAGACCAATTTTACTTTCCACCACGTTGGATGAGAGGATGAGCCATGCACAATGCAGTGAATGATATTGCAACATTACAACTATCATGATTGTCATGTGGCACTGCATATTCTGCATAACCTATTGCCTACAAGAGAGGCAATTGGTTTTTTTCTGTGGAAGATAACATGGTACTACCAGAAAACCCAGGGTATAAGTTATCAAAATGTCAAAAGTTATATTTCAATGTAACCTTTACCCGGACAAAGCTATCAAAATTGACACAGTTACAAAAAATTGGTATTTTGAAATCTTACCCTATCTATTTTTGTAAGGTATGGTACCTTGTTCCCCCTCGTTTTCTAACCTACGGGAGGGTGTGAACGCTCATAAAGTGCTCTATAATAATTCTAATTTTTTGTGGCTGATGTATATATGGTGTGATGTGAGTTTTGCAGCAAAAATGAATAAGCCGGAGTTACGTGGTCCTGTAAATGTAGGTGTGTTGCTGCCGACACCAAGAAACCATCCAAAATGGTTTTGGTGTGTTTAGCATGTTGTAAATACCAGATTTGTCTGTGGAACTGGCCTGGTGTAACCTATACCCTGGTGTAACCTATGCCCTTGGTGAAAGTAAATGCTTCATGTTCCCCTTGAGAGTGATAAGTGGTGTTAGCATTTCTCCCACACAATCAAAATTGTCACCAAGGAATGCGCAATCTACGCCAAAAAAAGTTCCCAGGAACAATAAAGAGCACTCTCAACTGTTATGTGGAACAGGAGTGATGACCAGGTTCCATGGGAGTTTTATTATCTGTGCTACTCATGGATACATTGGGTGCAGCAAATTCTGTGGGAGGTAGGATACAAATAAAAACAAGACAACAAGTAGTACAAAAGACATCTTTAGAGAGCAGGGGAAAAGATGGGACAGAGCCCCCCCCCCCACCCCGCTCTCCAAAAAGGAGGGAGAGGTGCAGCTTACCTTAGCAGGCACTTATGTTCAAAATAATTTCAGTCTTAGAATGAAATGCCCATTCAATTTATTAGTTTGTGTGAGCTCATTTTTCTTGGGACCATTTGGGCAATTGGTGTTTTTGGGACCATGATCTCCATTTACCACCAATTGTCTAAGTTTGCGTAGTATACAGACATCTTGATGACAGCAGCATGACAAATCACCTGATCCTCCCAAGCACACTGTGTATTCTGAGCTCAACCATATGTGGGACAGAAGCCGGGATCTTGTCCCCCATGAAGCCAATGCACTTGGGGTGGGCCGGTCCTGGTCAGCACCTGGTATTTTGGGGTATGAGTCTGCCAAGTGAATAAGATTGATTAGATGGGATGTCTTCCGTATGACGACAAAGATTAAAAGCTCCTGGTAGCTAAGTGCATCATCCTGAAACTGAAACTTCTTCTGTTCCTCACCATCCCCTTTGTGACTAGATCATCATACAAGAATAGCTCTGAGATCCTAATGCTGTGAATCCCTCTTATGAGTACAAACAAGCACTAGAGTTGAGTTTGCGAACAACACATCCTGAGTCCCCTGTATTGACTTGTGTGATTCGTCACAATAAATGACCTGGATGCCCTGCATCTTGGATGCATCCTTTATCATTGTGCCCCCAAGGATATCCATACAATTGCAGAGTATGACAGAGAAGACAGCATCTGGGCAATAATCTATCCAGCAGGCAGTTCCCCTCGTGGATTCCCTACTATGTCTGCCTGGATAACCTTCAACCACGGCTGGAGACCCCTAGTGCTGAGAAGTTGCCAGGGTTGGGGAGTTGCCACTCAGATTGTTTGCAGTTGGTATCTGCCATCCCATCAAAGAGATTTGTTTGATCAGCACCCCTTGGCAGCACCCTTTCCCTCTGGGTGATTTGCTGTGATGCCCAGATCATTGCTGTCTCTGCTGCTGCTATGCTGGTCATCCAAGGTGTCAGTAAGGGAGAAGGCTCAAAAAGTCTTCCATTCTTATATGGTTCATTGCTGTTGGAGATCCACTTAAACTACTCTTAAAAAGTCAAGCAACTGCTGCACTAGCCAACAACAAAGAATAAGCTGCTGGTGAGCAAGAGCAGCGAGTGGGAAACATAGCAGCTCATAAGTCGATCACTCTAACTATCTACTCTAACATTGTTGTTTGTTGACTACTACTTGTTTTCTGGAATTTACCTCCCTTGTATGGCATCACAGTGACAACACCACCAATGTACGATCCATATCACTGCTACAGTTTCTCAGCCTTTCTTTCAGCTGAGCAAGACGCGAGACAAAGCCAGCTAAATTACATCCCCATCATTTGTCAAGCAAGTCCTTGAGTTGTGCATTGCAAAAGTCACCAAGAACACAGAAAAACAGACACCAAACATATTCTGCTTATGATGTATCGTCAGAGTAGACTTCCTAGTCAAAAACCTGCATTTGTATAACTGCAGTTCAAATATTATGTCAACGATACTGTTTATTTGTAATTAACATCTAGAGAGAGGAAGGGCGCAATACTACGTGGTTGCCCTGTCCTTTAACTGGTCAAGCATTGTTATGGTTTTGAAACTCAATAACAAAGATTACAGACACGTCGTGTGTCAAGTTGTCAGGCAAACCTTACGATTTTCCAGATTTCGAATCAAACGCGGCAGCGCGACCGCCAATGCGATGACCCCTCGATGCTCTAGTCTTGTTCACGCTTGTGGTTTTCTTCTTGTTATCTGCAGCATCGGCGCCATTAACTCTTATTTTGCCTGCACCACGATTTTTCGTCTTCAATCTGTTGCCGTTGCGCGTTTTCTTGCGAAAGCTAGCTAATTCGTCCATTTCCTTGTCTGATTTGCCTGTCGAGAAGTTCGTTCCACCGTTAAGTTTGTGTCCTCCTCCACGGCCATTTCCTCGACCGACATGCTTCTTACCCCTGTGCGCTCCTCGTCCACCACTTCCAATCGGAGCTGCAGTGGCTGGTGCCGAGGCGGTCTCTTCAACTTGATCTACAGTCGCAACTTCCTCAGGTTCTTCCGAATTCTTCTTATCCTCGCGCTTCTTGTCTTTCTCCTTGTTTCCACTACGAACAATATCTGCAACGTCGATACTGGCAGGTTCTAGTTGAATAGTCTTCGTATCCATTTTCTCTTTCTTCTGGTCCTTTTGGCTCGCCGTCGCACTCTCATCAGCGGGGCTTCTTTCCTTTTTTGACTCCTTTACTTTCTTCGAGTCCTTATCTTTGCTGTTGGTTTCTGTTTCAACGACATTGGAAGTGTCTTTTTCCTTCTTTGACTCCTTCTGCGTCACTTCGTTGTTCTTTTTGTGTTTCTCTTTTTTGTCGCCCTCATCGACCACTGTGCGATCTAAGCTCTTGATTTTCGTCGGCTTATCACCGTCGTTTCTTCTGACTTGACGATGTCTAACAATTCCGTCGGACTGTTCGGTGGCATGCACAAGTGCAAGAGGCAATACTAACGCAATGGAAAGCTTCATTGTTGAAAAGTAGAAGTGAAATGAAAATAGGATGTGCAAATATGTTACGTCGAATGGTGGAAATCGTCTGTTGTCTTGAGTTTGAGACAAAATCTCACGGCGTTAGGAACGAATGAAAATGGAATGAGACAACCCTACTCCTCTCGCTTCGAAGCAATGCCCCAATGGGTTCACCGATCATATATGTAAGTCTCATCCATCACGCGTATTTTACAAAATTGTCGACGAGGAAGTGTGAGCACCTCGGTTGAAACGAGCCGTTGGAACATGATTGCTCGAAATGAAATGAGAGCAAGAATGTCGTTCAGTCGTTGTTGAGAGTCCTCCACTGCTGTTTGTTAAGGAAACATACATCTCATGGGATTTGTGCATATGCAACTGTCGCTCGAAGTTGCCAGTTTTGTGAGGAGCTATGACAGCTAATGACATCATGAAAGTACTTATGGTAGCGAGTGTACTATCGGTATTGTACTTACAACGTACGTACTAAGATAACATACTCCACCGCGGCAGGAAGTGATAAGTAAAACAGTAATTTAGCGATTCAGGGCTTCTGCTACGTACGGCCATAAAAGTAGGTATGGGATTCAGTGAAAGGTATGCGGTACCATAAGTAAAGGAAGTATCGTATATAATAGGTATTGTAGTATCGTGTATCTTTTCCAGCATATCTTTTATTGTCGTCACAGCGAGATACGAGTACAATACTATGATTATATCTGAATCGGGCGCTACCCTCAGAACTACCACGATTTACCTACTAAGTGTCGAAAACGTCTTTAAAAACAATGAAATACTATAACATTTAAAGGTCTAATTAAAAATAAAATGTCTAGAGAGATTTTTTGTCGTCACAGCGAGATACGAGTAATAGACTTAGATGTAGACAATGAAGCGCATCTACCGCTTTACACCCCATCATACATCAGTCGCCATTTTTTCCCACTTCATTTGAATCAGCCTCTCGGCCTCTCTCGGCCACCTACGAACAATCAACCCACAATCAGCCTACTATCAACACTGCCAACCAGCAACAGACCCATTGAAACTCTTCCTCCAGAATGAGCAAGGCTGCGGACGTCCTCGCCCCTTTCGAGCAAAGCCGGCAATCGCGTTTTGCCTACATCGCTCGGAGCAACTCCCTCCTCGCTGTCCTCGACGCTCCGCCAAAAGGCACTGTCGTCACGCTCCCCAATCTTGACGGCGACGAGGTCCGCTCGACGTCCACCTTCGTCATTCGTCCTCTGCAGGACAAAGAACGCGCCACTCTACAAGAGCAATGCCATTGTCAGATTCTTGCCGATGCCGATGTTCGCGTTATGTATCGAGTGGCCGGCAACGGAGAGGGACCTGCCATGTTGCAGTGGGACGTTTCGGCCTCCCTCAAAGAGCAAGTTCGAAACTGTGGCTTTGACGGCAAAGTGGTCCTGGGCGTGCTGCTCGACGGACCCGATGCCATCAGTGGCAAGAAGACCGTCCGAGTGGGCGTCACGAACAATGGCCTCATCAAAAACTCCCTGTTGGAACCCGGATGCTCCGTCCACAACAACACGACCATTTCCGATACGCACGTCATGAAATACGCATCGATCTTGGGGTGCGGATCCGTGACGTGTCCGCCACAAACCATAGAAAAGAGCCGGAAGAAATGCAATTTCGATATGGTTAATGGAAGCATGGATGTTCAAGTCGGACCGGAAGCAGGAGGAGGACGAGTTATCAACGTCAAAATAGAGTCCACTCTCGTCGACGTGTGCCACGATCTGCGCATGGATTCCAACGGAGGAACCATTGCACCCCTTCTCAAATTCGATACCGCCAACAACCCATCATCGCACACTCTCAACATTCTCTGCCCCCATTCGTCACTCCTTCACACTCCCCAAACTTCACATATTCACCTATGTACCCATTCCTCCATAAACTCCGCAACATCCGTCACCTCCTCCCTCCTCCTCCCCCATTCCACCATTCAACACGGATGCACCGTGTCCCACTCCCTCCTCCAATGGTCCTCCACCATTACCTCCCACAGCGATGCCCATCACATATTCCTCATGGAGCAATCCGAAATCGGTCCTCATTCCTTCACGGCAAATGCCATTTACGGACCCGACTCGCACGTATCCGGAGGAGAGGTGCATTGTACACTCTTTGGACCGAATGCCAATGCGCATCATCAGAGTTTGTTGATTGGGATTTTGTGGGGGTTGGGAAGGGGGAATGTGGGGTATGGGAGTAATGTGGGGAGCAATCATACTGGACGGATTCCGGATCAAGAGACGAGTGTTGGGGAGGGCACGGTGAGATTGTGAACTTGTTTTGATTTTCTGTCATGCTGTGTGTTATTTTGCTGCTACATTGTTGGAATGTCGCTGTCGAAATCATCAAGTTGTATATAAGTAAACTCATTTTTTTTGTAAATCTCTTGTTTTGAACCAGTTCTGGGGATTAGGAAGCGTCATCAAATTCCCCGTCGATTTGACATCGGCACCCTACAGTATCATCGCCGCCGGAGTTCAACTCCCACCCCAGAGAATCACGTTGCCCTTCTCCCTCATCACCGACGGACCAGGAATGAATCAACTAACTCCGGGATGGTTACTCCAATACAGCCCTTACACTATTTCACGCAGCGAAGTGAAGTTTGCCAATCGTCGTACTGCGAAACGTCATGATTTTTATACGGGATGGAAGATTCTCAGACCGGGCGTCATGGATTTGATGGTGAATGCGCGGAATGCCTTGATGTTCGTGAAACAAGAGCAGAGTAGTGGAGAAGGGAAAACGAAGAGTGTGTTCAAAACCGATAGGGACATTCCAGGACTGGGCGCGAATATGTTGACGGAGAAGGGACGGCAAATTGGAATACGGGCGTATACAGATGCAATTCAGAGGTATGCTTTGCGAGGTTTGCTACAGAGATTGGTTGCTTTCTCACAAGAGAGTAAGGGGTTGTCTTATGACGAAGTACTCGCTCATGTGGGACTGCGTGGAATTGATGTGGACAGATTGGCATCGGAAACAACAAACCCATCCGAAGGTCGAGTCGAATGGCCAGTGCTTCCTTGGAATGAACCGTCTCATACGGATGCAGCAGCCCTATGGAAGCATCAACATTCCATGCTATTGCTTGAAATCCCATCCATTCTTGGTAACAGCAAGACCAATGATAATATCCTTTCCAGTCTCCTCCAAAAGTGTATAGCGTTGGAGGATGACCACGCCAAACGGGTCTATCAAAGCAAATCCCGTGACGATAGCCGAGGTGCCAGTACTGTCCCGGGGTATTCTGATGCTCATGTGGCGGCAGAGAAAGATTCCGTAGTGCTCGCTGCCAAGGAGGAGGCGACTGAGGTGAGGAGAAAAGTGGATATGGTCGTTGCTGCATGTGGTGTTGGTTCAAGCGGTATGGCTCGTAGTCGTTTGTAGGTGTGATTGTGGAGAAACAACCTTTTCCTTGCAGCCGTTTCGCGCGTTGATCTTGTAGATAATTTAAAATATATATCACTTATGACAAAAGCTGCGTCGATATAGTTGGGAAAAACCTACTGTTTCATCTTATTATACACTGTGTCTAGAATCCGATCGAAGGTTTCATTGGGTAGTTCACAATGTGAAAATCAGATCCCATGATCAAGTAACCCCCTAAACTAAGTTCTAAGTTCATCCACACACTATCAGTGCTCTCTTAGAATACCTTCAGACCTCCTTGAGACATTAAACTGTCTCGTCTCTCAACATTTGCCTCGCCCATTCTGGCACCTTTAATCCTAGAGTGACATAATCAATCGACAAATACTCAAGACCCTTCCTCACCGTTGCAGCAGTATAATACTTGGCCACTTTTTCTGGAGCATGAGTTGCATGGCTGTTTTGCTTGCCTGTATTATTGAATTTCTTTGCCTTCACCCCCTCAACATACCCAAAAGATTTATCAAGTTGAGTTGCCAATCGGCCCCCGAATTGAGTTGCCATGCGTTCAAGATCCATCATGAATTCTTTGCCCATATCCCCAACAAATGCATATTTGGAGTCAATTGTTCGATATAGATCACACATTAAAGCTTGCGGAACAAAGTGGACATTCCATTTGAGAGGCATGGTGTCTAAATAAGCAGCGAATAATTGTTTCCCATTCTCCTCAATATTGGTGGTGAGCGGCAACGCTTTGGGGTCGCCTTTTGCATCAGGATTGAAAACTTCATTAGGTTCACAGTGCCTTTCATTTCGCCTAACCGATGGTTTGACGCATTTGTCCAAAAAGGCACTGAGCAATCTCTCCAACGGATCCCTCAAAAAGACAGCGTGTGGTGCATCGTTCGGTAAAGGTTTCTTCGTCATGAATGCACATCTTCTTCCCACCAATCTTGAAACGCATTGCGGTGGATAACTTCCTTCATTGTTCGGACAATCCTCTGCATTCAAGTCACAGAAAACCTTTCTCCATTCGGTTGTACCAACTTTTTCAATGGAACAGAAGTGGATTGCGGGATCCGTGGTCCCAAAGTGATGCCAAAATCCATACGCCCCGTTCCTTACAATATCCCGCAGAAGAGTTTGGAACCACCAAGGAACCGAGGGGAGAGAACTTCTTTCCTGTTCAGTGGTGGGGTTGAAATATTGCTGTGTTTTGAGGAGGCAGTTTTTCTCGATTGTGGAATTGTCGCACGGCAAAATGTGCGCGTAGGAGTGTAAATAAGATTTGCGAATGATGTAGTCTGCCTCGTCTTCACCTTCTAATCGGTGCTGCGCTCCCACGAGGGACAAGGAAGATGTAGAGCTGCTGTCAGTGCTACTGGGATCCGTGGTAAAGCGTCCGATGCCAATGTTGGCGTCGAGAAGTGCATCTGTCGTGTACAGTTCTAGAGTTTTCGTTTGACGGCACAATAAAAAAGCACACGAAGCGGTGATAACGATGGTAACTAGGCTGCGGTAGCTCTTTTTGCTTGGACCGCTAAGGGTGGTAGCAATTGCCGCGTTTGAGGTGCCTCCGTTCCTCATGATTCGGAGGAGCGTTTTGGAGGAGGGATGGCATGACCCTCGCCAGGAAGAACAGGTAAATACGTTTTTCAAAACAGAGGAAGTCGCCGTGCGATCGAATAAGTATCTCAACGGATTATAGTCACACAAAAATCTCTTTAGCTTCTCATCGTAAGAATTATTCCATAGGCCTAATGAAAAAAGGGTTTTTTTGGCGAATGACGCCAATATGATAGATGCGACTCTGGCCAATTTCTCTTCAAATTCTCGAGAAAAATAAGGCAGGCTTTGGCAGGCTTTGGCAGGGCAGCCAAAGCCTTCTGCAAGACAGGCAAGTTTGCCACGTGGATGATTTTTGAGCGATTAACTGACGTCAACTGGCGACAACTGAAGACAACTGACGTCTTTTACATTATCTCGGCAATGTGACTAACCAAGTGACGACATGAGAAGGCACCATGTGACGACACGGAAGACAAAATGACGACCCTAAGTGACGACACTGAAGACAAAATGACGACCCAAGTGACGGCACTGAAGACAAAATGACGACCGAACTGAAGGCAGTTAACGAAATTTTAACGACCCTTCGTGACGACACTGACGAACTTCGTGACGACACTGACGACCCCTACGTGGTATATATACGACTGCCTACTGATGATAGTGACGAACAAAGTGACGACAAAGACCACTGACGACCCTAAGCAAAAACATAGTGAAGACAAACTGACGACTCAAGTGACGATCGTGAAGTCCTTTTGACGACCCAAGTGACGACACTGACGACACAATGACGGCCCAAGTGACGACACCTGACGACATTTTAACGACCTGTAGTGAAGGCATGAAATGACCCGATATTTTTAAGTGACGTCAACTGATGACACCAGACGACATTGGACGACTCCATCTGGCGATACTTATTGCCAAAGTCCAAAGTTGCCTGTCTTGCTGAAGTATGCCAAAGTCTGCCAGAGCATCGAGAAGTTAGTCCGATGAAGTCAGTTTCATTCGTGAGTACGAAGGAATTAGTTTATTTATTTCCATGTGTCGTGAGTGGGCTGTAATGGGGCTTCATAAAAATAACGCCACATTGGTCTACTATTCCTACGAAGATTTCTACAAATCTGATATTAAAGGTATACTCCGTGGAGGCTGCCGAAGTCCGCCAAAGCCTGCGAAAGCCTGCCAAAGTCTGCCAGTATTCAGCAAGAAATATTTGAAGTAATAAAATGCAGCCGTTCTTGCGATTCCGCACGATTGAAGACTAGCAACAAAAGCACGTTAGCAATGAGGTAAGAAAGCATGAATGGGTACCTTTCTCAACAACTGAACTTCGTGAGATTTTGAAGTGATTTAATCTTGGATACCACAGAGCGCTTAAAGAAAGACTTCCTTTGTTTTACAAAACATTTTATTTTGCCGGTTCTTCCAGAAGTACTGGACCTCTAGATCAGTTGGACGAAATCTCCTGGCAGCTGGCGAGTAGCTTTCCCTAGCAAAGGAGCATAAAATCTGGACCTGGTTCAGTGTGTACTTTTTCAGTATTATTGCTGGCAGATAGCAACTAAACCATGACACTGACATCATTTGGCCTAAAAGTGACACCAGTCAGATTTTTAAGATTTCCAGAAAAAGCTATTGATTCCTACTAACATTCGGTTATTTTTGCCAGAAGTACTGAACCAGGTTCAGTTCTCAACTAGTGCTGGCAGACAAGCAAATGAACCAGGTTCAGTAGCAAGTCTTACTGGCAGACTAGTTTTGTGAACCAGGTCAAAGCTAGTAGACCTAAGGCTGGTTGCAGCCACGGATGCCATATTTTTGATTGCTATTTATTTTTGGTGACCGTCGGAGTATATGTTTTCCATATTTTTAGACACCGTTCTTCATGGTGCAGACACGGTCATCACTTTTGAATGTCCACAGTTGCTAAAAGTCCAATATTGCTTCCATGTGGAAGTATTTCCATAAACAAACATCACAGCCATTAACATATCATCTAGCGTCCTCCTCCACCAACAGCTGTGCTCACCTCTCATGATGTTCTCTTCATTTTGAACCATGGTGTAGTCTCTTTGCATTGGACTGTAGTTCCCCCCTGTCTTTTGAATAATCATGAACAAAAACATCAGTTCACCGGACGTCAGCATTTTGACCGCATTCTACAATGCCATCATTCGCGTATGTATCTTGACCGCCATCATAGTTGCAGATAATGAATCCCACCACTCGCACATTACGTCATCAAGGGACGCTCTGGAGGCATTAGTAGAAGATTTCATCAAGAAATATGACATTGGATACATTCTGAAGGATGCGTCTTCCGCTGATTCTCCCCCAAATAAGAAGAGGAAGATGATTGAGTATGATAGAGTCAGAGCGTCACAATGTGTGCGATCAGACTGGTACAGCCCGTATCCAAGATTTGATGATCGTCAGTTTGAACGTTCCTTCCGTATAAAGAGAAGCATGGTAGAAAGTATTGTTTTTCAACTTGTTCAATCTGATTCGTTTTGGGTGCAGTCCATCGATTGTTGTGGAAGGGAGTCAATTGATCCTATTGTGAAATTTTTGGGAGCGCAGAAGTTGATTTGTTATGGTGTATCATTTTCTGCATTCAAGGATTACTTTCAAATGGGAAAGAGTACTGCAAGGCTTTGTCTGAGAAAGTTGACAAAATGCATTGTATTGTGCACTTCAATATCTGATCATTATCTTCAAATGCCCTCCAAAAGTGACGCACGAAAAATTGTCGCATTGCATAAGAAAGTTTATGGCATTGATGGATGTATGGGATGTCTGGACGTGACAAAAATTCATTGGGCTGCATGTCCCGCTGCATGGAAAGGTCAATTCGAAGGCAAGGAAGGGTTCCCTACCTTAGGACTTGAAGCAGTCTCAGATTACAATCTATGGATTTGGCATAATGCATTTGGATTCCCAGGTTCCTTGAATAATATAAATGTATGGGATAGATCGCCACTGTTGGAGTCCATGTTGGATGGAAGTCATGATGCAATTGATTTCTCTTTCCACATTGATGGACAAAAATTCGACCAACTATACTACTTACTTGATGGAATATATCCATCTTTGTCTCGGTTCCTTGCAACTGTTAACGACCCAACAATTACATTGGATTGTTTCTTTGCTCCAAAGCAGGAGGGGTGGAGGAAATCTATTGAACGGGCGTTTGGAGTGTTAAAGAAGAAGTTCCTTTCAATCGGAACAAAGTCTGTGTTGTATCATCGAGAAGACATGTTCTACCTTGTGACTGCAACCATTGTAATGCATAACATGATGGTCGAAGTGAGAGTTGATAACGATGAAGTTGACAACGAGAACTTTTATGACATTGGAGACTGCCACTTTCATCAAACATGTTCGGAGGAGGAGTCGGTTGGCAGTGAAGACAGTGTCGAGAGCAATGTAAATATGGCTGTGGGAAATTTTGATCTGTCACATGTGCGTGATAGCACCCTGAAGTACTCTATCATCCAGAGGCGTTGGAATAAACTATACTCGGAGGAAACCTCTTTGAAACTACAGGATGCTGTGAAGAAGTACATATTCAAGAAACATTTTGGAGATGATGGAACTCTTGACATGAATGAGTGCGCGGATGACTATGATCCATTGATTTTTTAATGTAAATCAATCAACAAGCATTCGTCATTTCTAAAAAATAGTTTGCATAGACATCCTACAAAACAAAGATATACTTTATAATTCATGCATTATTGCTCAACAACAAGATCATTAAAAACTTCATTCAATCTACTCATTTAAAAATCAAATTTTCTGCACACAAATGTAACAAAGTTTGAGTAACTCCGCATCCTCCCCATTGATTGCTCTCCAACCAATTCACATTGCACGCATGATGATACCCATTCTCTTTCCCACGAGTACCCTGACAAGTATCCAAGGGTGGTCCTCCACTTCCAAACACACATACTGGATAATTATACATACCACAACCTACTTTATCTTGAGTCACTCCTTTGCGTTCATGTTCTCCAATGGCCGCAATGTTTGAGTCAGTAATAGAGGCATTTGGAGAACCATCAATAGGCGGCAACGCTGGAATTTTAAGGTCTCCATCATCTGTCTCAAAATTGTCATCACCACCAAGGTCCCACTGTTTAGCCTCCTCCTTATCGCGTCTCAATTATGTCATCCGCAATATGCCAATTCTTCGTTTTCCATCTGCAGTCGAAGACGTTTGTTCCTAGCCTGTGCATTGATGAGATCAAAAACCTCAGAAAAGTGCTGGTCACGTATCTCGGGTGGAGCCATAGCCATTACCTGATGGTTGGCCATGGACTGCATGATATCATTAGCTTGTGACACCCCTTCCTGAATTGTCTTCAACAATGAACTTGCGTCACTTGATTGAACAAATGCTTTTGCGACTCCTTCTGTTACCTTGTCGACAACGAAGTCAGTAGCCTTGGCCTTTTTGGCACTATCCCTACCACCAGACCGTTCACGATCTGCAATGGCAGCACTGGGGAACTTTCTGGATGAGTCAAGGTTCACAGTGTTTGTGACATCACTTACATTTTTCGATCTACTCTCTTTGCACCTGACTTTTCGTTTGCCTCAAGCACTGAACCAAACTTTGGATGGTTGGAGAGGAAGAAATAGGCCTTCATGTACGGTTGAAACTTCTTTGGCAAGTTGTCCTTCGCTTGATTTGAGTACAGGAGGCGCATGGACTTCCAGTACAGATCCATATCTGGATCGTCTCTTATTTGACCAGATGTAGGCGGATTATTGGCAACGATGCCAGCAAACTTCTGGATGGATGGCTGAAGACGTGTGTACCATTGACTCTTCAGGGATCCCTTTGGACGGTCATCGGGGAGATTGCTCCAATCCGGATCACTCTCACGGTTCTTGTTGGCCTTAGCAACATTCTTGTTGTACTGGATGTGTACATAAGTCCAGAATTCCGCTGCCTTCTGGTCCGTCCCAGTCGTAGGATCCTCTGATATGGTCATGAAGCTTCGTGCCAGGATAAGAAGCTCCTCGAGTGTGTAGCCAAATCCATGGGAGACATGTTGATTTGTTTTCAGCAACGAATGAAGGAGCAACATAATGAAAACAGAGCATAATGCAAATGAGCTCCCTACCGTCAGAATGGAAGGAAATACAACTTTGGAACAGCAACATCAACGTCAGCATGCAACACGCAATCGAATTCTCCATGCCAGAAATTCGAGTCCATCATCAAAAAGTCAACAACAGTAGCAAGAAAACCATGACAGAAGTGGAAAACAGCTCAATCCCCACGGCAAGGAGGGGAAGTATTCGGCAATGGTGGCGGCGACGATGTGCGACGCAGTAGCGAGGGACAAGATTCGACATCACGGGGGGCGACGCGGGGGGAAAGTACTCCTTTCAGAGTTCCTTCAATGCCTACCATGTTGTTCCCCCGTTCGTCTAACTCGTTGACTCAATGAAGCCTCCCATTTGCCACCATCATCGCAGTGTTGGGAGGAGGTCGGGAGGGACCTGATGAAGCCTGGAGGGACATTGTGGTGGGGATATAGGAATTTGTATTTAAATCGTGTAGACACCAAATGTCTTAGTTTGCATTTTTTAGTGCCTGAAAAATTGAAATGGCCACCTTCACTAGATACGGTTCAAAAAGGAACCCGTTGCGGAAAAAAAATTACATTGGCCATTCTTTTTTGGCAACTACAACGAATTCTTACCGTGGCTGCACCGGTGAAGTGGGGGGTCTAGTCACCATTTCGGCGAAGTAGGTGCCCAGATAGTGACTAGAGGGTAAATTAGCAACCGTGGCTGCAACCAGTCTTCTATAATTATTGTATCATTATTTGGCACGAGAGTTGTTGGACTATTATTAGTTCCTATTAGCTTTGAGTGTATGGTATGTTGTCTGTACGTTGTGCCCATACTGTACCATGCCATACCATACCATACCATACCATACAACACGACAAAATCAATAGAAATCAATCCTAAGCAGAAAATGATGTAGAGGTATAGGTTTAATAATTAATCTTGTTGCAATGTGGGAAGCACTACCATACAATGAAAAATTGATTTCGAAATTCCATAAGCCTTTCTCCACCTCGTTAATTTTCAAATGGGCCCAACGAGATGTCTATTTAATCACAAGAGAGGCGTAAGACGTTTACGACATGATGTCCATCGAGAACAAGAAACAAGAGTGAGGCAAGAGTAGGGCAAGAGTTGTAGTATGGTACGGTACAATAAAGTATTGTATCATACCATAGTACAATGAAATACAACCCCCTCTTACCACCACCATAGACGTACCATATTATTATACGTAAAGTATTCTGATGGTGGGATGGCTGGAAGGAGTAGCAAATGTTGACAGTGGATTTTTGTTATGTCAATGAGGAGGAGTGTGATGTGTTATCGTGCAAAGTCCGTCCGCGCGGATCAATCTGGTGGGCGGAGAGGCAATGCAGCTATCACCTTCCAGCCCCCTCTTCTCCCTCACGTTGAGGAAGTTGTCTGGAAGTTGTTAAGGTGTATTGTACCAGTTTTGTACCATACCAAATATCAAATATCACTTAGTAAATCGTGCGGTTTATCTATAATCTATTCAGGCACGGACAAAAGTCTTTCTTTTCCACAAAGGTAGAGCAATGGCTATCAAGCCATCAAGAAGAATGGTAAATAGGTCTCCTTCATACCCCAAAGGGGGCGCAATCAGCCCAGTGGTGGGCTAAATGAGGTAGTAAACACTGTAGAGTTGTATTGGAACTTCCAAGGGCATACTAGGATGTACGGGGACTGGTGGCTCTGGTGCAACGTGTGGTCTGTTGAAATGCGCTAACGGCGGACTCTAAATTAGCAAGCCAATATTGCCAGTTCGTTGTGGGACCAGATCCGAGTTGTTCGAAGTCTAGTTCCAGTAAGTATCGATGTTACGGCAATAGTGCAGCGGGGTCCGTAAAAAGAAGTTTACCCACTTGATCCATAATAGTGTCGTGTTCGGATTCAGATTTTCCTTCTAGAAGTCGAATGTGTGTGCGGGCATTTCGATGTATCCATTGTTTGTGTATGAGACCAAGGAGATGTTGAATAAACTCTGTGGCCCAAGATTTAATGTGACGTAAGGAGCCTTGCTCCGCCATTGATCTTGCTTGTATGTATAGTATCTCATACCCAATCCGTCCTTCCACCAGATTGTCCCACCCGAGCGTGTCTAGCTCCATTGCCCATTTCGACAAGTGGGGGTGGGGTGAAGCTATCTCCACCATAGATCCTTCACCATATGCAAGAAGATAGGTTTTGAGGCATTCCACCATGCTGACATCACTTTGTGTTGTTTCCATCCAATCTAGTAGTGTTTCAACGGACTGCTGGAACACTTTCCGGTGGCTAGGGTTTGTGCACCGGGTAAGATGCGAGGTCAATTCATCCTTGTGGCAGCAACACGGGCATTTGTTTACAACGTCTTCTCTGAATCGCAATAGTTGTCTATTCGTCCCATTGAATCAGGATACTTGTTTGGTTACCCACAGCCTAAACATTTGCGGGTAATTTTCCATAGCCCGTCCTACATATTCCCAAGCTATGCGAGGAAACCAATAGTGATTCACTATGCGTCTGCGCAAGAAGAGGTGCATAGCTGTCCGTGAGCCCCAGTCATTATATATAGCTAGTCTTGCCAAGGAAGTGACTGTTTTGGTCTGGACCCAGATTCTGACCGGCTGGTGTGGATATGTTGGTCCCCCGTTACTCCTTTTGCTACTTGGTCGAGTAAGCACTCTTTAGCTAGCTTGTCTGCCATGACATTTAGTTACTGTGGCAGGCTAAGCTCATAGAATGCTTTATCATCATCCAAGTGTCCGTACACATGTGTGTATGTCACTTTCAGTTTGGATGTCAGGATATTCCTCCTGAGAAGTACTACTAAGTCACCCTGTGCTTGTTGTTCAGGCAGAGGTCTATATACATTATTCCCATGTTGCACAACGCCCATGTTATGACAAAAGATCTCGTACGTATGTTGACCATGGCCGGGCGCTAGGGTGGCAAGTGTGCGTAGGATGAAAGTCGCAATGATGCTTCCAATGAGTTCCCCCCTTTAGTTTGACGCCACATCCTTCTCCGTTTTTTCACAGTAAGTAAACTTTGCTATCTTTCCGGATTTCTTACAGAGGAACAGAGTTGCTGCTGAGCAGTACTGGTCGTTGAGACTAGGCATAAAAGATCCATCATGGCATGCTACTAATGACCCTCGTGTAAAGGTGTCAAGGAGCCATGATCCATCACCTGTTATGGTCATTCCACAGAGGAGCATGCACTGTTCCGCCCCTTGTAGAGCTCGACGTAGGGATGTGTCAGTGTCATCGGGTGAGGTAGCGGTGAGGGCATGCTGGGAGTGTACTGTTATCCTGTCTGTCAGGCATTCCCTAACGGATGCGACATAGGAGCAAGGGGAAGGAGAAGGGTTTCTGGATCTGTGGTAAGCTTGGCGTCCCCTGGTGGGGTATCTTGTATCAACCGGTAGATACACTACTGGTTGTTGCCCTGGTTCCTGACAAACTACACAGCTCCTAGTCTCATTTGTGAGCCACACTATCCTGTCGTATGGGAGTCGCTTGAATTTGCCTAACCTCGGCGATAGACAAAGTGTAGGAGAAGTAAGGAGACAGATTGTTTCTCTCCATATGCATAAGTCTCTGACTGTCGGATTTTCATGTAGAAAGACCATAGTAGACTCCGTTTGCTGGCGGGTCTTTGGGTTGAACTTGTCGGGATCTACAGTCATTCCATCACTCAGTATTAGTTGTGAGAAAAAGTAGACCTTGTAAAATTTCCGAGCCCGATTGAAACTCTCCCATTGGTGCGAAGGCAATACCTTGATCACCGCCTCCATTATGACTTGGTCCCTTTCTCGGACTGGATCGATCTCAATGCCATCTAGTTCAATTCTTACACCGTAATATTGGGCATATTCCCAGAGGTTTTTGAACCAGGAGTGTGTTGCTAGATGACCGTAAACATTGTAGTCCCGTAGCATAAAGTTTCTAGAGAGACCAATTTCAAGTTGACTTAATTCGAATATGCAACGAAGAAGACGTCAGATAGATTCTTCAGTACCCCAGTGTTTTTGAAGAAAGTGCAATGAGGCGCCCAGTTTTTCTAGCAACATTTGGGGTAGCCCTGGTCCCTGGAATTGAGTAGGTAGAGTTCTCCATTCCCAAGCAATGTGACGATTGACTCCAAGGGCAGGGAGTATCAAGTAGTACCAAGAGGCAAAGGCATCATCGACTGTTTGCCTTGAGGACATGAGTGCTATCAGTCTATACTTCACTGATGGTAGTGCCTGTGTTTTAAAGCTCTACCAAACTTCTGCTGGCTGGAGCGTGCTGTGGAGAACTCTATTCCCCCACTTGCACCCTTTCTTGAGCATGTGATCCAATTGTGCTTGCCCGTTGCTCGCAGGACATGACCACACTCCTAGTACCTCCGAGGCTTGAGCAGGGTCTTTAAGATGTATAGCCACATTCATGCTGTTGGGTTGAGGTATTTTTAGTTGATGGTGAATAATTTCCCTGAGTGGTTTTAGCATGGCTTTGCCATGGAAAAATTTATAGCTGAGTAAGTACCAGTAACATTTCTCAGGTTTCAGATTACCTCCGGGCCTGTAGCAGGGATGCCCAATAGTGTGTGGCCTCTTGTACCAGTTGGCAAAAATCATCTTCCGATGTAATAGATAGCGGGCATATATGCAGTAGGTCAGTATCATTGACATAAAGGAGCGCTGCAATGCTGAGTATAATGCCTGACCATGCTGACCAAAAAGTTGCTCCAAATCCCTTAGACTTATATGCAGACAGCATGACCATGCTGATAGCTGTCCAAGCGGCTGGCGCAGCACCGCTACCTTGCACCAAGCCCATATAGGGAGCTTGAGTCGTTCCCCCATAGCTTTTCTTTGCTAGTCCGAGCCCTGTTTTGAGGAAGAATCTCATGGTCTGGACACATACCAGGTAACATTTGATTAATGTTAGGGGGACGTTCATAGCCTGCAGGGCGAAGCTACCGGCTGCATGATTCACCGCGTTGTAGCAATTCGCAGCATCTGTGCTGGATACAGCAGCGGCTCGGTGCAAAATGTTGGCTTGATCAAAGAAAAACTGCTTCGTTATGGACGTGTCGGTGGCCACTCTACCAGAGGTGGCGCCTTGTTCAATTGGCATGACTCCTGATACTTTCATCCAATGCATCATTCTCTTGGCGAAAATTACTTTTAGCCACCAGTTGAAGTCGGCTTCTAGTAGGCAAATAGCTCGAAGTTTGTTGATCCGGATGTTGCCCGCTACTTTATCTAACAGAACTGTGACGCCTTGTCGCCATCTGCGTAGTGGTGAGCCTCGTGTTGCCGCCAAATTGATACTGCGAACCTGTAATGTAGATAATTCTGTGTTTTCGCAGATGGCCTGATAGTGACCAAATTGTTGGCCGCTTTTTGAGGAGGATGTGTTCTCTTTGCATGTCCTCCAGAACGTGTTGAACTCTTCAACTGTAACCTCGCTGCTTGAAGTGGGAATGTCCTCACATTAAAATCGCAGTTTTGCCGAAGCTTTTAGGAGATCGACAGTGGCGACATCCCATTCCTTCGAGAAGACATAGTCGTTGCTCAGTATATGCTTGGCGGCCTCCGTATCACTAAGGTTGCCTAACTCATCATGGAGGGCCGATGCTGATAAGGGGGCATGCTTTCCCAGGGAGAATCGGCTCCCTAAGTGTTCACCGCATATCTGTTCGACTTCTTCCTGATCTGTGTATGTGTGATCACTCCCCTCAACCGATGCTTGGACACTCAATACGGAGCATCCCCTACTGTCTTTGACAACTCTGTTTATGGTGCGTTGTTGTTAGCGTCGTGCTTCATTTTTGGCGATTCGAAGAATTTCTGTTGTGGCTTCCTCATCACCTCGTTTCTTGGCTATCGAAAGTCGCCACTGGAGGTGTTTCCTCCGCAGAGTGGGTGCTTGTGTTTTAAGCTCAAAAAGGAGTTCAAGACAGCTGTGCAATCGATCTAATACGTCGGATTTGCTGAGGGATAGTGGATCACTAATGTTCACACACCGCGCTGCTCGGCACATATTTCTGGTATCTGGTACCTTCCCCTCATGCCATTGGAGGAGCCATTTGAGAATCGATCGCCGTTTTAGCCATTGTCCAACTGTGGGACTGTACTCTATGTCACTGCTCTTGAATTTGGTGCATATCTTTTCAGAGTGGCGCATAAACTGTCCCAGTTCAACATCCCATTTATCGTGTGCGGTCTGTACAACGCTTTGTGATGCGGATTCATAAAGACGCTCAATTTTTGTGAGTTTGGCCTCCATGTTATGTGCCATGACTAATTTGGACATCGACGTGCAATACTTGCGACTAATCCTTGTGATTTTGCAGGTGAGAGCTCTGGACGACGGTCTAACTATAGTTGGGTATTCCCCCCCAAAAAGGGAAGCAGCTGATATTTCCAGTAGGAACACTCTGTGGTCACCCACTCCGTACCAGTGTGGGTAACACATCACGTGTCCTTCCACTAAACCAGGCGTACCTAAGATTGTGGAGATTTTGCCAGATCCCCGAAAGTGTGAGTTTGGGACTGGTCGACCTAAAGCAGGTTCCATGAGACACGTCAATCGTATGTCATCTTCTGAGAGGCGTGTCGCCCGTTTGCCCTTGTAGACATCCTGATTCACATCTATGCATAAGAGCACTTCTTCCCCTTCCTTTCGCCAGCGCTTGATTTCCGTTGTCAGGTCATCTATAAAGATGGTGGATGGGTATCTAAGATCACCTCTGGCTTGGAAATAGCGGGAGTGTTGCTCCCAGACAGTCTGCTCACGTGAGTTTTTGCCTGGCTTGCAAGGCAGGTAACCACATACTACCCTCGTTGTCCGAGTGCCGGAGCCTATCTTCAACCACATCCATCGGGCGAGTCCCGTGCCATCACTACCTTTATCTGTCACTACATCACCTAATCTGCCTATAGCCGCTATAGCAGTGCCTCCCATTTGCTCGCAATTGATGGACTCATTGACATTATTAGCGGCCACACCAACAGTGATAGTGCCTGGTGAAAGGATTTGTGAGAATTGCCTGTGGGGTGGTACGAACTTCCAATCGCACTGTGTTTTGCAACCAGCTACCACGTCCACCTGCAGTTCACTAACTAGATGATTTAACCGGTCCACTTTCCAACTGTGGGTGAACATCCCCAAGCTGGTCCAATTTTCAAACATGAGGCGCACCCACCCATTAGGCTTCCTCTTCGGAACGTAGCCTACTCCACCTTCATGGAGTAATTCGATAAATTGGTTCATTTCCCTCCGTTCAATAGCGATTGCTTTGTCCGTGGCTGACTCATCTGTCGCTGAGAGATGCGACAGATCATATGTTTCACCTGCGCTAGTACTGGCACGACTGACTGCTCTCTCAACATCGACATCTGTGACCGTACACTTTCTCCTGAATGTCTTACACCCTTTAAGAAGAGCCCTGTATTTCCTTTTTTGTTCAATGGAAGCCTGGTTGGTTAGCCAGGCGTCGCGTCGGCGTTGACTTTTGGGGCGCCTATTTGCTGAAGTGATATTTGAATTTTCTTGTGTAGGGTGGTTGCCCCTAACCACCCATTGAGCACCATTCCCAAATGGTGCTGTTGTGCTGTCTACCCCTTCACTGACCTCGACAGCCCCTGAGTCAGTGGCCAGGTTCTCTTGATCCCCGTTTGTACCCACCTGTGCAAAGGAGTCAAGCGGAGTTTGGACACTGCGTCGTTGACCCTGTCTCACTGTGCCCAAATGAGACAGGGTTCATATGCCACTTATGCTCCCTGTGGAGCTGCACCGCCTCCCTCATCCTGGGGACGTGCAGCTCCGCTTCCACTGAGGTGGGGGAACCCGGCTGATTAATGCCAGCCAGCATTTGTGTCAGTTTTTGCATTTGCGCTTTTAATTCTTTGATTTCAGCCGCTTGCTCCGCATTGCAGACTCTCAAATCTGCCAATTGCTTAGCATATTCTTTCGACTTAAGGACCCTGTTCTGTGTACCCTTCGAATTCACCGTAGAGGCGCCTATTGTTTCGGCATCGCCAGTCAGGGCGGAGGCTCCACTGACACGACTGCCCACAATTACCCCTTTCTCCTCTGGGTTATACCCCAGCTCCTTGAGGAGGCCTTGGCGAACCTTGTCCAACATGTCAACAAAGGTGCATTGTTGTGAGCCCTGTACATTTAGCTGTTTTCGAAGGAAGGGGTCATACCGCGCATTGTCTTGGAGGTAGGTGTCAGACCGTGCAATAAAGTGGGATGTAGCAGTGAGGCTTGAGGGGTCCCAGGTAGACTGAGGGGCGAGCTGCGCTTTTTCAACATAGAATGACCGCATTAGTCTCATGTGTGTGCTCTCACAGTAGCCACATTGGATAAGCCAGTGATGCATGAAGCAGGCTACGTTTGCAACGGTGCATTTGGCAAATTTGTATTTGTCACGATAGAGCGGGTCATTCGGGTCACAAGTTACCACGATCCCGGAGATGCCAGTCTCCGGGCCCTTACAAACCATGATGGCAGTATGGAAGATCTGATCCCCATTGAACCGTATCCTCTGTAGTTCTTACCGAATGGTTGTGCGGGTGTATGGGGGCTTAGGGTGGACTACCTCACCTGATAGGAGCCTGATTGGCTCCATCTTGACTTTGACCTCATAGTCAAAGAGCTGAACCTCACTACATTCCAACACAGTTGTGGCAATGTTGTAGCCCATGCTTATGCGCCCATGTTTGTGATGTGCTCTCGTTCTATCCATGGTCGGCGTGGAGCTTGGGACGTCCATAATAGCCGAAGGGCCGAAGGCGTAGTATATGTCGTTTGTTTCAACCATCATGTTCAGTAACTGTTCAAGACGAGACCACGACGCATCACTCACTTCGAGAAAGAAAGCAAACTTGCTAGAGTGCGGGAAGGGGTCGAAAGAGAGCTGTTCTCTCTCCTCCTTATTTTCTGGCAGACAAAGTTCTCGAATATTCCGTACAGTGACGTTGATTGCAGGGAGGTGCTTGTCGTACCACTCTTGTGTGTCCAATCTACCTTGTCGGAATAATTTCTTTTCCATTTCCTTTAGTCTATGAAGGAGAAGCTGATGTATACCTTCCGTGCACAGCGAACTTTGTACCCCACATAACATCGTCTTGGAGTTTGACTCCCAGACTTGGAGTGATTTAAGAGACATCCTAACATTGTGTTGTCTAAGATTGACATTCATGGACTCTAGGACGGTCAAAACTTTTGGAATTGCTGTGAAGAGGTTTGCAGTCAGGTACATAGAGGTCGGTCCTCTGTCCTCCTTTTCATTGCTCTTCTTTGATTTCCGACGTTTGACGTCTTGGTCCCAGGCTCTGTTTCGATTGCGCCGAAGCTCCAGTCTGTCTCTAAGTTGCTTCTCAGAGATGGGGGACGTGGAAAATAGGTAACCAGAGGATATTTGGAACCAATTCTGTGCTGATGCAAATTTTTTGGGCCAGTGCGCATCTTTGGAAGACTTAAGATCTGGGAAGGGTTTGTTGTTATTATCAACTCCTCGTGAAACAAATTTGGAAGATGGGTCCAATTCTTGAACATAGTCCAGGAGGCATCCTGTTTCTGTGAGCAGCACGTCCATGTGCTCCTTCTCCGGTTGCAGCTGGATTTCCACTGTAAGGAGGTGTTGACCACTGCTCGGGTCTATGACCAAGGATGGATCTGTGATATGTGAAAAGGAGGAAAATGCTGTGTTGGAAGAGGTAGAGGCTACCGAAGGAGGAGGGATGATGTCCTGTAAGTTTTTCTTAGGGGGGGATTTCTCGTCTCCCGACCTGGCTGCCTCTCCATCTGAGTCTTCTTCAAACCATTCGGGTACATGTGAGGTGATCTCAATGATCACTGGTTCTTTGGGTACCAAGTCAATGATGGTGTGCTGGATCTCCTCTTCTTTCTCTTCCCCTTGTTGTGGGTCATCACCATTCATTCTCGAGTCCTGATCCATGTCTTTAACTTCCTTGCTAGCATTGGTGTTTTCAACCTCTTCACTTTTACTCTGGCTCTGAGACTGACTCTCACCCAAAGACCGGGCGGCCTTATCACTATCCACCGAGTTGGTATCATCCTTATCTCTCGATTTTTGTCGTGGCGCACGCTTGGTGGCTTTCGAAGGAGGCTTGGTACCACGGGGTGTTTGGCAGCCTTCGCTGCTGGGTGACTTTCGTTTACCTGGTTCCTCCTCCGCTAAGGGGCTGAACCTGTTAGAAGAAGAGGTACCCCAAGGAGTTGATTTCTTTGAGAGTTGCTGCTTGAACCGGATAATCCTTTTGAGGGCGGAAGAGCCATGTTGACTGACTGGGATCCATTCTTCATCTTTTGGGCGAGGAGTGGATGAGAGATCAAAGGAGTGACAAACTCCTGTCGAGTCAGAGATGCAGACCAGTTTAAGGTCCGAAGGATCTCGAGAAAGTGTGAAAGGACCATTGTTCGAGTCAGATATGGTTGCCAATTGCTTGGCTTCCTCCAACTGTGAGGTAACAAGCCTGGGGCCTGCGTAACAGAGCAGGGTATATGTGGTAGCGTCGCTGGTGTCAAAAGTGATGGTACCTGTCTCAAGAAGGTATTCTTCGGTGCTGAAAGTTAAGGCCTTCTTCCCTTTTTTGTTGATGATAGTCATCTCAGTTTGATTGGTAGAGCATGTTATCCGGAATGCTCCCCACTTGGGATGGGCCTGAGAGCGGTCCTGTTGTTTGCAACGGACTGTCTTCTGCCTTAGTGTTTCCCCCAGCTTAAGTGCATTGAGTCGAGGCAAGGCAGTAAGCGTATCATCGTCCTCGTCGTCAAAATCATATGGGAGCCATTCTCCTGGCGTAGGAGAACTGGGTTCACTCAGGAGCGACTCGTAGACCGACGGGTCAAGTAGATTGATTCCTTTATCGGTTGAGGAGTCATCTCCCGTTGGTGTAGTTAGGAAAGGTTGATTTGCGCTGTTGGAAGAGGCCTTCTTTTTGGGTGGTGCATCAAACTTGTCCGTGAGGCGAGCCGGTTTTAGCTCCATGTCACATCCATCAAGGGCTTCGTCTGACCCTGTTGACGGGCGTACAACATTGGCACCAGGAGGGGTGATAGCGGGGGAGCTGACTGCTGCCCTTTTATTCCCTGCCATTCTGGGAGGAGAGGAATCGGCCATGGTGATATCTTCAGACATAGGGTTTGGCGCTTCTGACACCATAGTGTCCCCCAATCTCGCAGTTTTTACGCTAGCAGAGTTAACGGACTGTAGAGGATTAGACGGTGAAGACAATGCGAACGGCAAGGTTGTCCTGCGGGAGAGAGAAATATACGGTTGGGTGGTAGATGGAAGAAACTCGTATAGTAACCACGTAGTGAAACTCAAATTGGTGAGAAATCGCAAAATTACAATGGATTTCAGAGTGGTCAAAGCGTCAAGAGAACTAGAGGATGAGGGGAGCAAGTTGATGTGTGCAGCAGAGGCAGGAAGGGGACGTGAGTAGAGTTTGGAAGGAGGAAAACTACCATGGTTGCCGAAATGGCGCTCGCATCTCTGCTGCCAAGATGGAGGTGTACTGATTCCTTCGTGTCTTTTAGAGACTTTTAACATAGTTCTAAGTAAAGCGGTAGATGTGTTGACTTCCCTGCTTTGGGAAAAGTTGTTTTGTACCTTACGGATTCCAATTGCACCCCTTCTCAAATTCGATACCGCCAACAACCCATCATCGCACACTCTCAACATTCTCTGCCCCCATTCCTCACTCCTCCACACTCCCCAAACTTCACATGTTCACCTATGTACCCATTCCTCCATAAACTGCGCAACATCCGTCACCTCATCCCTCCTCCTCCCCCATTCCACCATCCAAAACGGATGCACCGTCTCCCACTCCCTTCTCCAATGGTCCTCGACAATCACCTCCCACAGCGATGCCCATCAAATATTCCTCATGGAGCAATCCGAAATCGGTCCTCATTCCTTCACGGCCAATGCCATTTACGGACCCGACTCGCACGTATCCGGCGGAGAGGTGCATTGTACGCTCTTCGAACCGAATGCCAATGCGCATCATCAGAGTTTGTTGATTGGGATTTTGTGGGGGTTGGGAAGGGGGAATGTGGGGTATGGGAGTAATATGGGGAGCAATCATACTGGACAGATTCCGGATCAAGAGACGAGTGTTGGGGAGGGCACGGTGAGATTGTGAAGCTGTTGATTTTCTGTCACGCTGTGTGTTGTTTTGTTGCTACATTGTTGGAATGTAGTTGTCGAAATCATCAACTTGTATATATGTCAACTCATTTTTTTGTAAATCTCTTGTTTTGAACCAGTTCTGGGGATTAGGAAGCGTCATCAAATTCCCCGTCGATTTGACATCGGCACCCTACAGTATCATCGCCGCCGGAGTTCAACTCCCACCCCAGAGAATCATGCTGCCCTTCTCCCTCATTACCGACGGGCCAGGAATGAATCAACTAACTCCGGGATGGTTACTCCAATACAGCCCTTACACTATTTCACGCAGCGAAGTGAAGTTTGCCAATTGTCGTACTGCGAAACGTCATGATTTTTATACAGGATGGAAGATTCTCAGACCAAGCGTCATGGATTTGATGGTGAATGCGCGGAATGCCTTGATGTTCGTGAAACAAGAGCAGAGTAGTGGAGAAGGGAAAACAAAGAGTGTGTTCAAAACCGATAGGGACATTCCAGGACTGGGTGCGAATATGTTGACGGAGAAGGGACGGTAAATTGGAATACTGGCGTATACAGATGCAATTCAGAGGTATGCTTTGCGAGGTTTGCTACAGAGATTGGTTGCTTTCGCACAAGAGAGTAAGCGGTTGTCTTATGACGAAGTACTCGCTCATGTGGGACTGCGTGGAATTGATGTGGACAGATTGGCATCAGAAACAACAAACCTATCCAATGGTCGAGTCGAATGGCCAGTGCTTCCTTGGAATGAACCGTCTCATACGGATGCAGCAGCCCTATGGAAGCATCAACATTCCATGCTATTGCTTGAAATCCCATCCATTCTTGGTAACAGCAAAACCAACGATAATATCCTTTCCAGTCTCCTCCAAAAGTGTATAGCGTTGGAGGATGACCACGCCAAACAGGTCTATCAAAGCATATCCCGCGACGATAGCCGAGGTGCCAGTACTGTCCCGGGGTATTCTGATGCTCATGTGGCGGCAGAGAAAGATTCCGTAGTGCTCGCTGCCAAGGAGGAGGAGGCTGAGGTGAGGAGAGAAGTGCATATGGTCGTTGCTGCATGTGGTGTTGGTTCAAGCGGTATGGCTCGTAGTCGTTTGTAGGTGTGATTGTGGAGATACAACGTATTCCTTGCAGCCGTTTCACGCGTTGATCTTGTAGATAATTTAAAATATATATCACTCATGACAAAAGCTGCGTCGATATAGTTGGGAAAAACCTACTGTTTCATCTTATTATACACTTTGTCTAGACTCCGATCGAAGGTTTCATTGGGTAGTTCACAATGTGAAAATCAGATCCCATGATCAAGTAACCCCCTAAACTAAGTTCTAAGTTGATCCACACACTATCAGTGCTCTCTTAGAATTTCTTGAGACCTCCTTGAGACATTAAACTGTCTCGTCTCTCAACATTTGCCTCGCCCATTCTGGCACCTTTAATCCTAGAGTGACATAATCAATCGACAAATACTCAAGACCCTTCCTCACCGTTGCAGCAGTATAATACTTGGCCACTTTTTCTGGAGCATGAGTTGCATGGCTGTTTTGCTTGCCTGTATTATTGAACTTCTTTGCCTTCACCCCCTCTACATACCCAAAAGATTTATCAAGTTGAGTTGCCAATCGGCCCCCGAATTGATTCGCCATGCGTTCAAGATCCATCATGAATTCTTTGCCCATATCCCCAACAAATGCATATTTGGAGTCAATTGTTCGATATAGGTCACACATAAAAGCTTGGGGAACAAAGTGGACATTCCATTTGAGAGGCATGGTGTCTAAATAAGCAGCGAATAATTGTTTCCCACTCTCCTCAATATTGGTGATGAGCGGCAACGCTTTGGGGTCGCCTTTTGCATCAGGATTGAAAACTTCATTAGGTTCACAGTGCCTTTCATTCCGTCTTATCGCAGGTTTGACGCATTTGTCCAAAAAGGCACTGAGCAATCTCTCCAACGGATCCCTCAAA
This sequence comes from Cyclotella cryptica, assembly GCA_013187285.1. NCBI lineage: Eukaryota > Bacillariophyta > Thalassiosirophyceae > Thalassiosirales > Thalassiosiraceae > Cyclotella > Cyclotella cryptica. The sequence continues at coordinate 364,103 of JABMIG010000034.1, read as the reverse complement.
AAGACGGCGTGTGGTGCATTGTTCGGTAAAGGTTTCTTCGTCATGAATGCACATCTCCTCCCCACCAATCCTGTAACGCAATGCGGTGGATAATTTCCTCCATTGTTGGGACACTCCTCTTCATTCAAGTCACAGAAAACCTTTCTCCATTCGGTTGTACCAACTTTTTCAATGGAACAGAAGTGGATTGCGGGATCCGTGGTCCCAAAGTGATGCCAAAATCCATACGCCCCGTTCCTTACAATATCCCGCAGAAGAGTTTGGAACCACCAAGGAACCGAGGGGAGAGAACTTCTTTCCTGTTCAGTGGTGGGGTTGAAATATTGCTGTGTTTTGAGGAGGCAGTTTTTCTCGATTGTGGAATTGTCGCACGGCAAAATGTGCGCGTAGGAATGCAAATAAGATTTGCGAATGATGTAGTCTGCCTCGTCTTCACCTTCTAATCGGTGCTGCGCTCCCACGAGGGACAAGGAAGATGTAGAGCTGCTGTCAGTGCTACTGGGATCCGTGGTAAAGCGTCCGATGCCAATGTTGGCGTCGAGAAATGCATCTGTCGTGTACAGTTCTAGAGTTTTCGTTTGACGGCCCAATAAAAAAGCACATGAAGCGGTGATAACGATGGTAACTAGGCTGCGGTAGCTCTTTTTGCTTGGACCGCTAAGGGTGGTAGCAGTTGCCGCGTTTGAAGTGCCAGGAGCGTTTTGGTCTGTTTTGGTATTGTATCCTTTTATTGTATCATTATTAATTATTTGGCACGAGAGTTGTTGGACCTATTATTGGTCTCCTAAATATTAGTGTATCGTACGTTGTGCCCATACTGTACCGTACCGTACCATACGATAAGACACGACAAATCAATAGAAATCAATCCTATGAAGAAAATGACGTAAAGGTAGAGGTTTAATAATTAAACTTGTTGCAATGTGGGAAGCACTTCCATGAATAATTGATTTCGAAATTCCATAAGCCTTTCTCCACCTCGTTAATTTTCAAATGGGCCCAACGAGATGTCTATTCGATCACGAGAGAGGCGTAAGACATTTACGACATCACGTCCGTTGAGAACAAGGAACGGCAAGAGTCATGGTACAATACTGCACGGTACAATGCCATAGTACAATGCCATTGACATAGGCCAAATATCTACTCTACAGGAGTACTCTAAGAGTACCTGAAAGATACCCTTAATTTCTTAGGAGATGCTGGACATCCCCTAAGATTTGCAGTCTTGCTAAATAGCAAGAATTGTTTCATTACCCAAAAATACCATTTGGGATAAGGTGCTCTGAGTCAGGATATAGTGACACAGAATCCACATCACTTCAAGATACAGAAGAGATCCATTGCTTCAAGATACAGAAGAGCTCTCACTGTGTCATTAGCACTGAAATGTACCAGTTCTACATGGATCTCTACGTAGTCTCGTTTTGCCAAAATGAAGCATGTTTGCTTCATCATGGTTCATCATGGTGGATTGTTAATTCACAATATGATCTAAATTAACTCACAAAATAACAAAGCTGAAAAGCCCACATCAAGATTTTTTAATACTTTTCCGCTTAGGTCACTATCGATCGATAACCTACTCGAGCGAATTTTTTTCTGGATCGTCTGTCCAGCTCCACACTGCCTTCGACCGTCCGTCATCGTACCGACTTACGTCAAGTCCTGCTTCATCGTGTCTGTCTTCCGTCAGTCGAGCGTTCAACGTCCAGGTGATCGCTAGTAGAGCCATCGTCTATTGAACGACGGTAAGTACTAGCGCCACGTCAGCCCTACGAAACCCCGCCGTCAAGATTCGTGAGAAGCGTGTCTCGTTTGAGTGCGCCCCACCACGAAGCTCCTACAAGACCCTTTTCTTAGGTACAAGTCTCGGAGCAGCCCTCTCAAGAATGGCCTCTGAGAAGATCGCGCCCATCGGGCTTAAACACCAAGAATGCGAGCGTGGAAGGGGTGGCGAGAAAGCTCCCATCAGGTATGTGCCAGACCGGGACCCAGTCCAAGAAGCCTTGGATCTTAAGCCCGAGTCCCTCAAGTGCACCCTCGCGAATGGGTCAGAAACCCGAGTCACGGTTTGGTCCGACACGGTACCAACGAGCAGTTCATACTGCACGTGAACAAGGCGTACAGTACCGCCAAGAAAATGGGGTTAATTCCGCCTGCGACGAGGCCGAAAAGGCTTATGACTCGAAAAGGCCGCGTGGAAGGCTGTTCTACGTGAACTCGCCGAAGACCCCCTCTCTAAAACTGCTAAGGAAGTGAAGACTGCAGAGTCTCTTTCCCTAAAGGCCGACATGCTCGCCTTTAAAGCAAAATGACCGACTTGGCCCTAGAACTTTTTCAACTCTATGCCAACCTCCTCACTGAGGAGGCACGTCAGCCCTGGGACTTAATTGTCAAGGGGCAGACGGAGTCGACGCCTTTCACGACATCTTCGAGTCGAGAGGAAGAAGTCACCGGGCAAAACGTCCGAGTCATTCAGGAGGTGTAATTTACTCCACCTCCAGTCTTGTTTCGCACATGACGCAGGCGAAAATTTGAGATTCTATATCTCCAATTGCCTCAAAAAGCCCAACAAGGTTAAGATTCGCCAGTTTGTCCAACGCGCCATGCAGTTGAACAACTATGTCGAAGACCTCCCATGCCTGTACTACAGCCCTAGTGCTAGTGCAATGACGCAACAGGTCTTTGCCTTCACGGATTCGGAACTTGCATGTCATATCTTGCGCATGTGTCTGTTGAAGTGGCAGGATCAGTACCACTTGCTAGAGAAATGCTATCCCGAAGGGGTTAAGCCTCTATTGCTCATTCTCGAGCGTATTGAGGTGGCGCACCCAGTGGATGAGAAGCAGTCAACTGCGAAGCCTGCAAAGGCCCAAGCAGCAGACCAGCCCTCCAAGAAGTTCTCGCCAAGCCGGTGCATTCCCAGGAAGCCCAGCAAGCAAGCACGCACGGAGTATACTCGCGTCGAGAGGAACTGCGAGCTGTGCAAAAGCATGGGGCGCACACACCACGCATAACACCGCGGAGTGTCGCCGTTACAACAAAGACGGAACTCCTACGCGGGGTACTTTCGAGCACCTGCACGAAAGTCTCGTGAGGACAACCGCGAAGAAATCCTACGCACAGGTCGTAGCGAGAATGGAGAAACTCGAGAAGTCTCTCAAGAAAGCCAACAAAAAGGCAAGAAACGCCGCCGTCAGTACGAAAGTGACAGCGATTCCGACTCCTCCTGAAGTGATGGGTCGGGTAGTACCGGGGAAATTCCTGTATGTAGTAAGAAAATTAAAACTAGCCATGAGTTAGAAAATTATACTACCCCTGGTCCGATTAAAACTACCAGTAATCAAAAATTTGAATTAAATCAAAAAAATTAATTAAGGATTATTCGAGTCCCTTGCTAGACGCAACTTTGAAAAATCTCAAAGACACTTCGAATCTATCCACCAATACCCAAGTAGAACCAAACTCAGATTTGGACCCTCTACCCAAAACACAGCCACCACAAACACCTAGCCCACAGAACTCAGTAGATTCAGTGACAGCAGTGTTAGCTGTGCAAAAGTTAGCGACCGGAAGTCAGTCCTCGACAAAACTCAAACACTTGTCCAGGAGTCGCAAAAACAACTTCTTGAGAGTACTATTAGACACTGGTTCTGATGGTGACCTCATGTTCCATGAAAAAGGAACCAACAAACGCTTTCCCTACTTGGCTAGGCAGGTGTCAAAGTCTTGGCACACGTCGAATGGGTGCTTCCAAACCAAAGGAAGAGGCGAAGTCACACTAAAATTCGTAGACTACTCCAACAGCAAGGAATACACAGTTAAACCTGATGTTGTCGAGTATGATGGAAAAAAGATGGCAAAGCCAGCGTTTGACCTCATCTTAGGTGTAAAAACACTAAGTGAGCTTGGAATTGTTCTGGATTTTCGAACAAAGGATATTACCATTGATGAGATCATCTTGCCAATGAGAGACATCAACAGTCTTGCTACCAGCTCTAAGATTGAAAAAGCTTGGTCAGTTAACCACAGCATGATTCATGAACCACGTAGTACTGAGGAAGCCACTCAGCGCGCAGTTCACATCTTAGATGCAAAATATGAAAAAGCAGACCTCCAATCAGTTGTTGACACCAACTGTCCTCACCTCAGTTTACAAGATCAAAACAAGTTGTTAGAGCTCCTCCGTAAATACGAGGACCTCTTTGATGGTACACTAGGTGATTGGAACACAGAGCCTGTCTCCTTTGAATTAAAGGAAGGTGCCAAACCATATCATGGCAGAGCTTACCCAGTACCTCACTCACTCAAAGAGACTCTCATGAAAGAGCTCAAAAGACTGTGTGACCTGGGCGTACTAGAGTGGCAGCCCGCATCTGAATGGGCTTCACCATCATTCATAGTACCAAAAAAGACCAGACTGTACGTTTCCTTAGTGATTTTAGAGAAGTAAACAAAAGAATAGTTAGAAAACCATTCCCGTTACCTAAAATTAGTACAGTCATGCAAGAGCTAGAAGGATTCACTTTTGCAACTGCCCTTGATTTAAACATGGGCTATTATACCATTAGGTTGGATCCAGATGCATCCAAAATCTGCACCATTATATTTCCATGGGGTAAATACTCTTACCTCAGGTTACCAATGGGTATTGCTGGTTCTCCTGACATTTTTCAATCAAAAATGACGGAGCTGATGGCCACCCTTGAGTTCGTAAGAGCTTACATTGATGATCTATTATGCATCACAAAGGGAACCCTGGAAGACCACCTGGCTAAATTGGAATTGGTCCTCTCCAGACTGCAAGATGCGAACTTGAAAGTCAATGCTCGCAAATCAAACTTCTGTGCCATAGAAACAGAATATCTTGGGTACATACTCTCACGAGATGGTATAAAACCACAACCCAAGAAGGTACAGTCGATACTTGCACTGACACCGCCAAAAATGTCAAAGACCTCCGTAGATTCCTTGGCATGGTCCAATACTATCGAGATCTTTGGGCAAGACGCAGCGAAATGCTTGCCCCACTCACAAGCCTAGTCGGCAAGTGTGGTCACACCAAAAAGTCCAAACTCCTCAAGGTTAAAAAGAAACCATGGAAATGGACTGAGGAACATCAAAAAGCATTCGATGATGTAAAGGCCACTATTGCAAAAGATGTGTCCTTGGCCTACCCTGATTACTCAAAAGGGTTTGAGATCTATACTGATGGTTCCAAGAGACAACTTGGAGCCGTCATTACTCAGAACAACCGGCCAATAGCTTTTTTCAGCAGAAAACTCTCTGTCTGTCAGCAAAAGTACAGCGTAACCAAAATTGAACTTCTAGCCATTGTTGAAACACTCAAAGAGTTCAAAGGGATGCTGTGGGGCCAACAAATTGTAGTCTACACAGACCACAAGAACCTCATGCAAGATGCACTCGGATTGACCTGTGACAGGGTTTACCGTTGGCGTTTACTGCTAGAGGAATAGGTCCCGAAATCATGTACATCAAAGGAATCCACAACTCAGTTGCGGATGCGATTTCACGCCTTGACTTTGGTCCAGCAGTGGACATCAAGGAAAACTGGATGACCTTCACAAAATGCTGGTGTTATTACACTATGCAATCACAAGAGGACCCATCCCCAGACAAACACTCAGACCTCATGAACTTTGTGTTTGCCAACCGCAGCAAAGAGAATGCAATATATCCCCTGACAATTTGGGAGATTGCCGCAGCTCAACACACGGATAAAACGCTGGACAAACTCAGCCTGCTTGAGAAGTACAAACCTCAGCTGGTAGAAAATGTTCAAGTACTGTAAGATGGCAAGCTTGTCATCCCACAGGAACTCCAGCAGCGAGCAGTACAGTGGTACCATCACTACCTGCAGCATCCGGGGACTACTCGTCTCGAAGAGACTCTTCGCGCTGCGATGTATTGGAAAGGTTTGCGACGCTCTGTTCGCACCTTTGTCAAAAATTGTCATAAATGCCAAGTCAACAAACGACGCCAACGTAAGTATGGTAAATTACCTACAAAATTGGTTGTTTCCAACCCCTGGGAAGTACTCTGTGTGGACCTAATAGGACCATACACTCTCAAGGGCAAGGACGGCACTGAAATTGACTTTATGTGTGTCACAATGATAGATCCAGCAACCAGTTGGTTCGAGATTGTGGAACTACCGGTAACAGAAGTGACTTCTGTTGCTCCCACGGGTAAAAAGGGCCGCAAGGGTACTAACACACATAATAAACCTAACGAAGCTTACTTTGATAAAGCACAAGTAGGCTCCTTAGTTAACAAGATCTGGTTTAGCCGTTACCCACGTTGTCAAGTAATCATTTACGACAATGGAAGCGAGTTCAAGCTCAATTTTGAAACCTTATGTGATTCATACGGTATCAAGCGTAAGCCAACCAGCATCAAGAACCCTCAAGCAAACGCAATACTAGAACGGATGCATCAAGTAATCATGACAATGCTCCGTACCACTGAATTAGACATGGCCAATACAGTGACACCTAGTGACATCGCAGACTTCCTCACAGATGCTGCATGGGCCGTTCGCTCCACATACCACACAGTACTCAAAGCCTCTCCAGGTGCAGCTATATTTGGTAGGGACATGCTGTTTGACATTCCCTTCCTGGCTGACTGGAACAAAATAGGAGATCACAGGCAACGCCAAACCGATCGCAATACCGAACGTGAAAACAAGTCTCGCGTCGATTGGGATTACAAGGTTGGTGACAAAGTACTTCTTTGCAAAGAAGGTATCCTCCGCAAATCTGAAAGCAAATACCATAAAGATCCTTGGACTATATCTACAGTCCATACGAATGGTACAATCAGGGTTCACCGTGGAACAAAATCAGAACGATTGAATATTAGGAGAGTAACACCATACTTTGACACTGCAGACACTTAAAAATAACTATACTGTCAGTTAATCACTCTAAACTCCTCTCTCCACTAACACTTACGCTTACAACCTTTACTTCGTAGTCACTACAAAGTAGGAACATCTTGTCATGTACAAGTGTCTTCCATTACAACAAAGCCTGATGTTTTTCCTTTCAATGAAAAGGTTTTTTTACACAACTCACCTGATTCTCCATTCGTGGGGGCGAGTGACATAGGCCAAATATCTACTCTACAGGAGTACTCTAAGAGTACCTGAAAGATACCCTTAATTTCTTAGGAGATGCTGGACATCCCCCTAAGATTTGCAGTCTTGCTAAATAGCAAGAATTGTTTCATTACCCAAAAATACCATTTGGGATAAGGTGCTCTGAGTCAGGATATACTGACACAGAATCCACATCACTTCAAGATACAGAAGAGATCCATTGCTTCAAGATACAGAAGAGCTCTCACTGTGTCATTAGCACTGAAATGTACCAGTTCTACATGGATCTCTACGTAGTCTCGTTTTGCCAAAATGAAGCATGTTTGCTTCATCATGGTTCATCATGGTGGATTGTTAATTCACAATATGATCTAAATTAACTCACAAAATTGCAAAGCTGAAAAGCCCACATCAAGATTTTTTAATACTTTTCCGCTTAGGTCAACCATACAATGAAATACAACCACCTCTTACCACCGCCATAGCCGTACCATATTTATATGTTAGTAGCCATTTGTAGACCCCCCCCCGTCTATAGACCCCACCTCACAGTCTATAGACCCCCCCCCTCTAAAAATGATTTGGCGGGAAATATTGAACTGCCCTTCTGACAATAATGGCACGAGTCACGATTCAAAATTTATTATTTGGATGGTAGTGTCCACGATGTCATGATAGAGTCTATAGACTAGTTATCTAAAATTATACGATAGAGTCTATAGACTTGTATTTTTTTGATCGTGGAGTCTATAGACTATCACAAGGGATTTATTGATAAGTCTATAGACTATCGCCCTTGAGAAGATAGTCTATAGACTACTGAGCGATTTTACATACAAGGGTCTATAGACCCTTCCTGTGTTCACAAGTGCCAGTCACGAACAGTCTATAGACTCATCGGAAAGGGGGGTGGGGGTCTATATACTAGTTGTGACAGTCTATATACTCACACCTCCATTTTCGACGAGGCTATAGACTGTGATGGGGGGGTCAATAGACTATCATGTGATAGTCTATAGACCCCCCCCTCACAGTCTATAGACAGGGGGTCTACAAACGGTTTTTCGGCGAATTTCGTGGAGTCTATAGACTACATGGGGGGTCTATAGACTGTGAGGTGGGGTCTATAGACGGGGGTCTACAAACGGCTACAAGATTTTTTGCAGCGAAACAGATTGCGATTTGTAGAGACAGAGGAAGACGTACATTAAAATAAAGTGGCTTGTAGTACGAGTGTATGCCAAAATGGGCGGGAGCGCCTCAAGCGCAGCGCAGCGCCCAGCCCGCGCCCGTTTAGTTTGTGAAATCATTTTCTTGTTACACACTCTTTTGTGACACGATAACATTCCCTTCAAGTTTTAAAGAACCCGTGTTTAAAATTTTTCGTCTCTACGTCTTAAAATGATTTGTGACTAATGTTCCCTTAAAGTTTACAGAAACATGGTTGAAAATAATGTCAGACGTTACACACAAAGATATAATTTTAAAGGTAGGCATATATTAAAACACTAAGACTACCCATGTAAGTCCAAGCGAAAAATGAATTATTTACAGGTAAGTTCAGATTAACTTATGGCTCTGTACTTGTTTTGGCAAAAAGCAAAAAAACTGTCTCACTGAAGAAGGAGAAGAAGAAGAAGAAGAAGAAGGAAACGGCTCAGTTTCCAACACAACTAAGATTTTGAAAAAATCTTGATATATTATTGTAAAGTATTCTGATGGTGGGATGGCTGGAAGGAGTAGCAAATGTGGACAGTGGATTTTTGTTATGTCAACGAGGAGGAGTGTGATGTGTTATCGTGCAAAGTCCGTCCGCGCGGATCAATCTGGTGGGCGGAGAGGCGATGCAGCTATCACCTTCCAGCCCCGTCTTCTCCCTCACGTTGAGGAAGTTGTCTGGAAGTTGTTAAGGTGTATTGTGCCAGTTTTGTACAATACCATATAGCGTCGACGAGGCAAGAGTGCCATGTGCCGTGAGGTCTTTCCTCAACGAACGAAGGTGCATCTTGGCGAAAAGCACCGCGAACACAATGGGCCAGCTTGTCTTCCCGGGGGCACGGCGTTCCATCTCTTCCACGACTCTTGACCTCAAACGTTACCTTGCAATACGATACGCTTTGCTCCTTGTTGCATCACTCGCATTCGTTAGTATTCAACTCCATGATCTCCGTCATCGCGTTCTATTAACCATCACGCCAACGCCACCAATCAATGCATTGGCTTCGGATCTGACGACTGTGTTTTCTCCACTCATTGCGAATCAAGATGTGCCTTCGTCTGCCTCCTCACGTCCAGAGGACGAGGCAGATTCCATTGTTAGACGTGCCTACGAGAGGACCTATGCGAAGATACTTCCATGCAGTGATGACAGAAGTGGCGAGGACTGTATAATGGAAACAAGGACACTTTACAAGCCTCCTCCAACAAATGATGTCGATGACGACGACTCTGTTGAGGCGTTGAATCCTGCTTTATCTATACCCTGGTGGTTCCAAACCCTCCTTCGCGATATTCCCAAAAGTGGCATCTATGGACATTGGCACTATTTCAACTCTGCATCTCCGCCGATGCAATTTTGTTCCATTGAGAAAGTCGGAACGACTGAATGGAGAAAGATATTTTGTATGCTAAACAACGATAGGAACCACGCCACCTGCAAAATTCAACAGGAGAGGGATGATGATGACAGTCACCAATGCTGGACACAGTGTGTACATCGACGAGTAGAAGAAGGAACTCTGCCTCCGAATGCACCGAAGGCTGTAATTGTACGAGATCCTTTAGAGAGGCTTTTATCTGCTTATTTGAATAAGTGTTATGATGAGTATTACAGACAGAATGAAGAGCATTGTGAACCCACTGAAATCTTTGGTGATAAATATAGTGAGACGGGGATGTTGAGTCATGTCAAGGACAGTGATCAACAAATGTTCGCGGCTTACCTCGATATCATGCCTCTGAAGTGGAACTTACATTTCATTCCTCAAGCATTTGCTTGTGATCTATATCGGTAAGCGTGATAAGTTGCACGCTAGCATTTTGTTTTCTCCATATTTCTTCAAGTTGATATCACTCGTCCTCTCCGAAACCGATGCAATGAAAAAGCAACATTAAACAGTACGATTTCGTCGGGAAAATGGATGGCAACTTCATGATGGATCTAAACCGCATGGCAAATCAATTCGGCGGTCCTCTTCCAGACTTACTTGACAGCTTCTTTGGGTATAGAAATTATACAAAGAGTGAAATTAACCACGTGAATGTGGGATCTCGGCGTGGTCATTCCACGCGTGCACCCAACAAAGTGGTTCGTTTTTATACACCAAATTCTTTGAGGAGGGCGCTGGAGTATGTATCGATTGATTATGTGACGTTGGGTCTTGAAGTGCCGGAGTGGGCGAGGGAAATGCTGAGGAAGGATGCCATTTGACTGAATGATTTAGGCAGTCGGTGTAGTGATACTTGTCTGATATTAAACTAGCAAAAATTAGGAAACTTCACATGGACTCCTGCATTGTCCTCGCCCTTCGTGCGATTGCTCCTTCACTAGTAAACTAGTGGTTCATTTCACATGTATTCGTAGACAGGCTTAGCATTTAGTTCGAACTATAGAAAAAAGATCCTTCAATAGACCGCTTTTACAGACATGTTTCGAGAAGAGTTGGTTTTAAGATTTCTGGAGTTGTTCTATTAGAGTCTGACTTTGTTACAGCTCAGTTGTACGTAGAGAATGGCTTCTTTGTAAGAAGAAAGGACGAACTTTTACATCAACCCACTGCTGCCCTTCAAGTACTCAGATAATCGTGGAGTGTATGCTAAAATAGGTCAATATCTCCCTTAGCAACATTCCGGTTCTTATCGAGTGTCCTTCTGATCGTTTTGATTTATCTTGAGAAGTGTTGAGCAGCTCATCAATACAATATAATGGTTGCAGAGAACAGTCTCAGGATCTCCATAGTGCAATTTCCACATCTTGAGTGAGCTGGAAATAGTCCAGGACGGCGACGAAGGTCAACAACATACAAGAGTCGCCACCCAATTCCGCCACCTAAAATGAATGCCAACTCAATATTTTGAATGGGAGTCAGGCGACAATCAGACTGATAGTTCTACTAGTGAGAAATGAGGTTTAAGGGCAGATTATTGCTTGAATCAAGCAAAGCCCCCCCGAACCTCAGATTTACTCGTTTCGTTCTCGAATTTGTGTGGCATCTCCCAATCCAAGGAAGCTCCAAGGAAAAAGAGTCAACAAGCCATCATAGCTCCTCTCTGGATTTCTCTACCAATTTATCTGGGTCAGATTCCTGTTCGCCAACACCCTCTAACACAATCTCTTCTTTCTTCTTACCCCACTCAAACTTATGCTTTATCCTCTCTCTGGGAGGTGCAATCGCCCTTTCACAATGGAACCAATGATACGATGCCGGGACACACCTTGCGCTTTGATTTTCTGAATCACTGTCTGGTTTGTGTGTATCGCACCATTTGCAGAGGGTATATTCGTCGTCGTGGTTACACGAGTGTTTGGTGTGGAATTGGGCACAGTGTTGTTCTGGTGTTATGTTTAGTTCTTGGAGTAGTTCCTTTTCTTTGCTAGAAGAGTGTGTGATTCATTGTCAGGACAACATATATATTTGACAACGAGACATGAACATTGAACCATCATTTTCTAGCGTCTACAGATGACAATTCAAGCCGACGAAATCGGGCAGTGCAATAATAATCGTTCCTAGACAAGACTTACGCATAAAATGTCATGGCTGGGCCACAAGAAGCCTTGGCCACAGCAATAACAATGAAGATGAGGATCGGATTTGTGGTCGGCATTCGACATTCCAACGGCGTTCGCCTTGGTTAAGACTTTCTCATGAATTTTGATTTTATTGGTGTTCTCGTTGTGTTGTTTAGTTGGTTTTGGTGTGTTAAGTTGTACGTCTCAAGGCATAAAAAATTATGGCGATAAGAGATCAAGCGTGGCATGAGAAAGAGATGGCTTCAATAAGGCTTCAATAAGGCGTCAATACCTTCGAGAGATTTAAGTATTTTGTTGCTGAATTCATTTAAACAATATACTTCAACAATCTGATTTTTGAGTCTTTAAGGTAACGGTCCTCTCAAGAAACACGAGCCAAAAATGCGATCTTGACAAAAATCTCATGCCTGCGATCTATGGCGATCATTTTTTTTTCACATAAAGCGATCACCAGGCGATCGATCACATTGCTTGAACCTTTGTTCTTTCATAAAATCAAAACCAGCACCGGTCGCATCACTTCATTGTTACACTTGGCCATATTCCTTCAGACACGGCAAATTATGCGGCCCATCTCGCCCGTCGTCATCAGCGCCCTCCTTCCCCTCCCAATCTTGGCCAAAGACCACACATTTCCCTCGTCCCTCAAGCTCCAAGAGGCACTCAATCACTACTCCGTCGAATCCTCCTCGCTCCTCAAACGAGCCCTCCTCTCCGCCGGCTTCCACCCGGATGAAACGCTCGAAATCGACGACACCTACCTCGATTTCGCCACGAGGGCCCTGAGAAGCGAGAAGAAACGACTCGATCGTCTACTCGAGGCCAAGAAAACACTCCAAGCAGAAGCGCAGGAGCAGCAGCAGTGCAACGCCGAAACAAAGCAATGCAAAGACCCAAAACTCTCCTCCGAATTCGGACACTTCCTCACCCCTCCCCTCCAACCGGGACAAGCCGAACTCCTCCGGTGGGACGATGACCACTCGGTCGTCCAGCCCTATGCTGCTCGCGTGGGCCTGCCGGAGAAACTGCTCCCCACTCTCATCGATTACGTCGATCGCATGGGGCTATTGGACATTATGAAGAATATGCTGTATGATGATCCGCTCCCTCCCGATGGAGACAAGTGGTTTACATTTCAGAGTCCGTACGAGGAGGGACCGATCAAGAGGAACTTTACTTGGAATGTAGAACGGCCTGCCAAGAAGTGGAAGAGCGATATGCATTGGTTTAATGTTGCGGATGAATTGGCACATGAGGATTCGTTACGAGCCTTGGCCAAGGGAGGTTTTGATGAAGTGTTGAATGCTATTGGAGAGCAGTTTCATTTGGACTCATTGCATGTGGACAGTGTGGGATTTGTGGCGGTGACCAATTGTGAACGAGGGTTCATTCATACGGATTGGGAAGAAGTGGACGGGCGTGCTTTCAACTTTCTTATTGGGATTCAATCCCCCGAAGAGGCGGGGCCAGAGTTGGTAATCGAGTCGGGTCGGAAGGGTGAAGTATACTACGAATCCAACGCAGGAGTTCTAGTCGGCGATGGAACAAGGCATGGCACGAGAGAATGTGATCATCGTCAAACCCGGGGAGTTAGAATTACAGCATCTATTTACTTGGCAGATTTGACGGAGAATAATCTTAAAGTTGCCGCGGGGGATACTACGAGTATTTTCCCACCGACCGGAGATGAGGAGTGGATTTGGGCTCAGAGGGGTAGACATTGGAGTAAAGATGGAGATCGTAGTTTGGTGAATGATTTGGGCAGGAAGGAGTTGAACGTGAGAGATGAATTTAAGGATTGTCTGAAGCTGACTCAAAATGGTGAATGTAAGGGCAACACAGAGGAGAGATCAGGCTGTTTGAAAACGTGTAAAGTGTATGTGCATGATGATGAGTACAAGCCAGGAGTGAGCAGGAAAGAGATTTTTGGCTATTGAGAGATTAATGTTGGGTTAGTTGATGATTGGTGGCATGTAAAGTTGTTTCATATTAGATTTGACGCATTGTTACTTCTTATTTTTGTGTTGAATGAAAATACTGTTCAGTGAGTTAGTCAAGTCTCCTGACAGGGTCTAGTGTTGTATCATTGGTATTGTATTGCTAGTCTGATACAAGGGTTGCAAAATGAGAGGTAGAGAGGGTGAGTCATCAAAGCATCATTTTGTGGGCACCTATTCTAATAAGCTTAGAACTCGTTACAAGATTATAAGGCAGAGTCAAAAAGGTTGAGTAAAGTTCTTGTTTCCATATGACTATAAGTAATATTTTAAATATATAGAAGAGATCATGGCAGCCCCACATCAGGGCATATCCCGCCAACATGCCGCATTTTTGGATGCCTCGGCACCTGCATTTCAGCACCCAAAATTTGGCGTATGAAACATTACATGTGTTCTTGTTTTTGGTCGTGGAACTTGTTCTGCAAATTTTGACATCAGCATTAGATCAGCATTATTTACTTGCTTTTGATCCTCGCCTGTCGATTGAGAGGCACGCGTTCTTGCTGTATATGATAAACTTTTTCTTCCCTGTACTTAAGTGTACCTCTGACAATCCCCTGTTTGTTACATGGGAGATATTGAAAGCCACATTGCCAGCCCCTTCCATTTTTCCAACTTACTGTAAGATGATTCTTTATGAATGCCCCCTCATGAACGGTGATTGCTTTATTAGGTTTCATTGTATGCCATCTGTTCCAGGTAGCTCAGTGACAACTTTTGGTTATAACTTGTCCTGTTACGGCTACACATGCACAATACCATGACTATATCTTGATCACACCATCTTGTTACTGCTATGATTTGGTTTGTAAGCTTCATCACTTCTGTGCAGTGTTTGCCAATCTACTCAGCATCTCCCACATACCTAACAAACCGTCTTAAGAAACTAGATATTGCACCATAACTTCTTGGCTACTGCTTGTTCATTTGTAAGTCAATCATTGCAGTCATCTAGATTGATGATGTCTTGGTCAATGAAACATACAAAGATGAAATCACTGGTCTCATCATATGCCTTAAAGCCACTGGTATCAGCATTCGTCCAGAGGATTCTGCTGAATGATTTTTTGTTGATATTGACATTGTTTATGCTTCTAGCACTGATGGTTACCAGATACCTGGCTAAAGAAAGGTCTCAAAAACATGATGTTGACATCTGTTGTCTTTGTGGCCGCCTCTCCACCCCAATCAACATCATGGTAAAAGATAATCTACTTCCTTATTTGGGTCTTTCAACTATGCCTTCATACTTGGTATGCTCCTTTATCTCAGTATACACTCTCTCCCTGACAATGCTTTTAAAAATACACCAATTTACCCATTATACCTTAAGTCTTCCAATCTTACAATTGGAATATAGCTTACATCATGGACATTGTACAGTTTTGAAAAGGCACCATCAGTGAATGCTTAAGGTTGAAGCCTACCTCTTAACCTCATGTGGATCTTGCCTAGGTGGTCACAAGGACCCGCAAGATTAGCTTGCTTTTAGATTCCTTGCTCTTAAGCATTCCCATCTCCAAAATGTGTTTAGCACTATGTGCACATATTTGATTCCAAAGATTGCTATAATCCATGGTGGTTGATGTTGGCTTGTTTCGTGAATTTCTTTCTAGTGTTCACTTCAGAGTGCCTGAAGATAATGGTGGTGTTGTAGGTCTTGGTTGCCTTGAGCCTCTGTGAATAACTTCGTTGTCAACATTCTTGACTTTGACAGACAGTGTCCAACCTTGCTAACAAGATCACACTGGACAAGACTGACATGAGAAAGCAGCATGGGGATTTTGTAAAAAGGGCCTCACCCATGTGTCTTTCACTCTTTACAATGTTTACTGATTGATTTGTAGTATCTCCCTATGTTAACCTTGAGAGGGAGTGTTGGGTGACTGTAAGAAGCATGTGTGCAGTCAGACTAATACCAGAATCTCATTCGTCCTTCATTTGTTGATGTTTCACAACCATAGGAATGCAAAGTCGCATGTGGGATATTCTCTTATCATCTTTGCCAACAGTTGAACCCATGCAGTTGTTGCATTGGAAATTTGCTCACAAACTTGGCTTCACATTTGGTCTAACATGGAACTATGGTCAAGCTTTGGCAAAACAAAGTTACAACTGAGCTGAAACTCTTATTTTCAATATCATAAATTGTGGTGGAAAAGAACCACTGGGATATAAGAACCACTGGGATAAATTTCCCAACACTTGTGGTTTTCAAGCCTTAAACACACCCTGGCCTAATCCATGCATTGTTAAATCTGCCTTGTCCACGGCAACATGCCCATGTGCACCACTACATGTTATCCCAGATGGTTACATAGTCCTAGCAGCCTCAATAATTGCAGAAAGTCTCCACATATCAAGCACACATGGTGGAGGGGCAGAAAGTCTGATTGAGCAAGGAGTATCATATGACACCATACCCCACCTCAATTCATTGTGATATTAAGACTAGCTTGGCCTTGTGTGTGAGAAGAACTAAATAAATTTGTTGTACAATTGATTTCTCTTATGCCCCTCATTTTACAAGAGTAATACCTAATTTAGACCACATTTGATGGCTTTGATAGTATTAATAAAACTAATTGTATGAGAACAAAAACTGTGAACATACCATCTCGGTAGCAACAGACATCCATCCCCACATCTCTCCCAGCCCCCAATTTGCTACGGTCCACTTCATCTTCACCCCAGGCTAAATCTGGTATTACCAACACCACTTCACTGCTGCCAGCAATGTAACATCCAGTGGCTGCATGTGCAAGGTTAGTAAAATGCGCACAATGGGAGAAAACAACTCCTTCCAATTTTTGTATTAATGTGTGGCTTGTATTTAATGCAATTTAAAAGTTATGCTGTATCCAAGATAAGTGTCTCCCAGACAGTATCTGTAGCACCACTTACACCCTTCCCATTTGAGCAAGAACAGAAAGCAAGGCCGCAATGAGGAGATTAGATTGTGCATGCTTCCCAGTCTTCACACTTTTAAAGTAGAGGATCGTTTTTAAAAAATTAATCAGCTCATTTGCACTATGTCAACCATGGTATCCCAGTCCCCATGCACAGACTGAGAACTATCTAAACACCCCACAAAGAAACAACATCAGAAATAAATGAAGGGCTACAACCGCAAGCAGGAGATTAGCTTGTATCTGCTTCGCTTTTGCTATAGCTCACTTACTTTTCAATGAAAAATTAACACTCTCCATGCCACCAGTGATATTTCAGGTCCCTGCCAGATCTAGAGCTGTCACATCTTCCCTTTATACATCCCCAACAATGGACAGAAGTGCCATAAACAAGAGGTCAGCTTGTATGTGCTTCCCCCTAGTTACAATGTATGCCACTACTATCAATTTATTTTCCACAGCTTACTATTTTTTCATTAAAGATGCCTCCCCATCAATTATTTCCCAGTCCCTAGTCAGAATGTTGAGCGGCCACATCCACTATCTCCATTTCTATGACAATAACAAGAGAAAGCAGGGGCTACTGGAAGAAGGCAAAACAGTGTACGCCTCCCAAGTTTGACATTTTTGCAGCGTCTAACACATTTTTGATTAAAAAGTTAACCCCATCTCAAGCAACATTTATATCCAGCAGCCCAAACATAATCTTGAGCTGCCTTCTACACCCTCCCAATACCAACAACACCAAACAGCAAAGAATTTACGCAAGAGGTGAGATTGTGGATGTGTGTCCTTTTTGCCAGGGGTCACTAGTTATTCTGAGGGGGTGCTTAGACATGGCAATTCATATACTAATAGTTACTCTGAGTGTTCCAGAGGTTTTGTTTGTCTGAAATCCCCTTAGCCAGAGTTTGGTTGTTAGATTGATATGTAATGTAAGTAACATATCCTAATTTTGTAAGTGGAGTCAAGTTTGACATAATAAAATCATACAGATGTTGTGAGTATACGTACATATTGTATGACAGAAAAGAAGGTTTATGTGAGGAGTTGCATACAGAAAAGTAATCATCCCAGATTTTAAAACAATAGTAGAAAGCAGGGTGTGCAAGTGCAATCTGAGAAAGATATGCTTCTTGTGTAATCATTATGCTTTTTGAATTAATTACTCACCTATTGTCTGCATTACTGTCTCAGCCCCCAGGCATAATCTTGAGATGCATCACTTGATTGTTGCATAGATTGTCATTATTCCTGTCTTTCACATAGCAATTCATTGTTCGGTAGTGTATGTCATAAATAAAGTCAACATAAGCATTTATCTGTTACTCTCTCTTTTTGTAACTATGCTTGCAATAAAGTACATAGCAAATAGCATTGCACCTAGCCAGTCAGTGTTTTGTGCTCTAAGACATGTGTCAAGTTGGAAAATTATCTGTACAATTCAACCTTTTGAGGTAGACACCTACTTAACTACAGAGTAATATAAAATTAAGGAGTTTTGTGCCACTTGTATTTGAAACTTCTGTTGTGGTGTAGAAGCACAAATACCAATCAATGGGGGAATATGTATGGATTAGTTTGAAGTAGTAAGGCTTTAATATATTCCTAAAGAAAGATTATTGTAAATGATTTCTCAAGTAATTACAGCACGCTAGAAATTTCAAGTAGAAATATTTAAAAGCCTGATTCAATCTTAACCAGCCAAACAAAGAGTTCAAAAACATTGAAAACATAGGTACTATTGATTATTACCGTATATCTTGGTCCACAAGATCCACAAAATGTCAAATGATACCATTTCTGACGATCGTGACATATTGTGATAACTTTTGATAGGACAAACTTTTGCCTATTGTGTGACACACCAAAACTTTCAGAAGAAGGTAAGCTTTCTGGAATATCTTATCCGTTTAGTCCAGAATCACTTAGTTTTCAAAATATATGCAGTTCAAAAGTAGGGTATGTCTTATTATCCGTGGGATCTTATGCATCGAGATATACGGTAGTTTTGTTCAAAAGATAGCATTTTTTCAATTTTGACTTATGCATTTTTGATAGAAATCTGTAACTACATCACTTTGACAGTATTCTACTTATTACTGTCATTAATTGGACAGTAATTTACACCAATAATATAGAGTAATTATGGTGGATACTGTGCCATTTGCTTCACAAGATTGATTTCATCTCACAAGCTGATCTTTAAATTACAATATTATTTAATGTCACAAACACCCAGTAAGGGCACAGTAATTGGAATCCCTATAGCAATGACTATAGGTTCAACTAGTATTACATGAGATTTCCTCATGACATATCACCACATCATACTCTATAAGTTTTGTGCAGAGTACTTGAATATCCCTTTCTCAGTTTTCTTGCCACCTCAATTAACATGATACAGTCAAAATTGTTGGAGTTTCCAAAGTAACTGAATTTATAACTTAGCCCACAAGGTTGTTCATTACTAAAAATGTATAGTCTCAACATACCGTAAAAACGGATTATAACACCCTGAAAATGTCAAAAGATAGATATTCCGCTCAGGACGAAGATAGTTTAGCCTCCGCCTTAAATGCTCAAATGTATCTTAGCTATTTACTGTGTAGGGTGATACTTCTTTTTTCCGGTCGTTCGCGCCAGAAATTTCCCTTCCGCTGTCACGCAAAAGTAAGGTCGTGTGTGGGTTTGATATGTATATAATGTGTGTAGTGGATTTACGCAACAAATGGCATATCTCAAAAACCGAAAGGAGTTATATGGAGCTACACACATCGGCGTATTGTTTAAGAGGAGTACAATCGATTCGTGTTGGTGCTCGGTTCACACTGGACATTTAACTAAGCCAAAAACACTAATATCAATAAAATTGGGCGGCAGGATCTTATAATGCGATGGGACCTATAATCCGATTTTTACGGTAGTTGTTTTCGTACATATTTACTTGTGCAAAATTGTTGCTTGTGCATCATAGTTGCTTGTGCATCATAGTTGCTTGTGCACAGTTTTGCTGGTAGTCTTATTTCTCCAGGAAAATGTACTTTTGGCAGGAAAATGTATAGTCCCTCATGGTTATACACTCTTATAAATGTATATGGACATGTATGGTGCATGTATGTATAACATACATGTCATATTATGTCATGATATGTGCTATTTTCTGTGTAGCACAGATAAAATTATTATGTAAGCATGCATAGCACTCATTTCTGATATGAATAATGAGTGAGGATCAATACAACACAGCTGATAAAAATTCTCAGGGCATAACAGAATCCAAAGATATAGAAGACAGGAAAAACAAGCTCGACACACAAAATAACAATAAATGACTTCTCTCTAAAATAACATTATATGCTATCACTAGTTAAAGGTCTTCGAAGCACTCTTCATGCATACATGCCAATATGCTTAGTATTAGGTATGCATGCTTACATACCTACATACCTACATACACACATACATACATACATACATGTACACACACATATATACAGACCGACAGACTGACAGACTGATACAGTGATGACTGATAGACAGACCGACAGACAGACACCAACAGGTGCACTAAGTTGTAGACACACACATAATATATGGTGTGTAGAGCATCAGCACACCTCCTTGTGCATCACAATGGCTTGTGTAGCCTTCTGGCCAGACACTGGGTGCATGAACAACTGAGTGCTGCCACTGTTACCAGTAATTTGACAGTAATCCTGCCTCATATTACTTCAAAAACACAGCAGGAGTATGATCATGTCCTTTTAGATGTGACAGTGAATTATGGAGAAACATAACAAAATGCTTTGTAATTGCGGTAATTGTCATTTTGTCATGTGTGCCTTAAAGTACTGGGTCTGATGACAGTAACCAAACACAGTAAAACCAAGCTTAAAAAATGACATTCATTTTCACGCAAGCACAACACTATGCTTGCTTTCCTTTTTGAGCTTTGTAGAAACCAATAATCATCATCTAAACTGTGCATTTGTCCATGTCAACTACTCAAAGTTCCATCAAGGTGTGTTCCAAGCCTGACTTGTAGCTTCTCTGTCTACAGTGCTGCAACATGTCATAAGCTGTCATAAAGTAGTGTTGGGAGATTCTATCAACTTTCTTGACACCAGTTGAGGACACTATGATGCAATTCACAGCATTGATGGCAATAATTAGATAAAGTTCGTGATGAATGGAAAGTTTGAGAAATGATCAATAGTTAAATGAGAACTTGAAAGCAGAAAAAAATTGTGTAAACATGTTTACTAATATTTCTGTTCATTGTTTTTTTGTCTTCCCTTCTCTCTCTCAACCTCTCTCAACCTAAAACAATTTTATTTGATCTTCTTGTTCTGTCACGCGAATGTAAGGTGTGACGGACAGAACCCTTGTCGCACAGTATTTGTACCTACGTGCTTGGACGCCCGCAGAATAAAAATGACGCGTCCATATGCAAATTCACATGTTTTGAAGTATTTTGCAGCTAACAAATACTTTCACTCCTGATTAAAAAATGTTTAGGAAACATTATATTCATTACCTTACACCTAAATTCTAGATGCTGCACATGTTGCGTTGTGTGACAAGATAAAAAAGATCGATCGACGCGCTTGTTGCGTTGAAGGCAGGGTGAACCAAGTCAAAACGAGCCAATGCTCATTTTCGTTAATCTCCCCTCTCAGCGAAAAGCCATCGTTCCACACCGAATTAATAATTCAACACAAGAGTCTTCCATCCAATCACCCCCTCATTCCTTCCTCGTAGCGCCGTGCTATCAAGAATCGATCAGCCTATTGTTTTTGTCCCCCGCGCGCCTGTTGTGATCGACGCTGTTTGCCGTAGCGAAGAGCTCTCGTTATTTTCCACCACAACATGTCTGAATCAAAAAAGCTTCGTCCTCGCCCATCGCTCGTCCCCTCGGCCGCTGCCCCCTCCCCCTCAGGAATCCACGATAGCAAGAAGAAGCCGCGATCGCAAGGTGGGTGCGGAAAGTGTGAGGCATGTAACGCCCAAGACTGCCGACAATGCGTTTACTGCTTAGATATGCGAAAGTACGGGGGACCAAACAGACTTCGCAAGCGCTGCTTGCATCGTCGCTGCACTGGGAAGGATAACGGCGGCGAAAAGGAAAAGAATATGTCGAAGAGATCGAAGCGAGAGATTAAGCAGCCAAAAAAATTGACGCCAAATCATTCTTCGTCGAGGACGTACGACACCGATGACGGCGAAAGTCGCCCGAGCCCCGGCAGCGACGGTGGCCCTCCCACGAAGCGTCGCAAATTGGAGTACCCCATTCCTCTAGCGAAAAAGACGTCCAGTGAGCCAGTCATCTACAAATATAATTCGGGAAAACGGCTCGCCCCTGCCCCCGTCAACGTTGCCTCGCGTCCGCGCATCCCATCACCCCCCAAACTCGACGAACCCCCATCTCCTGAAGTACAAGCGGCAGAGGCTGCTTCTCGCCCCCAAGAAACGACTGTGCCTAGTGGTAAAATTGTCAAGAAGAAATTTGTTCCAAAATCATTGCCATTTCTTGTCAATACTGACATCGCTGGTGTCATTGTACGATATGAAATTCGTGCGAGGAATTTAGCCGTGCAGGGCGTAAAGGGTTTGAAATCGGCGGACTTAATAGAGAATACTGGAAAGGAGTGGAAATTGGAGGAAGTTATTAATTTCTTTAGGGGGGTGTATCTCTTTGGTGAGTCGAGTATATTTGTTATGCTTTTTTTTCACGACACAACGCATTTCGTACTCGTTGTTAATGAATTTATCTATCATTTCAATTGTTCACCTCTTCACATCAAGGCTGGGGGAATTGGAAGATGGTGAGAAAAATGATCAAGACGAAGAGCATTGTTCAAACTATAATATTTGCGAATGCAAAGCAGCAGCGCTATCCACAGCTCAAAAGCTTCTTTAGCACGAGAAATCTTCGTAGATTACACAATGAATACCCCGGTGAGAAGGTGAAACGCATGTCGAGTGCAATCTCCATACCTTCGAGTGCTACTGTGATCGATCCTTCCTCCACAGGTTGGAAAATGACACGTGATGAAGGATTGAATAACCTTACACGCGCAGTTTTGGAAATGCTGGGAGACGAGAGGTCTCATGATGACGAAGAAGAACGAAGCGATGCAGACGATGCAGAAGAAAACAACATTTCTTTCTCATCGAAGGATCTGGAATCAGATTGGTTGGAGGATTCCACTCCTCCTTTTCTCCTCAGGCCCCAAGATCCTACAAGAGGAACCTTCAACAGCGGCAAGGTATCCATTTGCCTTGGAGGTCACGTCATTGAGACTGATACCAGCGGTGCGCCTGCTCAAACCAAGTCGACTACGATGATGAACTCAAGTCCAACGCCGGAACCCGAAATTTTCGACCCCAATTACCGTCCTTCTGCTCCAACAGCCAACAGCCAGCAGATCTACATCCCAGGAAATCGCGTGTATGCTCGCTGGTTAAACAAGGACGATCCTGGTAGTTATGGGACCTGGTATCCAGGCTTTGTGCAATCATCAAGGGTGTCTCCCGATCAAAGGGACTTTGATGAGGGGTTGTGCGACTTTCCTAGCTTGCTCTATCATGTCCGCTTTGATGATGGTGTTTTGAGCAAAGATATCAAGGCAGAGGATATAATGATGCAACATCAGTATGAGAAATGGTTGAAAGATTTAGAAGACTATTATTCGTTGCCACTGGTAGACGGTAGCGCAACGACACGTCTTTCGAAGGGGCAACGTGTTTATGCTAAATGGCTCGATCCAACCGATCCGGATATGCATGCAAGGTGGATTCGCGGCGTTATCATTTCTTCCAATGATAGTCAGACCCCAAATGATGATGGTACCAAGGTTATCACCTATCACGTGAAGTTTGCTAACGGAGACGAAGACGAAGAATTGAAAAGTGAGTTCGTGCTTGAAGATTCAGTGTATAAAGCGCTCTTACAGCAAAAGATCGAGCAGGGTAAACGCCAGAATGTGAGTGGATTTGATTTGATCCAAGCCGCCTCAAAGCTTGCATCTCCTGTCAGGAGCCCACGACGTTTTCTGAATGGATCGGATCACGGCGATGTGATTCTTGAACCAAATGACATCGAAGAAGACAACAAATCTTTCGCAACCATTGAAAGCGAGCTTCTCTGTCACGAAGTGTTGGAGCCACCGTCACCCATTCCTACAGTTGAATCTGACGATTCATCTGTCCCCGAAGTACACTATGGTCTGTACATGAAGTGCAAGCCAACTGTTATTTCTCCTTCCTTTGAACCTCCGAGAAGAGATCTAGAGAAGGCCTTTCAGTCCAGTGGTGTTATTGTGAAACAACAGTCTAAGAAGGACGACGAAGCTATGGAAGATGCAGGCTCTTCTGAACCTCCTAAAATCAACTCGAAAATGTCGACAGCACTTGGCAATCTGCATCAAGAACATCGCCTTGAGAATAACAAAAAGGCTGATGCTTTGGCTGCTTTGGTTGAACTCTCCAAAAATATCGACAACGAGAAGACGGATGAAGCGATTCATGACTCGGCGAACGTCTTAGTTTCTTTAAATCCAAGTACGTCGCAGATGCATTCGCGTTCTGATACGGAATTGTGGTGTGAACGGTGGGCATTTGATATTTTTCAAGAATCATTCAAGAAGTCTGAAATGGCAGTACGAGACACTATTGAATCACGTGATTGTTCTGAGGAAACCTTCAGACAAACTCTAATCGCATGGCAACTAACACAGATGCGCATTACTAAAGATTACATCAATGAAAAAGAGAGCGCACATGGTATGTCTTTGAGCGACAAAGAAAAGTCTGAGATAAATTATGTCTGTACTGAGACTTTTACGAGATTGGTCTCAGAGATCATGTCACCCTCCAAAATCAAAAGCTACAGAGAACAACTCACTCTAAAAAAACTGTCGGAGCTATATAATCGCATATGCGTGCAGGTTCGAACTGAAACAATGACATGTCAAGAATATTAACTCTTCGCTTAATGTTGCATCGAACGCGAACTGACACAAAGGATGCGACTGGCGCAAAAGCTATTCAATTCTTTAGCCGCTGTCGTGAACATAATTACGACATTGCACTATCTCAAATCTTAAGTGAAATTTAATCATAATTTTGATCTTGAAGACTCATTTGCCACTTCGCCAAGGTGACGATACTTAGTTTAATTACGCCCCTCAATCACAGCGATGTAGTCTCATGTATCACATGCAAATAAATCGATCGATGAGGAACTAGGTGTGCGTGGTCGAATTCATCATCTAGAATAGCACATTAAGTCGTTACGAACACAAACACACGCAAGAATGCCATCAGTCGTCCCAAAAAATATACTCCACCAAGTCATCTCGCGCATCCAAAATGATAGTATGCAACTGCAATGGCGATCTCGATGCCAACATATTTGCTATTCTGTAAGATTTGTCAGTGAACGGTTAAAAGTCATCCCACCCATCATCTAATGGATCATTAGTAGTAGGTAGCTTCTTTACTGCAGGCTTTGGCAACTGCTTCTTCACTTTTAAACCAGATGATTGATGCAGCTGTGGTGCCGGTCTGGATGCCGACATTCCCACTCCGACAGGTTTAGACAATGTTTTTGTTGCCTTGGAATCAAAGGTGGAGAAAAAGTCTTCATCGTTGGATATATCTATACTACTTTTGCCAGGGCCAGTTCCAAAGTCATCATCGTCCCATCCATCACCTGCGGCATCATCATCGCCCCAACCAGGATTATTAGTGTGCAACTTGGAAGCCCCTCCAATCTGTGCATCACTCAGAGACAGAGACGAAAATTTTGGTGCATTGCTGTGTGCCACTTCTCCATTGACAGCAGGAACCACTGGTTTATTATTTGTCACAGGAGCGTCTGTCGAAGCAGGCTCCGCTGACGTGGACATCCACGATGAAAAACCAGACAGATATCCTCCACTTGTCGGAGCAGCACCTATAGTACTACTGGCAGTACCCTCCTTCGTCTCTTCGCCTTGACCCATCTTTCCGCTCTCCTCTCGCAGTCCGACCAAAAACATATCAACGACTTTGAAAGCTTCCGTTCTAACCTCATTGGCCCCATCCAACAAATGGGGAACAATGCAAGGCAATACTTTTTCCGCCACGTCTTTTTGGGTAAAGTAACTTTTGCATGCAGTAACCGCCTTCAGCGCTGCGAGTCGACACGGCGTAAAGGGATCTTTCATAGCGCGTGTGAACGCTGGTAAAATAAGTTTTTGTCGGGACATATCGGAAAGAGATGGGGATACTTTACCAACAAATATGATGGTGTTGGTTCGTATGCTCGCTTCTGGATCTGATTGAAGTCGTACCAGGTATCGCACCAGCTTTTCCAGACTGGCGGCATTCAACTTGGGAACCAATACAATTGTCGATTTCAGTGTGAGTTCGCGTAGCGGGCCAGAGGAATCTGTGAATCCTGAACACATGGGGTCAAATACTTGCGAGTTGATGGTATTCTTGTCCAACTGACTTTCGAGTAAGGAAATTTTCTGAAGAATTGCTCCTCGTACCCCACGATCATTGATTCCAAAGAGACATGGGATTAGTGGTGCAATATGCGTTTGAAACGTCGGTGATTGCTTCGTTTCGCCGATAGCAGTATCCTTCGTTAAAAATGACTCCGCCACCTGAAACAACAAGGGGACCACCGCCAAGACTTGTCTCCGATTAACATCCTGACTCATGGCGCTCTCATTCCCCGCATTCGATTTGAGTATCATAATCAAAAGGGGCAATAATTTGTACACAGCCGCTCTCTCATCCAATACACCTCGATTCAACAGCTCACTCAAGTTCTGTAAAAATGCAATGCGCTCTTCTACCGGTTTGGCCATGGCCTCATCCAAGAACAATTGAGTTTTGACGTAAGGATTATCAAACACGGGACATTTCAAAAGCGGTTGCAATCTCGGTCGTAGTTTGGGTGAATCGTTCTTCATCCGCACCAAAGCCTTTTGAAGCGGCGCTGGCACTTTCCCTCCCGTGCCGGCATTAGGATGAGAATAAATGTATTCAATGAGAATGGCCAATGAATAGCAATCCATGGAGTGGACAGGGTTGGAATGCATGGCATCGTAGCGCTGTGCCATTCGTTCTGGAGAGCGATAGTCATCGGGACATACGCCAGCAGCGTCAAACGCTTGAAAATGAGGTGTGGGACCACCCGTTTCCTCTCCGAGGGGCGTCACCAGATCAAAACCGCCAAGTTTAAAGTCACCCCCCGGCGTGACATAAATGGCATCCGGACACACCATTCCATGTGCGAGCTTGGCTTGATTGTGAAGGAATACCAGCGCCTCAACGAGATTGTAAATCCCCCAGCTGACCTGTTCGGCATTCAAGGTCCCGCCCCTCCCGAGAGTAAGATGATGATCCAACCAGTAATCCAGCGCGTCCACCCTCTCGGTAACAATGATCAAGGTCCCCGTAGTCAAGGTCTTATGCAAGGCATCCAACCCGGGAGCCGACGACGCCGATCCATCGTTCGAATCGTTGGGATAATCGGTATCCAACGTGGCATGCGCCCTCAAAATTCTCGGATGGACCAATCGCTTGATCCGTTGAAAATGGTGCAACGCGGGAATCAGCTGCGTCTGCCCGGTGCGACTTCGCAGCGGCGCCTTGGCCAATTCGGGCTTTTGGGCGCGGAAGGCGGTGCATTCGGCCGAGGCGGAGGTGCGTTGTTTGGGCGTGGCGGTGTGGATGGCCCAGCCGGAGCGGGTGGTGAGCGTGGGCGTGGGAGAGAGGTCGTAGGGGAGGGACGAGGAGGAGGAGCCCCACAGGGAGCCGAGCCAGGACGTCATGATGACGAGGAGTAGATGGAGGTGTTCAAATGAGAGGAGACGAAGGCGTGGATGAACCGAACAATGATGAACACAACGAGCGAAACGAGCGTTGCGTCTTGATTGAAGTGAGAACGAGTGTTCAGAGTAACGGTAGGTAGGTCATAGAGTAGTATGGTAAATAGTAATTCACCGTACTGAAATGATATGTACAATTAGCCTACTACCAGCACCCAGAGCAATTTTTTTTCAGCGAGATAAACAGAACGGAATTCGTAGAAACAGAGGAAGTCATAGGTTTAAACATAAAGTGGCTTGTCTACGCTGACTTGAAAATGAGCGCGTGCGCCTCACACGCGATCTCGCCCATTGTTGTTGAAATAAGATATAATTTTAAAGGTAAACTGAGATCAAAGCATCATGACTACCCATGTACGTCACCACGAAAAATTAATTATTGACAGGCAAGTTATCATCAACTCATTGGGATGTACCTATTTTGGCAAAAAGTGAAAATACTGTCTCACTGAAGGAGAAGGAGAAGGAGAAGGAGAAGGAGAAGGAGAAGGAGAAGAAGAAGAAGAAGAAGAAGAAGAAGAAGAAGAAGGAGGAGGAGGAGGAGGAGGAGGAGGAGGAGAGGGAGAGGGAGAGGGAGAGGGAGGGAGAGGGAGAGGGAGAGGAGAGAGGGAGAGGGAGAGGGAGAGAGAGAGAGGGAGAGGAGGAGAGGAGAGGGAGAGGGAGAGGAGAGGGAGAGGGAGAGGGAGAGGGAGAGGGAGAGGGAGAGGGAGAGGGAGAGGGAGAGGGGAGAGGGAGAGGGAGAGGGAGGAGAGGGAGAGGGAGAGGGAGAGGGAGAGGGAGAGGGAGAGGAGAGGGAGAGGGAGAGGGAGAGGGAGAGGGAGAGGGGAGAGGGAGAGAGGGAGAGGAGAGGGAGAGGGAGAGGGAGAGGAGGAGGAGAAGGGAGAAGGAGAAGGAGAAGGAGAAGGAGAAGGAGAAGGAGAAGGAGAAGGAGAAGGAGAAGGAGAAGGAGAAGGAGAAGGAGAAGGAGAAGGAGAAGGAGAAGGAGAAGGAGAAGGAGAAGGAGAAGGAGAGGGAGAAAGAGAGGGAGAGGGAGAGGGAGAGGGAGAGGGAGAGGGAGAGGGAGAGAGGGAGAGGGAGAGGGAGAGGGAGAGGGAGAGGGAGGAGAAAAGCGGCTCAGTTTCCAATACAACTAAGATTTTGAAAAATCTTGATTCCACGATATAATATCTTGGTTGAGAAGAGCCTACAGATTAAGTGGTTAGAACTACCAAGGCATACTATAGCTCCATACTGTTCTCCATGATTTACCGAGGACTTGAGGGAAATTTGCATGAAAAACAAGAACAATTAAATTCTAGTTACTATTTAACCCTACAAGCTATACTACCCGAAAACAAGCAGTGTATAGCTACTTCTGCTAAAACGAGCATAAGTATAGCCCATTTTGCGAAATCTCCATGTTCTCGTGTTTGCCACGTCAATCTGACCGCACCATTGAATTCCTCGCAAAAAAAACACGCTGGAGACGCACCCTCATATCTGCACATTTTCATTTTTGTTGCAATTTGAGGAACCATGT
Organism: Cyclotella cryptica; assembly: GCA_013187285.1. NCBI lineage: Eukaryota > Bacillariophyta > Thalassiosirophyceae > Thalassiosirales > Thalassiosiraceae > Cyclotella > Cyclotella cryptica. Next base: position 334,904 of record JABMIG010000034.1, on the reverse strand, counting down.
CACAAATTGAAAATGTAGCATTTAATCCATCACCTTTGTGATTTTTTTGATGTTTCAAAGAGAATTTAACTATATCTTAACCATGGTGCCTGGTCACGAGACTTCCTCAAAATTGAAAATCTAGCATTTATTATAGTTAAATTCCCAAGGCCAACCTAACAAATTCAATGATTTGCCAATGCCAACATAATAAACTGCACTATTTGTCAGGATACATTATTTGTCATTGTTCAATTTTTCATGACAAAAAGTACCAGATAAATAGTTTAGATTTATCACTGTTCGAGTTGTCCGGCTATGCCAGTTTGGACGGTCCAGTACTTGCTCTCTGAATAAATATGTCGCTCACTAATGGCATCACCCTTTTTGTTATCCTTGTGACCCGTTCTGACATGATGGGTTCTCCGTATCAAAGATGTTTGTTGTGGGATCAACACAGCTCCTATACAACCCATCAAAAGTCAAACTGTTTGAAGGGTGTAGAGGTTGGTTGTATGGTTCGGACAAAAGGTGCAATATAAGATTTGTTCAAACAAGTCTATATATTCTGATCAAAATATTTCATTCAGCAAGACAGGCAAGTTTGCCACGTGGAAGATTTTTGAGCGATGAACTGACGACAACTGACGACTTTTACATTTTCTCACTCATGTGACCACCCAAGGGACAGCATCAGAATGAATCATGAGACGACCCTAACAAGAATGTGACAACCAAAGTGACAACACCTGAAGAGATAATGATGATCCAAGTGACGGCACAAGAAGACCTTTTAATGACCAAACTGAAGGTAGTTGATGACCTCTTGACGACCCTTCATGACGACACTGACGGCCTTCATGATGACACTGACGGCCTATCGCAATGGATATATAATATATATCCATATGGGTTAGAATTCATTTTGAACTGCGTGATGGACTTTGAACCACGAATGACGGGATTTACTATTCCCACGTACGATTGTACGTGTCGAAATTCAAAATTGCGTGGACACGAATTGTCAGATAGTCTGATCGTACTTTGTGACATAGTACAGTGAAATAACTCTATCTAGACTGTGCAAACATCAAAAGTGTCATTTATTATTTGGTGCGGCACGAAATTTGCAGCCTATTATTTACACACACATATTGCACCATTTTTATTATATGTTATTATGTTGCGCAGCACATACCACATGCAAACACATGATAATATATTACAACAGAGAGGAGTCCGTCCCTCCTGCAGCTGCCTGTTATTCGTGTCGAGATTGAGTGTGCTGATTTTTGTGCGTGAGAATTGCTTGTGAGCAAGAATTTTTAAATGGCTTCTAGAGCTTCCCATATCAGACATACCTTACTCCGTAGAAAACATACCAATTTCTACGGGATGGACTTTGAACCATCTTGTCATTTTTGGCTTGTTATGGCAGTGCAATTGCAGCTGCCTTCCGTAGAAGCTGAGGACCTGTTGAGCTGGACTTAAGCTCTTGAGATAGTCCCAAAGGGTTGTGCAATCTTGGCTGGGTGCCAGGGATTAGATATTGATGTCACACGACTGGTCAAAGACATCTGACATGAGGTGGTTCAAAGTCAATTCTAACCCGTATTATACCTCATGGATGTGTAATTTTTTTGCTTCGCCCTTGCTTTTGTAGCTGCGAGCGTGACTTGCAACAGACTGAACCATTGTGCTTCTTCCTCTCCACCCTTCCCATCGCAACCAGCCTAACCCGTGCTCCTTCATCTCTGTTGGTCTTCTGATTGCGAAACTCCATTCACCAATTCATTACCAGTAAAGTAGCACCATGACGGTAGTTGAAACAAACTGTGAACAGCATGAGCATGGGCAAGTCAACTTCCACGGAATTGGAATATTCCAGAGAGTTCAAGCACCATAAGTCAGACACCAAGCACTGAGGTAGAAGGCTCACATGGTTAGATAATGCACGCATTCTCCAAAGGGATTGTCTTTTTTGCAGGGATTGATCACTGTCAATCTGGAGAGTGGACTCATTATAGAAATTAGTCTCGACACTGATGAAGCAGGGGGAGCGCAAAGAGGCCCTTCTCCAGGTTTTTGATTCCAGAAGAGTGATTTTGACGTGAGTGATTGCAAAGGACAAACTGTATCACCTGGTTTTGTTGATATTCAGTTGAATGGTGCATATAGAGTGACTTTCTCAAATGTGCAAGGACTTAATATTGAAGCCATTTTGCTGGTTGCGCACAATATTTTGATGCACCCAAGTCTGTTCAGAAAGAAAGAAAGTAAACATGTTGAAAGAAACAGCTCAAAAAGCAGGAGCAAGGGGTGAAGAAGTATTGTGATAGTTAATGTTTATCAAAGTAAAGGTAATGTTCATCATAGTTAAAATGGTTATCATATTATTGTTAATGTTCAAGTTTTTGAGTTTCTTAGAGCTTTCTTGCCATCAACTAGAGCACATGTACTGTTCCTGCTGCTACATGGTGACGCCTGCTATGTTTATGATTTCTCAGTAATTAATGATTAGCCTACTTTATGTACTTGCACCTGCTATCTTTACTAATGGCGCACCAGTAGATTGCGTATTGGCTAGTATCAGTGCTGATGCCAGCCCTCTTTATTAACTGCAGTGCTCTCTTAGCTTTTTTAGTGTCCGTCCATTTCTGTTGAGTTAGTACCATCTTGATATCTAAACCAATATACGACTATCTGCTGACAATAGTGATGAACAAAGTGACACCTTGCCATCGTCACAAACTGAATTCATGGTCTGCAAAGATGAAGGAGGTGGGAGTCCTATTTCTGGTGCTGCATGAATGTGGGGAACACTGATGCCAGCTAGCAACACTAACGTCATTGTCACGTGCAAATTCGTGCATCACCTGCTTACTTGCACTCCTTTTCTGGGCTTACGTGAGCACATTCTCTTGAACGTTTCTTAAAACTAGCAGAGGTACTCCATATACTTCTTTTTTCAAGCAGTAGTAGATGGGTTTGAGATGAGTGTCGCTTTAAGGGTTAATGTAATAAAGAGATTTAGCGGTACTGATTGTAATCATTTTGCTGGGCTGTGTTCATATTATACTTACCTTAAACAAGCATGTGCAGTAGCGCTGTAGGATTCATTTCAGCATAATTGCTCTTGTTCTTTGTTCGACCCACTTCTCAAAGAATACATGACAATGAAAGGTTAAATATACCTCAAAGAGTACAAAGTACTGAAATTGAGCGTACATGTGAAAGTACACAGTACGACCGAAAGTACAAAGTTCCTCCAAAAGTACCAAAATGTACTTTCATTGATACTTTGTACCGAACTTTGATTTCTCGTAGAAAAACTACCGATTCCTGCATAGACATGTACTTTTTGGAGGTACTTTGTACTGAATACTGTACTCAGTACAAGGTACCTTCAAAAGTACAAAGTACCTGCAAAAGTACCTCCGAAAGTTCTTCCAAAAGTAGCAAGTGTATGAACCTTTCATGTCATAATTATTTAGAAATTCGGGGTAATATTATATCTCATGTAATAATACAACAATTCAGTTAAAAATGCAGCCATGCATGATATCCGTCTTCGTATCCATTGACAACAGTCACACATCATGCACATGCACTCCATAAGTTCCTATTATACCATAAGATCCTTACCTTTGCATGAGTACACGTGACATACATTAATATAGATATTTCCCCAAAGTCCCATCTAATGTTACGTGAAGTAGCCTATTTATCTACCATATCCCAATCCTTTGAAATTCTGCTGATACGGCAGAATTTGGTTTTGTGCTATATCCTAAACATCGAAATTCAGCCGGTCGGCAAAATTTCATTTCATACTAATCCCTGCGAGATCATGATCTAACCTTAGTAACGAAACATTGACATGGGCCACAATTGCTTCCAAACTTCCCTCACGTAACACAGCTACATTTGTCTAACCTCCACATTGCAAGCAATTGCTTCCAACTTTGTCTTTGCATATGCACATCGAAACAGACAAACTACATCAAGATGTCAAGCAATACCTTGAATAATAGCTCTGTCGTGGTCGACCCTTTGTTGGCAAATGAACCCCCACAGGATGATGTTAGACCTTCTGGTATACATAGGCCAACAACAAGCGAAACTGCTGCTCGAGGAGGATAGCTTATGGTGTGAGAGGAAGAGGGGGTCGAACGCCCATTAGAGGCAGAGTGGGTCGAACTGCTGGAAGGAGCAGAAGAGGTCGAACGCCAGGCCGAGGTATAGGCAGAGGAGGACAAGGAGATGTAAATCCTTTGATCAAGGAACTTCCTGCCAGTATAAGGTCTTGTGTTGATGATGGTGGTTGGATCCTGCTTTAGAAGCCTAACATATGTCTAAGTGCCAAATCATATCGGAATCTGAATATGCAGAGCAGTACACATCAAAGAGATTTAGAGAGACATACTTGAACATGACAGACACTGTATCCAAATATTGTGTTCGTCATGGAATTGATAATGATGATGCAGCTGTGTTCGCTTTGCTATTTTCAAATACTGCTGTAGAGAAAATTCGGATGCATACAACACAGCAACTTATCAAAAATTGACATCATGCTGTAGCCACCATCACTGAGATGCACCAATTCTTTGGGACAATGTTCATTAGAAGCAGATTTTGAGTATCAAATGATCTGTTCTTTGAATCATTTGGGGTTATAGTCAAATCAAAATACAAGGTAACGCTAATGAAAAAAGACCGTTACATTGCTATCCCCAAGTGTCTTAGAAGCTATGAAGTTGCAGGGAGATGCGGCAACGATGACACCGACGACACTTGGTTTCAGAAAAAGAATCATTTGAGAAAATTGGCAGAGTTAGAAAAAGTCATGTTTCAACCGACATTGGACATTGTTATGAACAGAAACATGGTGAAGTAGTCCTCGATGATGAACTCATAGGTTCACACGCACGAGATGTCAACCATGCAAGACAAACGCACAGTCTAAGGAAAGCCGGCAAGGATGGAGTAGTTGCGGATTGCTTTGCATGTGCTCACACTGGAAGTATGCTTGGAATGAGGTTACGTGTTGTTGGCGAGTCAGACCAGAACAACATCCTGGAGTTGTGCAAACGCCTTCCAGTTCTATCTTCCCAAAATCATAATGTAGGTCTAAAAATGGATCGTGATTTTGGAGGAAAGAAGAACGTGACTACAGTTGGTGTTCTTGGGTACTCCATGAGTACTATTGCACCGGAAATAGGATCTAAAACTCCTTTTATCTACCCCGATGTGGCACAGGATTTCATTTCCACGTTAAGGAACGCAAATGATCCCAATGCTGATGCAAAAATAGCTCTGTTTCAGCCCTTTATTTTGGATGGATCTAAATATGGAGGAGCTCAAGTCAGCATCACAAGATTGGCAGCTTAGAGAGAGTGACAATACAACTTGGACCATTTATGCGTATGGCATCAGAGATGTTTATAACAAGAAGACACCTGCCAAACATCTGCGTTCCTTTAACACCGATCGTGACATCAACTCAAGCACAGCGAATGTTTGGGTGGCAATGGACAAGGATATATCTAAAGATGGAAGCTATCTTTTTTCTGCTAGGCATCCATCCCTTAGTAGAACCATTGCAGAGTCGAAACTATGAGAGAGTAGTGAGCCATACACCATCACACAGCGCACGGGTAATTGGTTTATTGGGAGGGAAATGCGATTCACTGATACAGTCGGATCATCTTTTAATGATGACGACGGGTATGCATCAGACGATGACAATCGGAAAGTCTCTCTGCTGGATAAGTGCATAGATTCTTGGTTTGGTAGACATTCATCCAGTGATGTTATGAGGCAGGGGACCAAAAATGAGGACTTTGTATTGCAGCGATTGTCATGTGAGAAATGGATTTCAGACATCTTTCAGGTTGGTATGCTACAGTCAAAACGTGGTGGTGGCTTGCTCGCTGTTTCTCCAGATGCAATTGCTGTCGGGACAATATCATTGCCAGATGGAAGCTTTGTTGAGGACACCAATGCCGTTATGTTCATTGAAATAAAAACAAGGCAAAGCCCTACTATAATGGAACAGACTCGTGCAGCTAAGGATCGTCATGGCTCTATTGTGTACTGTTCTTATGGGAGTGAAACATTCAAAGATTGTGTTTTCAGCAAGAACAGGAAGCAGCTCCTTAACCAAGCAATGGTCACGGATTTGACACATGGAGTATACGTATCAGTGATCTTAGTTTATGGAGAGTCCTAGGTTCAAATTACTGTTTTTGTTACTGTCTCCAAAACCCCCAAAATATTACTTCCCCAGTAATCACAGTAATTTCCCAAAATTCCCCAGGAATTCCTCAATTAGGAGTCTAAATTATGACGTCATAAGTGTCGGTTCCCCAAGTAGGAGTCTTGATTTGTATGAGGGTGTACGGGCAGTAATTTCACTAGGTGGGGAACCGCCTCTTTTTCAAAAAAAGCCAAAATTACCCGGTAATTCGAAATTACTGGGGAATTACTGGGTAATTTGCAACCCGGAGAGTCTGAAATCTGCCAGCTAGTCATTGTTCAATTCTCTGACGAAGAGAGAGATGAGTGCTTTGGCTTTATCCTCCAATGTAAACTCTCGGAGAATGATGGTGACATTGCAATCAGCACCGACAATCAAAAAAAGAAGGCAGTATGAGATTGAAAGAACATAAGCAAGATGACAAAGAAACAGACACATAGGCTATATCGCTTTGCCCAAATATCTGTAAATCTGAGATGTACTCCGGATCAAAACCTGTTTCCCCTTTCCAGTCTTGGAATTCTGAACACTTCTTCACTTGTTTTACGGCAAAGACATCAACAACCACATTCATAGTTTTCTTGTCATCTTCTGGAGATATGACTTCGAGCAAGACGCTTTTTCACTTGTGAGTGGTTGAAGGATTTTCATTTTGACATCAAAATACTTTTGAATTGTCTTGGCATTCAAGTCAGAAATAACTCCATGAATGACTGCCTTGGTGCTGTCTTCTGATGATTCTGCCAAAGCCATGTGATAGCAACTTAAGTGATGATTGGTTGCATCTGCCTTCACCAAAAGACCAAATGGTGGAAATACCAAATCACCTTGAAAGTTATTCATTGTGTACTTTGGCCTTCTGGACTTTCTACGACTCTTGTTAAGATGCCCAACCATTTGAGATGTGTTGGCTGGTTTCATTGATGATGGTGAAGCATCATCTTGGAAGTAAGCAGACAGGAAGTTCACAGAGGATGGATCATTATCCTTTTTGTTCTTGAGAAATCTGCAACATTTCTTGTTGGCAGATTGGTCACTGATCAAAACAAAATCAGTATCTGATGGATCTTCAGTTGAGAGCTGAGGAGCCCGAGGAGGAGTAACAATGGTACTCTTGGTAGAGGATGAAATGGACTGCTTAAATGAGCAGCAAAATCCAAAGTCTACCTTTGGTTCATCAATGGTCTTCAAAGCTACTATCATGGACTTGAGGGCCAAGAGTGAGGGATCATCTTGTTGAAGTGTCTTGTTGCTTGCTGCAACTAACTGTGTTAGACCCATGACACAAAAATTGCAAATTTTGGAGCTACAATTCTGACAGTGAACATAGGCAACGTCTTCAGTCCTTGACGAGATTCCTGCAAGTACGGTTCGCGCAGTTGACTGCTGAACCGTGTAAGGGGAGCAACAAATGCAACCCTCTGACCACATGATGTGTAGCAACTAAATGTGGCAACCACCCTAGAACTGCACCTGATCTGAATCTACGTCTGCAAAGGGCGTTCAGAGGGTGGTTGTTACAAGTAGAGGCGTACAAACAGTGGAAGATGATTGCAAGAGTGGCAATATTTGCTGACTACTTTAAATTTTGTCAAGGCAATCAAAGGACTAGAAGCACAGTTTGAAATGAAAATGTGTTTTCAAATTTGAAAAGGTTTATGATAGCTTAGTTTGATGGGAACTGATCGATTGATGAAAATGGTGGTTAGTACGTTCGCATGAAACTCGATTGTCTGATGCAACAGAAAAAATGGATGAAAATTTTCACACACCTGATTAAACTCGTTCACGAGTGGGAAGATCATTAAAAAAAATTGTTAATTCAACGAGAGAGCGTTTGTTCACCATGGATCGTTGCGAGTAGACGTCGTTCGACGAAACAAGTGTAATGAGATGATCGTTCACTGCAATTAAATGATTGATCTCCTTTGAGATGAAACGATCGTTTTGGTGGCAACGATCATTTCGGTGAAAATGAGCTCTTGAGATGAAACAAGCACGTGCAAGAGGAAACGAGCGCGCGCAATGCTTGAGAAGATTGAAACGATTGCTTGCAATGAGATCGAGCTCCTTTGAGATGATACGATCGTTTCGGTGGAAATGTTCATTTCGTTGAAAACGAGCGTGTGTGAGAGGAAACGAGTGCGTGCCATGCTCGAGAAGATTGAAACAATCACTTGCAATGAAGCGATTGTTTCAGTACTCTTGTTTGCATTGAACCAACAGTTTGTGAGGACGTGAGCAGTTGGAGGTTGGGATGTTAGAAGGGTTTGCGGTCAGAGAGAGTTAGTGGGATGAAATTGCTACATACTACTCACATACCAGCGACCAAGGGTATGTGAGTAGTATGTAGACCTTGGAATCAATTGACTGGGCTTAAGGAAAACCATTGTTGGCATTGCTTTAATTTGGCACAGAGCCGCAAACTCCTTTTAAAGATAATGTAGTTACAACCTCTGGGCCCAAGGGATTTTTACTAAATTTTAACATAGGAATCGTCCAAGAACAGAATTTCAAAGCCCCGTAGAAACTTTACCAGGGCTATGTGAAATTTTGCCGTATCAGCAGAATTTCAAAAGTACTGGGATATGATATCTTGGTTGAGAAGAGCCTACAGATAAAGTAGTTAGAACTACCAAGTGCATAGCTCCTTACTTGTTCTCAATGATTTACCAAAGTTCAAGCATAAGAGACCTCATCAATCAGAGTGTTGTGTATGTCAACATGCAATAGAGCGAGATGACTAAGGACAATATTGAATCATGGAATCATTTATGATTAATTACTATTAATCAAAATTCATGCTTCAACTGTCTTTCCATTGTTTGCTTCAAGTTTCCTCTCTGCAATTGTTAGATACAGTGAATAATTCAATCAAAATGCCAAGTTAAGGTCAGAAGATGATGAAAATGATATTCATATTTGATTGGTCAATGAGGGGATACAAAAAGATGGTTGTGTGATGGCATGGTTGATGCAAAAAATATTTTATGGATGTAGAGTCTGTTGTCTTACACATGGGTGGACAATATACATGGGCCGCATGAAAGACTCAAGGGAGCCATTCTATAGGTTGTTTATTTCTCTCAAGTGCTCTGTATGGGACCCAAGTCCATAGTTTCTACTAAACATTGTATATGACATCATATTTGAACACACTGAGACACAGCAAGAACTCCAAAATGGCTCTAGCTCTGTTTTGCCAAAACTTTAACAGGAGTCATATCACTTGTTATCATCAAAAATTAACGGCATCACATCCACCAACAAAGTTGGAGATGGTTGGATCATTTTTAGTCACACTACGGGAAGGTGAACTTCACAAACCTGGATTTTTTCCATTCCTGTCACACTATAGAAACAAGGAGATTTCAACATCATCTTTCAAGACAAAAGGTGAATTCAATCCATCTCAAGGAGAAAATTTAGTAAAGATTTCTCTAAATGAATGAATTCTGTTGAAAAGTTATGATTATGATACCCTCATATCAAAATGAAAGCAAATGCAACACCCATTCCCTTCATTTTGAATGCTGTTTTGCCCCTCTTCACCCTTCAGAAATCTGTCCATCATTTTATAAAAGACAGATCATTCTTGTGGCAATTTAACATTTGACTCAATTTGTGATGTCGCGGAGGGCCCCGTATTCCACAAGTCAATGTCAAATCTTAAAGACTTTCTCATGCTCATTGACATGCCTTTCACAATTTGAGAGTTTCCTTCCATATTGGACTGCTTTGCGTTGCCATTGTTGCAGCACGTTTGAAATGTACCCAACATAATATCCCACCAATGACAGCTTTTGGCTTCTCCAATAGGAACACTGTGTTTTGCTATGATTCATGGGAAGAACTCTACCCCTCATATATTTTTATACAGTCAATGCTGTGCTACTCTGATGTCAATATTTAACATATCACAATCAGATTACCCTTGTTGTACTTATATTCATTCAGCATTCATTTGCTCCTGTTTTTGGGGAGCTTTGTGTCCAAATTTGAACCCATTGGACACAGTATGTTCATACCTGCCGTTTCTGTGTCGTCCATGCAAAATTCATCTTCCGCTCTGTCTACTTACTGATATTGTTGATTTATGTTGTTCGTCACTTGCATGTACACATCATGTTCCCTTCATCATCACTGTAAGTGTACCTGCAATCAAGATTTACTTCTTTACTTCTGATTTAAATACTGGGGAACAAAACTTTTGCTATGAGTGATAAGTAGGAGGCCATCTGACACTAAGCCACAGCAATTGAGAGTAGTTTTGAAAGCTGTGTATGTTATTCAATTCAATTATTTCTCTGCATGAATAACAGTATGTGTCTCCCTATTGAATTTGATATGCCAGTCTAATTATCAAAGTTGCCATTACCTTGGAAACAAATACAATGTCAACCCAAGCGTAAGCAACAGAGACAGCTCAAACCAAACACATAATTGAAAATTTGCATCTCCATCATTTCATCTAGGGTAGAAAACAACACCACATCAAGCAACCCAGATGAGTAACCCAAGACATTGATGATCACTCATCTGACAAACATCATATTATACTTCTTTGAAACACAATTTTGACAGTTGGGTCTATCAGACCAGCCAGAATATTTCAATAGCTATAATAGAATTTAATTTTCCTAGAGTTGCAATTCAAACAATGCTGTAAAATGTCTGCAGAGATGTAACTCACTGATATTACCAACAACCAGTGATATCGATCACAGAGATGAATTGAAGCAATGGGGAGATAGGTGGGGTGGACTATGAGACAAGGTTAGGAGTTTGTTTTGGTTTTGGTGCTAATCAACAAGTGCTTTGAAGTGTCCTACAAAAAATGTAATTCCCTTTTATGTTTTTGTTGTTATTTATCTGGGTGCCTTATGTTAATCAAAACAAGCCAGACACATCCAAGCTCCTACTGGTACTACACAAGGCAGAGGCCAGCCACCTTGAGCAGCACCGGGATGATGCAAGGTCAGGCAGTGTGAGCAACATTGAAAGTGACAGACACTGGTATCAAAAACAACCATCACATACCTAACTTGGAGTCTTGGAGCTCAAGTGGCCTTGAACACTTGTCAAACACTTAAAAATTCAAACTCTTTCATCGTAAATGATATCACTTAAAGAAAGCGCTCTCTTCAATCAAAACATACATCATTCTGTCAAGTACTCCACTAGGAATCTTCCTGAGGAGATGTGGCTCATCTGGAGCAGTCCAGTGCATTCCATTGAAAATGCACTCGAGCGTTCTAATGATGCAGTAGACTCTTTGTTGAAAACAACTTGCACTCCTTGGATGCCTTCATCTCCATTGACAACTTTGTGAGTCTCATGCGCTCTGAGTTGCAAAGTGGGCTTGACCGATGCCACTTGCGCACAATAGCTGCAATGCCAATGTCTGAGAGTGCAAAACTTGGTATGGGTGGGTGTAATACGATGTACTTTATCGTAAGTATAGTAACGAAAAAGTGTTAGGAAAGTATCAGGGAAAGTCACAGTGGTGTATGTTATTAGTTACTTTGGTGCAAGTATTTCCCAACACTGTCTACAGGTGTGTGCCATGAATTTGAACTTACCCAACAACTTTGGATTTGGACTTACCCGACAACTAATACAACAGAATACAACGCACAACAAACTTTGAGTAGTTAACCCTCACCCTTATCTAGAGCAAAATTCGACCATAGTTAATAAACTAGAGCAAAAACCGACCCTAGTTAACAAAATCGTCTGTTTTCGCCCCCTTGCAGTTGTTTTTTGTTCTGTCTGACTGTCTAGATCGATTCTACGCAAAAAATCCGTCATAGGAGGTCCCCATAATGTATATCAACGCGCGGTCTTATAGTTCCGACAAGTGAGTCTAAGATAAACCAGCAGATTCACCGACCCTAGTTAATGAAATTGCTCGATTTCATCCACTTGCACTTGCTTCTGAATAATCTGATTGCACCATTCAATTCCTTGCCAAAAATTATGTTCTAGTGATACTCACAACATGTTTGTTACAGCATTTCAAGTGACAAAAACATTGAGGACCATCGCCATGCTTTCGTCGTACAAATTAAGCAATGTCCCTTTTCCTTTGTAGTCTTTATATCATCGTAAAATTTGGTTATCTAGAATATTACGTAATTTATGGTGTCAAGATCAAAAAAGGGGGCTAATATATAGTTATCTTAATTCTTGAATTGTTAACAAGACACAGAAAGTGCTCTAGTTAAGTTAACTAGGTACACTTTTTTGCTCTACTTAACACACTTTGGTCCAACTTTATGTAAGAGGGTTAATGAAAAAACTTTATGTAAGAAAAGTGAGTGTATTTTTAGAGTTATCACTCTCTAAGTAGAAACTTACATGTATCAACTTCAATAAACATAAAAGATGGCAACTAATTTCTCGCAATATCCATGTGTGAATTTGTGTGTGCACGAATTATTACATACACCTTGCTGGTTAACTTAAAACATCTAAGTGCACTCATGATGTGTGTTAGTCATATTTTGTTGAACATGAGCTGAACATGAGTACACTTGCAAAATTTGTTTGTACTACAGATGTTAAGTTGCTAACTCACACCCAAGGTCTGACTAAGGGGCTTTCAGATGACGACGATTCGGCTCTCCTTTGCACGACAGTGTTGCTTGAAGAATCGACCGAGACCTTCACCAAATTCTTGATTGGCACAAGAAGATCAACAGGACACTTTGTAAAGTTAAAGCTGAATTGCTTGTAGATATGTTGGAGGAAGGAGGTCTCACTGCTTGAGGGCTCATGATCGGTGACTAGAGACACCCTGAGGCCACTGATGGTCTCTCTACCCAGTGAATGCAGCCACACCCTTTGATGTTACATTTTACGCATCTGAGCTTGGTGGCTTCCAAATCAATGGGCTGGGCCATGACAACGCTGTCCCAGTGCACATGGTTGGAAGTTGTGTGAGCCACACCATGGTGGAGGACAGGAGGAGCCCAAGCTGTGGTCACGGAGTGGTAGCTTGCCAAATTGGCTCATTGGAATGAGCCATGTGGCAGCTGTTGCAGAGGTGGTTGCAGATGGAGGAGAGTGTGGTTGATGATTTGGTTAGTTGGTTGATTTGGAAACACAATAATTGTTGAAAACAAAATTGCGAGCGCGTGGAATCAAAAGACAACATTGATGGGTCAAGCAAAGACATTGCTGAGTCATGTTTTCTTGTTGCAAAGATACCGTCAACTCATGATTGAATTTGGACTCTATCAATGCGTGCATATTCCATATGCCCAGTGAATTGATGAGTAAGTTTCTTTACAATAAAGCATTCAATTGATGGGACTGGACAAAATTTGAATGGAGTCTGAGGCTGTTGACTTCTACAATTGCAGTATCATACCAATATAATATGAAGCACAGTCACAAGTTTGTTGATTGTTGCGTCCACATCATGAATGATGAAAGATTCTGATGGCAGCTCTTTACACAGTATTTGCCAGTATGGAGGATCCTGACAGTCTTGACTTACCTCATCAGTGCTGATTGGTGATTGCTAAGTTGTTCCAGTAGTGGCAGTGGCAGTGGCAGTCTGTGGCGGTTGGTGATAAGTCTTGGTGAGTTATGACAAGGGTATGACGGATGTATTGTGAACGGAGGTTTCACGGGAGTTTCAAGAATGGTTCAGGTAAGGTCTGTTAAGGTTCAGGAAGCTATCACAAAGGCCTGTCGAGTGTAGCAATAGACTAGCAATAGGTAGGGGTAGGGTTGCCATCTCTATGACTCAAGGAATATGTGCCGATTTGCCCACTTTTGTTTATAAGTCCTCGAACTATTGTAAGCACAACAACATTGGAACAACCAAATGACTTCTGAAATTGTCTACTTAAACTGGCTAGACGTCTGCTTTAACTACTTATTCATGCGATCTCATTTCTAAAGTCTTTTATCTCCAACCATTAGACCGTTCCCAGCCCCGGGGTCTATTTTTCAGGGTCTATATTTTGGATGGGTTATGATCCCATTTTTTGGAGAAAATAAAAATGACCCTCGTGATGGCTATACAGCCCTAGGGTCTGTATTTTTTGATCGTGGGGTCTATTTCTTGGACATTGTTTTGCAGTTAATTTAGAAGAGGCATACACGACTGGGAGCCAACCCTATGAGCTTCCATTTTCAACATGGATGCTTTACCAACTGAGTTTGGTAATCAAAGTTTCTGCAAAATTGGAGAAGGGGTGATGGAGCTATTCATGGAATCGGATTGTAGGAAGTAGTACTAAAATGTAGACCCTGGCCACGCTTCGAAAAAAATAAAAATAGACCCTGGATCTATATTTGGTCAATATCCAAATTCTTTTGAAATTCTGCAGATTCGGCAGAATTCAACGAAGCTGTGTTACATTTCTACAGGGATTTGAAATTCTGCCGCAGCCGGTAGAATTCTTGGACAATTCCTACATCAAAATTTAGTAAGAATCCCTTGGGCCCAGAGGTTGAAACCACAATATTTTGAAAACAAGTTCGAGGCTATGTGCCATTATAAAGTAACGCCAACAATGGCTTCGATTGAGCCATATGAATTGATTCCAGTCTGCAACCAAACTATTATTATGCCTTGCACACGACTGCGCAATCTGTCGGAATATTTTTTCATCAACACTGATGTGACAATGAAGATTTCGTTACTAATGTTAGATAAAGGTCGCATAGGAATTAGTACGAAATGAAATTCTGCCGATCGGCAGAATTCAGATTTTGAGATTTGGCAGAAAACCAAATTATGCCGAATTGGTAGATTTTCAAAGTACTGGGATATAGACCCCAAGCTGATTAAAAGTCGTGGGGTCTATTGTTTTTAGACCCCGAACCACAGACCCCAGGGCTGCACGCAATTTTTTGGCTTGCAGTGGTCAATATCTGGGATCATAACCCACTTAAAAAATAGACCCAGAAAAATAGACCCCAGCAAGACAGGCAACTTGCCACGTGGAAGATTTTGGCGAGCCAAACTGACAACAAGTGACAACAAGTGACAACAAGTGACAACTTCCGCACTTTTTTACTCATGTGATGACCATCAGACGTCCCTGAGGACTGCATGTCGTGACATTTTGACGCCCCTTACAACTTGTGGTGAAGACGTATTGACGACACTGACAACTTATTGTGAAGACATTTTGACGACCCGTGTTATGACTCATGGCTATGACTACCTCATGACTAACCCTCATGATGCCACTGATGACCCACGTAACAATATTGACAACCGTCTACAAATAACTACACCAGTGAGTGCAATCAAGTGACAAAAAGTATGACTCTTTGACAACCATGATGACTGACGACCCTACGTCTAACTGACGACATAACAGATCTTCTGTGACGACCGATGTGACTTTTTACATGACGACACGTGACGACCTAAATGACGACAAAAAAACGACCCTGCCGACCCTGCCGACCCTGACGACTTTGGTTGACTACTTTACCTCATACGACCTATGTGACGACCTGTTGATGACCGTCAAAAATTTATTGATGACATCTGACGACTCCATCTGGGGATATTTATCGCCAAAGTCGAAAGTCTTCCAGGGCTGGAAACCGTGTTATGGTATCACCATTATCAAGATTTTTTCTTGAAAAAATCTTAGTTTGTCATTATTTGAGATTTTTTTTGTCTTCTTCGTCAGGAGACGTTTTTTTCACTATTGAATTTTAAAGGTGACTTGATACTGCTCTGCTATTTATACCTGTAAAAACCTTCTTTTTATGTTTGATATGCATCGGTATTCAATCACTGTTGAGTTGTGATTACCTTTAAAAATATATCCTAAATTAATTGATAGCATGGCCAAAATTAAGGGGCTTGACTGTTATTGACTAGGCCTTTCTTGATCACAATGGTTTTAGTTTAGAGAATAAGTGATCATCAGGCCAATCCGGACTGCTTTGGTCGAATGGGCTGTTCCGTGATTCCCACTTTCTGGGGGCCCCTTCACGAGCAGTCTTGTCAATTTTTGCTACGCAACGACCTTGCAAATTACCTGGGCTGTTACGAATTCAAAAAAGACTACTGGCGCACCACTCCTCATCACCCTTAGAATCACACTTGGGCAACATTACTTAATATTGCAAAACTGTTGGGATAGGTACTTGACCTCACCATACAACGATCTCACCCATAAAAAACGATTACGATCACTTCAAAATAAAAAAATTCATCATGAGGCTGGTCTGTTTATACCATATTTGTCAAGGCAATTCCGCGATCACTTCAATGCTCTGGGGGCTGCTCCGCGACCAGTCAACTTATGCTTATCGATGAACTCCCATGTTTTAAGGGCTGTTGTGAATTCGAAAGAGACTCATTGGAAAGTCGTGCTAGAGCGTGCCACGCTAGCTTAGCTTATTGGAAGGGTGGTCTTGATAGGAGGGGTGGCATCCTAGTAAATTTTACTAACTAAGACCCGACTACCCCACCTTGACTGCCAACACAATATTTTTGGGTTCTCCAGCAACTTTGCCCGCAAAACCTGCCTGCCATTGAAATTTTTGATAGGTAGTCGGGTACAATACCCTAATACTGGTCAATTGTGTTGAGAATGTCCCTGTCTGTCATCTCCCTACCATACAATACATGCGTACTTGTCAGGGAGAAGTGCGTGAATCATCAAGCAGATGGCCATGCACGTCCATTTTTGCACTACCCCATAACAAAACAAGACAATGGGATTTCCTCTGGACCGGACAATCATCCCCTTCTATCCCTGTGAGTTTACGGAGTTTTGAGCCGCGAGTTGGCTCATCCTCTTCCCAACATTCGCGGCAACGCAGCGTCCTTGACGCCCCCTCAAAAGACAGGTTGGTTGTTGTGTTATGGCGATTTTGAATTTTTTTATGCGCAAAACTATTTAATTGAAAATCGTCGCAACTCTGACCCTGCCATTCCTCCCCACACCCCTCCCACATCTAATTGACCACATCGGCCCGTTGCCGCGTCCTCTCAGATCAATAGCCCTGCTGTCAAAAAAAGAATCAGGTCTATTGCTCATCTGACTGGTGAGTTCTCCCATTTTTTTCATATTTTCAACTAATTAATTGAAAATCCTCACAACTGACCCTGCCCTCCCTCCCCACAGCCCTCCCAATTCAAATCAACCACATTGGCTCATCGCCGCGTCCTCTCTGATCAACAGCCCTGCTACCATGGTCAATTTCTCACCCCGTTGGTGAGTTCTCCCATGTTTTTTTATTTTCAACTATTCAATTGAAAATTGTCAGTGCTGACCCTTCCCTTCCTCCTATACCCCTCCCACTTATTATCAATTACATCGGCCCATCGCCGTGTCCTCTCTGATCAACAGCCCTGCTAACAAAAAAAATCAGGTCCATTGCTCACCTGACTGGTGAGTTCTCCCATTTTTTTATGTTCAACGATTTAATTGAAAATTGAATAGTTCTGACCCTGCCCTTCCTCCCCATACCCTACCCACTTGTTATCAACCATGTTGGACCATCTCCGCGTCCTCTCTGATCAACAGCCCTGCTAACAAAAAATAATCAGGCTCATTGCTCACCTGACTGGTGAGTTCTCCCATTTTGTTTTTTATTATTATTATCAACTATTTAATTGAATATTGTCAGTTCTGACCCTGCCATTCCTCCCCACAGCCCTCCCACTTCTTATCAACCATATTGGCCCATCGCCGCGTCCTCTCGGATCAACAGCCCTGCTACCAAAAAAAGAATCAGGTCAATTTCTCACCCCATTGGTGAGTTCTCCCATGTTCTTTATTTTCAACTATTTAATTGAAAATTCTCAGTTCTGACCCTGCCCTTCCTCCCATACCCCTCCCACTTATTATCAACCACATCGGCCTGTAGCCCAGTCCTCTCTGATCAACAGCCCTGCTAACAAAAAATAATCAGATCCATTGCTCAACTGACCGGTGAGTTCTCCCATTTTTATGTTCAACTAAATTAAATAGTTCTGACCCTGCCCTTCCTCCCATACCCCTCCCACTTATTATCAACCACATTGGCCTGTCGCCGCGTTCTCTCTGATCAACAGTCCTGCTTCCAAAAAAAGAATCAGGCCCATTGCTCACCTGACTGGTGAGTTCTCCCATTTTGCTTTCTTTTATTTTCAACTATTTGATACCGAGGCTCTGGACAAGAAGTTGCCACCCCTCCTGTTTTGATGCGTGCCATTTTTTTCTACAACATTCAATGGAAAAAGTCACGTGCTATGTCAACACTCACCCACCCTGATGATTTCCGCCACATCGTCAGAATTCAGCCTACCACACAAACACCATCGCAGATATTAAACTTCTGCCACCGCACAATCCATGGACACAACACGGAAACCAACACAACAATCAAATTTAAAATGACAATTGCAACAACGAACACGCAACAATCAAAATAACGACGACGATGGCCGCTGGCAACGGAAACCCACACTACAATCAAATGAACAACGATGGTGTCAACAGCAAAGAACACAACACTACTTACAACTTGAAATCGCAATTGTGTTCAACTCTATTGCAAACCCAAAAATGATTTCTAATAAACGCAACACGTAGACTGATCACCAAAAAACATTTTTCATGTCAATGTTGTATAAGGTTAGACAAATCACCAACCAGCATGGCCAAAATTTGTGTATGTTGTAACTTAAAACCTAAGGAATGTTTTCAACATAAGAGCATCACGGAATGCAAAATTGTAGCATATTACCCAAAAATATTTCTCAACATAGACGCATCATGTAAATGTATCACCAAAAATGTTACGGTTCACCAAAAACTGTTTTCAATGCAAATGCATGACAGACCATATTATGAAAACACATCATTCGTTTTCTCTACCTACACCATTCTTTCAACGTACCTTATAACCAACATTGCCAAAATATGTGCACATCGTAATCTAAATCCTAAGGAAGGTTTTCAACATAAAAGCATCACTGAATGCAAAATTGTAGCACATTACCCAATGTTAACTCATTACTTGCAATGTGATAACACAGCATTCATTTTTCTCATCTTGATATTGATCACTTGTTAGAATGACACACCACTGACTGGATTTCCAAAAATGGTTTTCTGTTTAAACACACCACAAAAATACATAACCAAAAACTGTTTTCAATGCAAACACATGACAGACAATATGAAAACACAGCATTCCATTTCTCTGCCCAAATCATGCTTTCATCGTACCTTATAACTAGCGTGGACAATGGACCCACTTCGACAACCCGACGACAACCATGCCACAACGACCACGCCACAACGACGAAGCCACGATGGCACTACCACGAACATACATAAACGAAGCCATGACAGATAAACCAACATGGAAGACAATGCTAACTCACTTCTGCAGAAAGTGTCTGTTGCATTGTCTTGCAAACACCTCTGAAATGACTACCATAAAACTGAATGGGATTATTTTGAACCACCTACCATCAGATCTATTGAGCATTGTTCGCCGAAGTTATGGCCAGCTTCTATCGCCCATAACTTTTAGGCATTCACATTTTGTATCATCAAAAACTGCATAGACTAACCTTACGTGACTCACAACAATACTATAACATTTTGTTCTCAGAACAACACATCAATCTATTTACTAATTGTAAATGTCTTTTGAGCTCAAAATGACTCAGTTTTCAACTTAACTATATCACGTACAATGCCAATCAAGTACACACTACAGCTTCTGCTAAAAAATCTTGCAGCGGCTGCTGGTAATTTATCATGATATTTTAAGTGAACTATTTGTGTCAACTTAAATCCTGCTTGAAGCTGTTGAGTGACACCTTGTCGCACGGCTACGGCGGAGATAACCCCAGCCTTAGGCTGGTTGCAGCCACGGCTGCTATTTTCTCGAATACCATTTTTTTTTGGTTACCGTTCGAGTATACGATTACCAAAATTATGGCCACAAATCAATGACGTGCAGCCACGGTCATCATTTTTCACTGTTAGCAAAACTCACAGTTACTAAAAATAGTCAAACATGCTTCCACGTGGAGCCTTGGGTTTTGGTCGAAACAACTACCGGCACAAGCTACATGAAAGCTACACGATTTGTCATTTTGACCTATGATTTGTCATTTTGACCTATGATATGATGTTTTTAACTACTTGGGTGATAATTTTGACCACCTAACGACTGTTCTGATTATAGGCAAACAGATGTTACTCACAGCTGCAACCGCACTGGGTAACATTTACTCACAGCTGCAGCCGCACTGGGTAACATTGTAATAAATTCCATTAATTGATGGCATGAAAATGCCCAGGCTCCTCTCTTGCTGTAAACATAATTTTTGTACTATTTTTGTCTGATGCCCCAATGTATCTGGTTTATTGTTACATCTAATAGATGCAAATCCACTGGTGCAAAGAGTTGTGGCTCCATTCGCATCCTCCATCACACTGATTCAAAAGCATCCCGATCAAACAAAGAAGATCTACTTCAATTCCTCCCCACCGGCAGGGCAGAATGACAAAAGGGCCCGTCCCTGCCATTTACTGTCAGCAAAAGAAACCACGATCAATGCCACAATCAACAAAGTATCATTCTCAATCTGTTGTTGCATTTGCTGAACAAATTTCAGCTCTAATCCGGTGGAATTTTGTCGTCAACCACCATTCAACACGCCCGGAAATTTAAAGATGGCACTGACGCAGCCTTCGTGTCGCTCAAAAACAGCATCAACAAAGTCGGCGTCGGCCTGTTAGCTGGACCAGTCGCCAACAATGGTGCAGTCATAGTCAACGCTGGCGGCGTCGATGATGG
The DNA here is from genome assembly GCA_013187285.1 of Cyclotella cryptica. Taxonomy (NCBI): domain Eukaryota; phylum Bacillariophyta; class Thalassiosirophyceae; order Thalassiosirales; family Thalassiosiraceae; genus Cyclotella; species Cyclotella cryptica. The sequence continues at coordinate 313,867 of JABMIG010000034.1, read as the reverse complement.
AGGAGCTCTGACGACTGCGGCAACGACGACGGACGCAGTAGCGGGATAGTTCGTTGCGTGCACAGGAGCGCGTGATGGGAGAGACGGCCGAAGTCAAAAACAGCTCAATCCCCATGGCAAGGAGGGGAAGTATTCGGCAATGGCGGCGACGATGATGTGGGACGCCGAGGCAAGGAACAAGATTCGACATCACGGGGGCGGCGAGGGGGGAAAGCACTCCTTTCGGAGTTCCTTCCAAGCCTACCACGTCGTTCCCCCGTTCGTCTAACTCGTTGCCTTGGCGAGGCCTTCCATTCCCCGCAATCATCGCAGATGCCCATGGTTGACAAAAGAGTCGCTTGATGGTTGGGGAATTGCTGGTCGGGAGGAGGTGCGAGGGACATTGTGGCGGAAACATAGGAATTCGTATTTTAATCGTGTAGACACCAATTATCTGAGTTTCCATTTTTTTAGTGCCTGAAAAATTGAAATGGCAACGTTCACCAAATACGGGCGAAAAAGGAACCCGTTACCAAAAAAAATTACGTTAACCATTTTTTTTTGGCAACTTTAACGAATTCTTACCGTGGCTGCGCCGGCGAAGTTAGGGGTCCAGTTACCATTTCGGCGAGGTGGGTGACAAAATAGTGAATAGAGGGTAAATTAGCAACCGTGGCTGCAACCAGTCTTAAGGCGCCAATTCGACTGTTGGAGACTATTTAATTCACGATAATTGGATAACTACTAATTATCGAATTGTGAGACCTTTTGGTGGCTCACAACTTATTCAGCTACAGCAGTCAAATTCTGTAGGTCCTGTGTCTACTCCGTGGCACGTTCGTCAGTTTGTGTGCCAGCTGCCCTCCCTTACTGGGGGTTAAATGGTAGTTCCCGATTTTCCCCACCTGTCCGCACAAGATGTGGGCCCAACAGAAGCTGCTTTCTCAAGCAAGTTCAACCGTTTGTCGCCTCCTTGTCGCCGTCGTCGAACGTCAAATGGAGAATCTTCTTACCGTCATCATCCAAACCTCTCCATTGCCGCTGCATCCCTCCACGTCCCTAATCGAGGCGCTGTTTCGTAGCTTTGATCGCGTTTCAGGGTTAAAAGATTGCAACATCATCATACTGGCTGACGGATATGACCATGATGCGAAGATGGAGACGTCGTCGTCGATGTCAGATGACGATCTCAAATGGAGCACTCGCCAGGTCAACCGCTATCACAACGATAAAGTTATAGACAACAACTGTGCACAGATCAAACGCAACAACTACAAACATGGCAGCACGCTTTCCTATGAATCGATTCAAAACTATCGTCGTTATCTGCAGCACTTACATGAAATGATTCGAAATAGAACTCCTCCATTTCGTTCTACCAACTGTGGCTCTATTCTATTAATTGAACTCAACGAGAGGTTTGGCTCGGCAAAAGCTTTGGAGGCTGTGTTTTCTTGGTTTGGCGGTGCTACATCCGGCAAAAATGCACTCGATTCAGACGATTTCTACTCTATAACCAACAGCAGCGCCCATTCATCCAAGCCAAAGTCTACACCCTATATCATGATTGGACAACACGATAACTTCTTTGTCAGAGACGTAGGTTATTTGTCCCATTTGATTCGACACATGCAAAGAAAAGAGAATACATCCTGGCTGCAATGTCTTCATTTCCCCTCCACGGCCACTCTGAATTACATCCAAAAGATAAAAAGGCGATATCAATTGGATCTGACGAGTTTTTCCCATGAATACATCAGTAGTTCCACCCCCTTGACAAGAGGAATATTCATTCCATTGGTATTTTGGTATGGACGAACACACATTGCCCGATGGGAGTATTACACAAAGCAAATTCTAGTCAAGTATCCTTTGCGCAGAGGAGATCATTTGGAAGAGGTGTGGGGTACTCGACAGTTGCACCATTTAATGGAGTTGAAGAGGATGGAAAATATGAAGGAATTTGATGAGTTGTTTCGTAGTGTTCATGCAACATATGGGAACTATATCTTTTTTGAAGCATCACAGGATAATAGCATGTTAGACGACAACCAGCATGAAGTACTCTATCATTTATCGGGAAGGAAAGTCCGTGCATCTGCTTTCTCTCAATCAGATATTGCACATTTAACATCACCCATGTCAATGCCAGTGGAGCGTAACTGCTTGCAGAATAGATCTTCCTTTAATCCCCATGAAGGTTCATTTACTACGGCGCGTAGAGCCATGGCAGTGGTCCCTGGCTTGGAAGTGATTGATACATCTCGTTTTATTGGGACACCTTCATCAACTCTCTGTGATAGAAACAGTCAATCATTTCAGAGTCGATTCAAACAACGATGCTTTCATTGCGGAGAAAAAGGACATTCTTTCAAATTCTGCGCTGCATTCGCCAAGGAGGACACTTGTAATAAGCCGGAGTTAGAAGTTGTTGACTTGACATGATAAGGCTCTTGCCCTTGACAGTATTTAAATATTGACTTACTTGACAGAGGAGGGGTGACATCCTAACAAATTTCACTAAGACCTGGGTACCAAAATGAACCGCCAATCCAATTGTTCAAAGAAGTTAAGTACTGAGACCTAAATAGTTGCCCGCCGCCCGTTCTTCTGTTGAGTAGTCGGGTACCCACAGTATGGTCATCCATATACAAATATTTTGGCGGGAAAGTTATGTAAATTATCTATTTCTGGGTATGTACCCTGACCAGTCACCAAACTGACCCCACAGGGTAGTCGGGTACCAAAAAAGGCCACAACATGAGCTACCGCATATACCTGAGCATAAGAACCACCAAATGTGCAGTCATTTCGAAATGGTACCTTTAGTGGTTCTTATACCCCAAATGAAGCTAGCAGTCCTCACGCGATGGAAAAAATGCATCTCTTGTCTTTTTCTTTTTTAACTTCTATTACTCTACCCAAGGGTACCGTACACAGCACATCACACACATCTTAGACATCACACCAAACAATCACCAGCATCATCCCCATACCTCACCTCCAGCCTCTGGACGTGCAGACACCATGTTCTGCTTTTATCAATTACACACTTCTCCTTGCCATGGAGAAAGGAGAAGGTGCTCGTGTCAACAGGATTCCACCCGCATCATAAGCAGCACCAGAATATTCATGAAATCTCTGTTCAAGTGCTCTTTGTTGTCAGACAAATGTAATTGTAACTGATTTAATTATAAGCGTAGAAATTATGTCATAGTAATTGCTATAACGGTTACCTCCTCGTCGCCTTTGCCTGACAAACAAGTTAAGGCAAGGAAGTCCTATTCAATGAAGTTCAAGCGCACAGCGCTCAATCCCATCAAAGATCTTGTACTTTGTGGTGATTCCCTCTGAACCGCTTCCAACAAAGTGGTAATCCCTCATTCGTACTATAAGCGCTGGAGGAAGACTGTCTTCCGAGTCGACAAATTACTTTCCACCAAGGCATGGGTACCCTTCAACATGAAAGGAGATAGTGGCAAGATCCACCCGGGCCCAACAAGTCAACTCAATGCTGAGGGAGCAGGGTCTCCAAGTGAACACACAGAAGTTGTGTAAAGAGGCCGCACGTCTATCCACCAAATTCAGGATTCAGGGGTAAGACAAGGATTTCAAAGATATCATGTGTGAACAGATATGTCTTTCGGGTCGGACTCTCTCATCGTATTTCTATGCATGTTGCACAAAACACCACACTATGAAACAATGCAAGAATTGTTGCACTTCATGTCTTTGATGAGGCAGAAAATCATTGGGATGGATCCAGATGACATTGTCAATATGGGCCAAACCCCAATTCCCTATTACTACCACTCTAACCGCACTCTCGAGAAGAAAGGAGTGAAGACTACCCACATGCAATTTTCAACTACAGATACAAAGCGCACAACTCTTCCTGCAACTGTCACTGCCAATGGAAAGTTACTCAAGTCGATGTTGATTTTCAAGGGACAAGCTAATGGTAGAATCAAGCGCAAGGAGTTTCAGACTTACCTGGGCAATTGCGTGTATACTATGCAACCCAAGGCGTGGATAGACAAAAAGATGATGCATAAATGGATCGATGACGTCTTGATCCCTTGGAAGAAAACATGTGCCCTTGCTGGTTCTTGATGCCTATAGGGTGCACATGATCAGTTCCATTGTTAACCGGATCCAGTCCCTTGGGATTGAGGTCCAGCACATCCCGGTGGATGCACTTACTTGTGCCAACCGGTCGATATTGGCATAAATTGACCAATTAAAAAAGTGATAATGGAACAGTGGGAAAACTGGATGTATTCTGGTGGCAGGGTTGTATAAGGTGTGGCAGAAACTCCATCACGCAAGTTGGTTGATGAATGGATCATTGATACGTACAACATGATCACCAAGGACACAGCCCATAATGCCAGGAGGAAGAAGGGATTTGAGTGGATTATGGACTACAATTAAATTTAAATGTTTCATATTGGTTATTCAAAAGTTTCACTGTTTGACCGCGAAGTACATTCACGGTTGTTTGTAAATCATATTGTTATTTGTTATTCTATAACATCAATCTCTTCGTGTGTTGTTGTGTGAAGTATTCAACAACTTCACCAACAGTGTAGGTAGAGACAACGTGCTGACCTGTTCTTCTTATCTGGTAAATAAACATCCACGATCCGAACAATTGCACCATTCAAACGCAACCCTCTCTCACCAGCTGCTTATTCTTTTGCCAGAAAGGCGACACGGCAACCATCTTTGCAGTCATCTCCCATGACAAAACATGCTGATTCCTTGGGACCCATCATCCTAACACAAAGCACCATCCCAACTCTGTGGTTGCGTCTCTCAAGTACAAGCTTGTTCCCGTTGCTGTCAGGATGTGAATTCCATGTGCATCCATTGTTGCACTCAATGAATCCCATGATGATGACGTGGAGATGCGGAGAGGGGTAACAGAAACAGACCGAAGTCATGACTGAATGTTTCAGAACACAATCTCTTAAATTTAAGCTGAAGAGAACTGCGGTGCTTGTGATGTGAGGTGATGTGCGGTGTTGTGTGGTGATCTGTGGTGATGGGTAGTGAGTTTTGGTCATAGTTGCATAACTTGGCGAATATACGGGCCCAGGGGGAGCTACACATCTGGGGAAATTGTTGTTGGCAAGGAGAATCTAAAGAAGACAGCTTCAGAACAAACAGAGTGTCTTAATTGGCCGAAAAAACAAATGTTCACCGAAGTCGGTCATTTCGACTGAGTGGTTCTTATACCCTGGTGGTTCTTATGCTCCGGTATCGACAGCAGTTAGAGAGAAAGCTGACTGACCAGCTGCAAAAATGTCCCCCACAGTACTTGGGTACGGGTCAGAATTGAGTTTGGACTCTTATATTATGTCAGATATCTTTGGCGAGCGGTGGGGCCTCAATTCCAACCCCTGAGACCGATTCAAGGACGCAAAACCCTTTGGGACTATCTTGAGAGCTTAAGTCCAGCTCTACACATCCTCAGCTTGTTGCCATCATCACCTAAAATTAGCTACGGGTAGTGGTCTAAATTGAAATAGTGGTTCAAAGTCCAACACGTAGAAATTGGTATGTTTTCTAAGCTAATGTCCATGTCAGATAGCGTACTAGTGAGAATTGTGGGATTGTGCTAGGATGATGGCACATTATGCGCATTCGTGCACGGCAATTTTTTTATTGTGACTTAATGTAAGCCACTGACAGACTCTCTGATGCTTCACATCCAAGAATTGTTAGAACAATTTCACGTAGGAACAGTATATGACGGCCTTCATGGTTAAAAGTCCAGTCAAGAGTTCAAACTCAATTCTGACTTGCACCAACATGCTGGTCAAGCTGATGTCACCCTTCCTCTTGACGCTAATTTTAATCCGGTAAGGAAACAGATGGTCACTATGTTACACATAAGATTACTATTCAATTGTTCATTACCTGAACCAAGCCCTTATTCTGAAATGATGACGAAATGTAAATAGCAACATCAAGACAACGCAATGAAAGCTCAATACATCCATAAACCACATAGTTGATCCAAATTCATTTTCACCCAAGGACCTCTGTAACTCTACTTGCCCTTCACTCCCTACCGAGAATCCAAGAGGGAACAGCTCAAGGGGACAGAACCTCTCATAAATTAAGTCTGTTTGACTTCCTTTAGTTCTTTGTACTTCAAGTCCCAAACATTCCTTTGGACACAATTGATGACTACCTTGGACTTCTTTCTTGGTGTTTGGGTGAAGGCGCCCAACAGAACATGTCATTTGTGGATAGGGTGTGATGTGGAAGGGGAGGAGGTCTTCGGGGCATGCATGACAATACGACGCCAGCTGAGGTGCCTGGCGTGCATCTGGATCCCTTGCTCTTGCCAATATGGCGTCCTTCGGTCCCACAGCATGCCCAATAAGTAACTGAGCAATATTTTCAGTGACATTAGAGCATATCCTCATTGATTGCGTATCACCATAGGCGTCATGGTACAGCACGTCGCAATGGCGATGAAAATGCTGAGATATCGCAGTATGGTCTGGTCCACTCTCACCATACATTCGCATTTCTTTAGACAACCCCAAACCGTCCATCCACCTCACTCTTGGGTCGTTCGTGATAGCAGTGAGTTCCTTAAGCCTTTGTCGATATGCTTCATAGTCACTGGCGTACCCCCTTCCAGCAAGACGGGCACTAAACGCTCCATCTGTAATCAAGAGTGTACCTTTCCACTCAGGTGGTAACTTCTTAACAAATTCATTGATGTCATACATTTCACCCTTGAACCCCCATATATCGTTTCCAGAGCTCATAAGAATTACTGAAGGCCACTGCGAACGATCTTCGAAAATCTCTTCCCAAACTTTAATCCCACTGTCAAAAAAAAGGGGACCCCCCTCTCTCGCCACCTTATCGTTATGACATACTACCGTGTGAATGTCGGAGCGTGTGTCGAAGTTGTCAGATCTCCAATCCTGGTACATGACTTTAAGATTTGATTTTCGAACAAATGCGCGACCCCAGCATTTCGATATGATACTCTCTTGAATTTCTTTCTTTTCATCAGATGTCAATAGCAGATCTACTAATGAGAGAAAGATGCCACGCTCTTTACTATTTCCAAGAATGTAAATACTCTTTTCCTCTGGTAGGTATCGAAAATCATCTTGGGTAAAGGTATCAATCTTACAATTCATTTCTTCGTGAGGCAAAAAGAACCAACCATTCCTCAATCTTGCTTCGTGGCTGCTCATGTCGGGTCCTACCCAACTTCCATCCCAATTGGTGTACAGATCCATCCGGTCGACAGTCTGACAAGAAGGCAGTGTCTTCATCCTTTCATTTATCATTCCCCATGGTCCAATAGGAACTTCTTTGTTCTTGACCTTAATAAGGGTAGGGTTCGAGCGCTTCATTGGGAGAGTGTTAGGATTGCCAACCGGATCTTGTGGTAGTTCGTGTACAATAACCTCGTAATCGCCGGAAAAGATTGGTTTCCACGTGTACACAAGCGGTGATGGTGCCATCCCCATTTCTCTCGGGCGGGGTGATCCCATCAGTTTAGCAGTGCCGGTGTATCGATTTTCTGACACAATAGTGACGCTGTACCATGTATCCAAATGCGATTTAGGATGCAAAATTTCAATGATGATTTCAGAGGGGAAGAGTGGCGACTCATCGTGGTTTAGTTTTTTGATGATATAGGACGGTTCCGGGGGACTGCGAGCTTTAAGAAAACGGTGTGCTGGTTCATCGACCAATATTCTTCCCTCGACTAACATGTCGTGGCTATTGAAAGGGGGGTCTAATGAAAATTGCGACTCTGGTACTCCTCGGTTGTCGTCGCCGTAATGCTGCCACGGCGTGGATGTGGCGGCATCCAGGACGAGCCATACAAATAAGATTGCAATGAGCATGCTGGAGGTCGCCATGGACGTGATCAGCGACGTTTTGACGACTAGTTAATTGAATTCTTGAATCGACGGATTTGGAGACAGAATGTAATTGATCAAACAGTAAAAGCTCTGCAAATGTATGGGTTGTGTTCCCCTCGATATGAAGAGATGATGATGATTATTTTTGTCTCAAAGTATATATTTATCTTGAAGTGACCCGACGGGTCTTTGCGAACGGAGAGAGTCATAAGACTTTGTGTCCTATATAGGAGAATAATTATTTTTTTGTGTTGGCGTAAGTTTAGTTGATATTACCATACGTAGGTAGGAAAAAATTGTTGCGGGTGTATACGTACGGTATGGTATTGTACCTTCAGAACGTGTTGTTCGGGGGTAGATCGATAACCGTATTGAGTGATATGGTATGGTATTGTATTGTATCACAGGCCAACCAATCCTTCAATCGTTTTCTGCGTGTCGTCTTTGTCATGGACAATGTGACTACAGTGACATCAAGAGGTCTCAATAACCTGCTATGTGATGAAATGACTTTTTCAACTTGCTACGTGCTACGTACAATGTACAACGTACACTACACCATATATATGTTGTAGGTTTTCTGCCAGATTTTAAGAGAGAAAAAAGGTTGAGGGAAGCAATGAATTACAAAGTAATATCTGTTTTTACACACATATGGCAGATGCACATAATTGAACCATCAATGCATTTGCCATGTGTGCGTAAAAATGGGCGGTGCTATTTATAGCCGAAACAGCAACCTAGATTATATGCATCAACCATTGACTACATTTGTAACGAGGAAGCTATAAGGTATGTATTGCTGTTTTTGTTGGTAAGTGGCTTCACTGATGCTAGCGGATCACTGTAGTGCCAACAACTATATGGATGCAAACAGATCTTTGTAGTAGGGACAACTATATGGATGCAAACGGCTCTCTGTAGTGCTACAATAACAGCTCTCTGTAGTGCTAACGACCCTATGGATCTCGCTGACAGACCTAACTTATCCAATTGCAATGTAGAATGTATGTTTCCAATTTGGTGGTATTGTAGAATGTATGTGTTGATTTGACAGTCAGTAATAGGGAAAAGGTATATTACACCACGGCTCATGTTGGGGATTCCAATCAGTTGGCGAACAGACATGCCAACACATTTAACATGGGATATTTGTATGTGTCGACTGGACCTTGTCATGTGGGTGAATGTACATTTCGAATTTGGTGGTATTGCAGAATGTACATGTTGATTTGGCAGGCAGTGATAAGAAAAAAATATTACACTGCAACTCATGTTGGGAATTTCAATCAGTTGGAAATTGTATGTGTCAACACATGTAAGATGTGATATTGTAAATGTCAACTGGACTTAGACATAGGACATAGTGTATAACATTTTACTCTTGTGACTCATGTTGGGGTTCCAATCAGTTGGAGAATGTAAATGTCAACACATGTAACATGTTTTATTGTAGGTTTGACTAGATTTTGAAATGTGGTTAGTGTAGAAATGGAGTTGTTGAATGTGCATTATGGGAGAATGTACATTTTGAATAAGATGTTTAGTAGAATCTGTTGAATTGGCAGTCAAGTTTGTTATGCTCGGAGTCCTGTTGTGGATTCAGATCAGTTGGAGAATGTGTTGTACATGTTGAAATAAGTAACATGGGATATTGTACTCCTTGACTAGACTTAGCCATGTGGTCAGTTTAGAACTTGCTACAGAAAGTTGCAAGTCAAAGTCCAATGGATAGTATACATGCTAACAAGAGTGATTATTAAGTAAAGCAATGGCACAACTCAAGATCTTGAATAATGTTTGCTGGACTATAGAAATAAGATGTCTTATCCCCAAAAACCTAGTAAGTACTGCCCAACGTAACTGACATAACCATTCAATTTCTCAATCAAGTGAATCATTGCCACCCCCATTTGAGTCTTCATCAGGTTTGTCTAGAACCTTAGTTGGAAATGTTGGCAACATGTCAGCCGAAATGTCTTCCCGTCACTCCGTGTTGTCTTATTTTGGGCGACAGCGACATGTCGCCGACATTGTGACTGGGAGTCAATCTTAGTCACGTGTCGGCATATTTCATGACACGACATTTGCAAACCTAATGCAAAGCTAGCGTGTTGGGACCGATGTCTTCCGATGTTGTCTTGGGCAAGTCACGACATTGCTCATGTCGTGGACATGTTGCCGACGTGTTGGCATGTTGGCAGCTGACATGTCATATGGGGGGTCCAGCCGACATGACACGACACCGACATTTCCAACTAAGTCTAGAACACCCTCTTCATCTTCCTCTAGAGCTCCATCTTCATTTGCACTTCCACTACTTCCATCTTCTTCATTGGCGCTTGGAGACACAGTAGCACTATGATCTCCCTCTTCATCTTTGTCTACAACTCCTTCTTCATCTTTGTCTGGAATGCCTTCTTAGTTTTTGCTTCCAATATTAACATCTTCTTCATTGGAGTGACTAACACGTCCATCATTGTTTGCAGGAGACTCTACAGAACTGTCATCAGCATCAGGAATACCCTGTTCTTCTTTGCCATCTTGTCCAATGGCTAGGATTTGGTCTGCCAAATTCCAAATACCCCTAGCTTGATCATTGTACAACAAGCCTGGATGAGTGACAGGAGAAAATGCTTCACCAGCCAAAACTGTGAGTCTTCCATGAGGAACTGAGACAAATGGCCTGAAAATGATGTAATGGGGGTAAGAATGACTTGGGATGATTACCAATATTTCGTTTCCAAGACAAAACAATTCCTTCCTCTCTCCCAATGCATTTCTCTTGTACTATTTCAAAAGGTCTGACGTAGGACATCCATGGAGTTTTGGGGTCTTATAGTTTCAGTTGGGTTACATGTACTCCTTGAGATACTTGAACAGGCTTGATGAGATAGATTAACAAGAAGTCAATATCTTTGATCATCCTTTGAACAATACATATCGTGTTGTCATATGCATGTTTAGATTGTCTCTGTACTTCTTCTTGAGTAATTCCCCACAATGAGTTTTTCGCGATGCTTGGAACTGATTTTGGTGGACATTTGGTGCCTACAACATAGTAAGTTGCAATAACAAGTGCAAATAAAACGTCATGCTGATTTTGCTGGTTGGATGTAAATTGAGGTCGGTAATGCTGAAAAAAACATGTGGGTTATCAAAGACATAGGACTGTTTTGTCAGGGTTTGGAAGATGTGTGACCGGTTTTTGATGTAGGGGTAGATTTTTGGACAGATTTGGTGACATTCTTGGATTTCTGTTGGGGTAGTGTTGAAACAGAAGGACACAAGTATGGTTGAAAGAGCATATTGGTCTTCATACAAAAGGGGCAGACATTTATGTGTCATATAAAATTGCTTAGGAATTGCATTAAAAATGTATATAATATACACGTTGACTTGATATCAACAGTGAAATCATCTGCAGTTCAGACAGGCCTAGGCCAGAGGAGCTTCTGAACCATGATGATGAAGAGGAATCAACTCACCACGAGCAACGTTATCATGCCTGAGAACATGCCTCACCTGTATAAGACTTATTGGCCTTGCAAGCAATGTTCATGAATGGGGTGGAGGGTGAGGTGCTTGCCTGATTTGTATGTCACTTACTAGGGTCGGAAGGGGAAGACATGGGGGGAGGTGCATCAGTACAAGGGTTGTCAAAATGTTATCATCAAGGGTCATCAGGGTTGTCAGAAGGTTGTGAAAGGTAATGTTCTCAGTTTGCCTTGCAAAAAATCCATAAGGAAGTGTTGTCCATCTTACAATATTTTACAGTAATGAATCAACTGTGATTTTCAATAGATGACATGATTTTCAAAAACTAACTCTATTTGAAAAACAAACATTTTCAAGTCATGAAAATGATAACATATTTTCAATAAGGTGTCTTGCTTGCAAAAATGGACCAATTTTGCTTTGTTGCATTTCTCATCAATGAACAGCATCCCATGTAAACCATCATCACACTCGACATGTTATATTGCCATGACCCCTATGGCAGTATTGGTTTATGGCATCCTCTCTCGCTATCAATCGGCATGAAATTACCCAAAGTCTGCTGAGGGATCAATGCTTTACCCCCCGAATGCTCTAAAACTATTGACCAAATACCAAATTGATTTTCATGACAGATTTTGACAATGATAAATAGGGGTGATTAATCCCCTCTCCTCCCCCTCTATTGAACCTTCCTGTCTATCAACAACAACAAACCACATACCCCTAGAACTAGCTATGGTACAGACCCTTATTATTCACAAACAAGGTTTTATTTTTGACCTACAACAATCAAATTCCAATCAAAACAAACATTCAGATGCTTTATGATCATTAATTACAAGCATCCTAATTCAAATTGATGAGCCAAAAATACTATCAAGAGGAAACATCAGTGGTTAACAAGAACCTACAAGGCAAGCAGTTCCATAAAGATTGGGGTGAGTGCATCTTAATCTCTGGTGTATTACAAAGTACAAAAGGATCAGTCAGCTGAAGAGTAATTGTTTTGATGATGACAGGATGTGTAGATAAAGTTGAGCTTGTGTGCACAAATACAATTGAAAATTTTGTGATTAGTTCTTTGGCATCTCAATATACATCAACAAAATTGCAACCAAAGCTAAACGCAGGAACAATTATGAATGTTACTGGAGGTCCCATAGATGCCTTATCTCTTGGGAGGATGTAAAGCTCTTTGTACCAATGACACAGATGAGTGCAATCCATTGAGATGAGAATGGGGGACCAGCTCAAACCATCTCCTAGAGTGAAGTTCTTTATGTCCAAAATATCTGTTTTGGGGTACTCAGTGCAAAGCACTCCTCAATTATCCGAGACATCAACTCAGGAGGTGAATCATAGACCTTGCCAAATTTCAAATCTCCCTCGTTTCACACTTTAATGGTGCCCTTCTCCCTTGATAAAATGGTGATTTCCTCAATGTGGCCACATAGGGGCAACATGAGAGAATACAGTTACATTATCCGACTTTCCTGTGTCTCAAGGGGAAACCTACACAGGCAGAATCACACATCAATGGAGCGGTATAAAATCATTCATAAACAATGGCAGGAACTGAATTGTCAGATTATCAGCTCAGCTTGTTACCCCTGCCAGTCAAACGCAGCTTCAACCCATTGAAGGAAAAGAGTTGGAAGTGAATAATGCAGAGTTTGTTGGTGCTTTGGAGCAGGCCACCGCCAAGGCAACAAAAACTAGATGCCTGCTAACTTTACATAATGAACACAATCATTCATGACTGCTCCTGATGTCTCAAAAAGCATCAACATTTGCTCTATGTATATTGCATTTTTGATTCTGGGTCTTGTCTGCCCAAGAACTTTGGGAGCAAACTTGAATTTGGATGCTGCGTTAAAATCATGTCAGTGTCTAACAAATTTGGCCTTCCCGTGTTGTTAGAAAATTCAAAGTGTCCCTAGCCATGCCCAGAGAGACAGATTGATCAAACATTAGAATAATAAAATAACCAACATTGATAAATTCTATAATTCACAGTTGGATAAGATGAATAGTGAATACAAAGATGAGATACTATCCATACAATCATAATTTAGTCTAAACACACATGTGTATTCTATACACCTTTTAACAGGCATCTTATGATTGTATCATGTTCTTTCATTACATTACGTGAAAAACTCAGTGATGCAAAGGATGTAATCAGTTGTGAAAGAAGCACACATATGACATTGAGAATAGAGTGCAAAGTTGAAGTATTCAAATGACCGTACTCTGGTGGCTAGTCTAACAACTTCTCTACCACAAAAGCCACTAAGCTACACCAGAAAGCAAGATCTGCATTGTCAGACCTCAACACCAGGAAGTAGACTTCTCCACAGATGCTTAGGAGGACAAGCAGGAGAGGGTTCACGTAGGAGATGATGTGCAAGAGTACCAGGCAGTAATTGACCAGCTCTATGATCTGATAGAAATTCCTTTTTGGTCTATCTTGGTGATGTATTGACCTGAGCCTATTCGTCGTAAAAAAATTCACGCGAAAATTATATGTAGTTTTGACGAGTGAAGAAGATTTGATTTTGTGAGCTAAATTTGCGATTATTGTGAGGATGGAAGGGCAGTGGAACTGCAATTCCAATCCGAACAATGCAAACGAACATTGTGTAAATCCTACACAAAATTGGTAGGTTTATACCCTTCTCAAGGGTGTGGTCTCATTCAGGGCAATGAACTTCTGTGTTAGGGAGTCCTTGCCATCTGGAGCAGGGCAGTGGACTCCTGTCATGGGGAGTCCATGTCTTTTGGATCAGGGGCAGTGGACTTTCCTCCTGGGGGAGTCCTGAGAATGATCCTACTAATTTTAGTACCTTAGGGTACAAAAAATGGCAGATTCTTGGCCTATGTCACTTCCCCCCACGAATGGAGTATCAGGTAAAAACGGAACCAAAAAACCTAAGTGTTTTTAGGTGAAAAAATGGGTTCTCATTAGAGTAACTATAATGAACTAAACAGTTTCTTAAACATGTGTAACGAGTAAGTGTTGTTTGAAGAGGGAGAGTCCGTTTTGTTGTTTTGAAACTGACACTTTAATACGGTTTTAAGTTTGGTTGTTAAAAAAAGTTGCAACTCTTCGTATATTCAGTCTTTCTGATTTGGTTCCGCGTTGAATCCTGATGGTGCCATTTGTATGAACTGATGTGAGTGTCCAAGGATCACTTTCATATCTACTTTCACCTTTGCGAGTATACCATCTTTTCTAAGAAGTACTCGATCACCAACTTTGTAGTCCAAATCATGACGTGAGCTATTTTCCCATTCTGTGTTTTAGTCTGCTTGGTGTTGCCAATATTCTCCAATTGTATTCCAGCCGGCCAGGAAGGGAATGTCGCACAACGTGTCCCGACCAAAGATGGCTGCACCTGGGGAGGCGTTTAGTACTGGGTGGTATGTTGAGCGAATGGCCCAAGCGGTGTTTGACACAAACTTGTCTACATCGCTTGTCTCTACTGAAGGGGCAATGTCTATTTCAGCTGTTCGGAGCATAGATGATATCACCTGATGCACTCGTTCTAGAATTGCATTCACTTGTGGATTCTTGACAGTGGTAGGCTTACTCGTGATCCCATATGAGTCACATAGGGCTTTGAAGTGAAGTTTGAATTTGCTTCCATTTTCATAAATTATGCATTGACAACGTGGATACCTACTAAACCAGGTCTTGTTCACTAAGTTGCTGATCATTGCTGATGATTTATCAAAGTATGCTAACTCAGGTTCCTCATGGGTCCTTTTACCCTTCCGTCCTTTTGTATGCAGGGGAATAATCGCCTCAGTGATTACCGGTTGTTCAACTATTTCAAATCAGCTAGAAGCTGGGTCGATCATAGTCAGACACATGAAATCAATTACTGTCCCATCTTTACCTTTGATTGTATACGGGCCAATAAGGCCCACACATAGTACATCCCAAGGGTTTTATGCCTCTTGTTGACTTGGCATGCATGACAGTTTTTGACATATTTACGGACGGTATTTTGCATACCTTTCCAGTACATCGCAGGACGAAGGGTTTCTTCAAGTCTAGTGTGTCCAGGGTAGATAGTGGTGGTACCAACTAACTGCACGGTGTTGAAGTTCTTTTGAAATGACCATCTTTCTGTCCTTACATAGGAGTTGTGTACTTTCGACCAATTGTGTTGAGTACTGGTCTTCCAGTGTCTTCAAGCTGGCATGAAGCTTTTGTGCTTCTGCAATCTCTTGTACTGTTAATGGGCTGATTACGTCTTCTTCGCTGCGGTTTGCAAATACCAGATTCATTTCCTCTTGGTATGCAGAGGTGTCTTCCGCACTCTCTTCTTGCATGGTGTAATGACACCAGCATTTGGTGAACGTCATCCAGTTTTCGTGCTCACTTGGTATTGGTCCAATGTCTAAGCAAGAGATGGTGTCGTCAACAGTGTTATGTATTTTTTGTTTTTGTTTTGTTGAAGTCTGTTAGAGAGCTAAACTAATTGATTCTTATCCAATTATGCTACTCGGTGATACAGGGACCGGACAGCGGCATATGCTGTTTCGCCAGAAGGCTCGTCCGCGGTTTATGATCACTATTTTTAGCACAGTACAACACAGTGAAACGGGAAGCCGGTGCCACGAATCCAAACTGCAGAATTCTAGCTTCACGTAGATACATGCAGGGGCTGCTTCTCTCACAAAACAGTCATGTGCACGTGGGAATCATTTCAGAAAAAAACCTTTCTATTTGAAAAAAACCTCCAGTGGAGGAAAAAACAGCCAGAAGGAAAAAGAAAGATTCGGGGGGTGTACCCGGAAAGGTACGAAGGGGGTATTGTGTGGTTGGGGTTGATTAAGTCATAATCGGGGGTGGAAGTCTATTGGGACTTACCAGGTAGTCAGTTATTAGGTTTTTGGATGGGGGTTCTTTGTGGGACAACGTGCATTTTAGTAGCATTATTTTCGAAGGGCGGGGTGGCCAATGACGAAGTCATTGGCCCCCGCGCTTCGAAAATAAAAAAGGGGGAGGATATCGTTACCTATCCGACAGATAGGACGATATTTCCCTCCCCCTATTGTGAATATTTCGAACACTAAAAGTGTTGCGGAGATTTAGAGGCCAGCTGTATGCAACAATTAGGCGTGTGGGGCCGAATGGACGCCCGTCTAACGACTCCAGGTTATGGAGTGGAGGTTCATTTCGAGGTTGTGAGACATGTTGTCGCCAGAGTTGCTGAATCTCATGGGCGGGTGGGTCTTCGGGGTGGTATCTCAGGTGGAGGAACAGTTTGTGGGGGGCGCCGGTGCTGTCGATATGTCGAGTGTCAGCATTGTTGTTCTTTTCTAAGAACGTACGTGCATTGTCCTCAGCTTGAGAAAAGATGGGAATTAATGAGGAGGGGTTGTGTCCTCGTTCGCATAAGCGTTGAAAGAGTTGTTTGATGTGGGCGTCGGCGTCCTCTTGCTTTGAGCAGAGGCATCGGATGCGGAGAACCTGACCAAAGATGAGGCCCGTTTCGATGCCACGAGGGTGTGATGAGTGGGGTGGGAGGTATAGATATAGGTTTTGTGGTTTCTCGTAGAGGGTGGTCGAGAGGCAGGCCCCTGCAATGGAGATGGTGAGATCCATAAAGTTAACAGATGTGGCGAGGGGTTCACAGGTCCATTCAAGCCCGTGCCACTTTTGCATGTCCTCTTGAAAGTCGTTCCATAGTTTTTCATTTGTGTCCTGACATGGGTGGGTGATCCAGATGCCAAAAACATCATCAATGAATCGACGGTAGAATCCAATTCTGTGTCGCCACCGGTCGAGGAGTGAATTCTCATAGAGTCCATAGAAGATGGTTGCCCATGGTGGGGCGGGTGAAATGCCCATCCCTGTGCCCGAGATTTGTTGCCAGTAGGTATCTCCGAAGGCAATAATATTGTTTTCGAAGACAATGTGGATAGCTTCAATGAGGGATTCCGGATCATAGTGAGTGAAAGTCCTTCCTGCTTCGTCCCGCAAGTATTTGGAGATGTGGGCGATAGCCGGTTGTGTTTTAATGTTGGTATACATTGCTGTGGCGTCGCTGGTGAAGAGGAGGGAGCCAGGGGTGATGGATGTCCTGTCGAGGAGAGTTTTGAGGGCATACGAGTCCCGGAAGTAGGATTGTTGATGGTGGGCAATGGGCAGGAGCATCTCAGTGATGTATTTGCCAAGTCCATGCGGCAGGCTACTGACATCAGAGCAGACTGGGCGAGTTGGCCATCTGCCATTTTTCTGTCCTTTGTGGATTTTGTACATGATGTAGAACTGCCCAAAAGGGTGTTCCAAATTATTTGCCATATGGTGGCGGATGTACTGTGTCATTTGTTTGCCGACGGTCTTGTGGTGTTTCTCAATCCATGAATTTATGGCTTCTTTCACAGATTCCATCCGGGAAATGGCTTCCTCCTTGGATAGTCTCCTGTAAATATTTGGATCCCGCAGGTGGATGAGGGCGTCCTCGACGTACTGATCGTACGTGACTGCGCTAGGCCCAAGCCCCTTGTCCGTGTCAGGAAATAGGAGAGTTGGGTGCTTCTTGAGGGATTTAAGGAGGTGTTGTTGGAAGGGGAGGAGATTTGGCGATGCTCGTCATTTGTGGAACCTCTTCTCGAGGCTGTTTATGAATCGTTCAAGGCGTTCTAGAGCCCATGACGGGATGTCACCATAGTCCGGGTTCCATTTGGAAGGGACGTATAGCTTTTGTTGTTGGAAGGTAGAGTCTTCTTCTGGATTTCCAAAGACGACCCTGATGCACATGTCCCGATGGAATCTGCGGACAGAGGCTGCAATATCCCCAGTGGTGTATGGAGGGGTTGAGATGAATTTACCTCCTAGGCCCAGAAGGGCTTTTGCTTCTAACGGCGCACTCGTATTTGGCGTCAAGTCGTGAAACGCTAGGTTTTTGGGGATTGGGAGTGTGCGGCGGTTTATTTTAGACTGGTTGAATATGTCTACGGCATTGTGGAAAGGAGATTTCAGTGGACAAACGGGGATCCCGTGGGTGTGCTTGAGAGAAGATTGGAGGTTAGAGCGGAAGTGGGTTAACGACCCCAGCCATCGTTGCGACTTGAGGGAGGCACGCCGTTGGATGGCTCTCGAACTCTTGTCCATCCGTCGTTTGTTGAATCTTGTTCGCTCTCGAGGTGAATAATTTCCTGGTTTTCCTGCCTCTGCTGCTGAGGGGGCTGGGTCGCTGTCGAGGAGTCTCCTGCTCTCATTTGGTTTCTCGAAACGTTGAAGGTGACTGTCTTTGGATTGCGGCCACGTCCCACGTCCAGGACCACTTGCCTGTCCGTTTGATTCCACGAGCGGTTGCTCGTAGGTGGGGTGTTGCGTGGGTGGGAGGATTTCTTTTGAGGGGCGCCGGGGTGGCCCCCCTCTGTCTTTTGGGTCCTGAGTAGGGACAGGGGCGATGTTTGCGAGGAGTTCCTCGATTCGTTTAAAGCGTTTGTTTGTGTTTTCCTCGATGCGGCTTTCAAGAGATTGCAGCCGTTTTTTCGACTCCTCGTCGATTTTGGAGAGTTTGGAGTCAATGCTTGCCCCCATGAGTTTAGATGGATCGTCCGTGAGGTCCGACTCGAGGAGTGTTGCGGTTGTGTTGTCAATGGTGTCTTCCAGCCCCTGCTGGATGGAGATTTTCATCAGTGCTTGTTCTCGTTCATTGTACTGATCTTGCTGGATATACAGTTTTTTGGGGAGGAAGAAGCAGTGGTTGACAACTTCGAAAAGTTTTCGGAGGGCAGTTTGGGTCGTGGAGTTTTGAGGTGGTTGGGGGAAATTGAGGTAGGAATAGTAGTGTGGGGTTTTCAGAGTCCCTTCATGGTGGGAGGTGCGTGTGAATGGGCGTTCGTATTGCACTGAGTGAGTGCGGATCGAGTCCACCGATGAGATGCGTTTACAAAAGCCTTCTCGTTTTGTGAGGGAAGCTGGCTCCAAAGACTCTGGTGTTTCCTCGGTGGTCGAGGAGATGGAGGAGCGAGACGTGGTGTCAGAGAAGAGTGAGACAGGGTTAATAATCGGTGAGGGGGACTCCACCTCGTAGAACCGGTTGAGGAGATTTGTGACATTTTCAATGTCATCAGTATTACTGGTATCGATCTTGGCGAGGGTTTCTTTTAGAGCCTTAAGCTCAGTGGCAGTAATGAAGGAGCCTTTGGAGACCGAGGAGACGGATGCGCGCGGGGTGTTAGCTGACCCCTGGGCGGAGTTGAGTTTGTGCGATGTGTTTGTGCCCGTTTGGGTGATGGTGGTGGTGGTGGGGGCGCCCGGGAGAGGTGTTGTCCTTTGATCGACCTTCATTCGGTGAGTCGATATCAGGGAAGTATTCTTTCATGATTGTCATCATTGTTTTTGGGTGTTTGGTTGGGTCTCCACATTTGTTGACGGTGCGGAAGATCTCCGCAAATTGTTTCAGGTTCACCCCGAGCGATTGGGCGAAGTGGTTGAATTTGTGGAAGAGTAAGTCGGCCACGAGGTCGAACTTGTCATAGACATCGTTGGACAGTCCACATTCCACGATGATTAGTTCCGCAAACCGTGAGAGGGATTTTGCGAAGAACTCGATGAGCTCGGTCTTCCGGTCTTCGTAATTGAGGATGCGGCAACGAAGGTAAAGATCCGTGATAGTCTTGCTCATCGTAGTGGTGATGTCCGTCGCTTCAGCAACAAGAGCCTGGTATGCCGCGCTCTTCGAGACATGTTCCGTAGGTTGGAACGGGACCTTGACCTTGCAGTTTTTAGGGCAATATGAGACGTCACTTTTTGCCTTGTCGATGCTCTTTTGTTCACAATAGGACTTGACGAATGCAGAGAGGAATGATTCTGCGTCTCGCTTGAAGGCGGTGCGTTGAGTAGGCGATTGGAGCGTCTGCAAAAAATCGTCAATGCATTTTGCAGCAACCGCCATCGGGGCGTTAATGTCCGTGGGGTTGGGGAAGAAGGCGGGCGGAGTTTCGATGGTAAACGGAGTGGCGTTTTGAGCTCGAAAGGGGGGAGGGTGGGGGAGGGAGGCGGCGGGGTGTGTTGTAAGCCCGGCGGCGGTGTTGTTAGTGCGCTCCTCTTCCGGAGGCGATTTTCGGTTTTGCGACGCGAAATCGGCAGACATCGTTTGGCATCTGTTGTTTTTGTTTTGTTGAAGTCTGTTAGAGAGCTAAACTAATTGATTCTTATCCAATTATGCTACTCGGTGATACAGGGACCGGACAGCGGCATATGCTGTTTCGCCAGAAGGCTCGTCCGCGGTTTATGATCACTATTTTTAGCACAGTACAACACAGTGAAACGGGAAGCCGGTGCCACGAATCCAAACTGCAGAATTCTAGCTTCACGTAGATACATGCAGGGGCTGCTTCTCTCACAAAACAGTCATGTGCACGTGGGAATCATTTCAGAAAAAAACCTTTCTATTTGAAAAAACCTCCAGTGGAGGAAAAAACAGCCAGAAGGAAAAAGAAAGATTCGGGGGGTGTACCCGGAAAGGTACGAAGGGGGTATTGTGTGGTTGGGGTTGATTAAGTCATAATCGGGGGTGGAAGTCTATTGGGACTTACCAGGTAGTCAGTTATTAGGTTTTTGGATGGGGGTTCTTTGTGGGACAACGTGCATTTTAGTAGCATTATTTTGGAAGGGCGGGGTGGCCAATGACAAAGTGTATCACCGAGTAGCATAATTGGATAAGAATCAATAAGTTTAGCTCTCTAACAGACTTCAACAAAACAAAAACAACTGATGCACTCGTTCTAGAATTGCATTCACTTGTGGATTCTTGACAGTGGTAGGCTTACTCGTGATCCCATATGAGTCACATAGGGCTTTGAAGTGAAGTTTGAATTTGCTTCCATTTTCATAAATTATGCATTGACAACGTGGATACCTACTAAACCAGGTCTTGTTCACTAAGTTGCTGATCATTGCTGATGATTTATCAAAGTATGCTAACTCAGGTTCCTCATGGGTCCTTTTACCCTTCCGTCCTTTTGTATGCAGGGGAATAATCGCCTCAGTGATTACCGGTTGTTCAACTATTTCAAATCAGCTAGAAGCTGGGTCGATCATAGTCAGACACATGAAATCATTCACTGTCCCATCTTTACCTTTGATTGTATACGGGCCAATAAGGCCCACACATAGTACATCCCAAGGGTTTTATGCCTCTTGTTGACTTGGCATGCATGACAGTTTTTGACATATTTACGGACGGTATTTTGCATACCTTTCCAGTACATCGCAGGACGAAGGGTTTCTTCAAGTCTAGTGTGTCCAGGGTAGATAGTGGTGGTACCAACTAACTGCACGGTGTTGAAGTTCTTTTGAAATGACCATCTTTCTGTCCTTACATAGGAGTTGTGTACTTTCGACCAATTGTGTTGAGTACTGGTCTTCCAGTGTCTTCAAGCTGGCATGAAGCTTTTGTGCTTCTGCAATCTCTTGTACTGTTAATGGGCTGATTACGTCTTCTTCGCTGCGGTTTGCAAATACCAGATTCATTTCCTCTTGGTATGCAGAGGTGTCTTCCGCACTCTCTTCTTGCATGGTGTAATGACACCAGCATTTGGTGAACGTCATCCAGTTTTCGTGCTCACTTGGTATTGGTCCAATGTCTAAGCAAGAGATGGTGTCGTCAACAGTGTTATGTATGCCTTTAATGTAAACAACTTCGGGGCCAAATTCCTCAAGGAGCAATCTCCATTGGTAGACATGGTCAGAGGTTAATCTGAGGGCGTCTTGGATTAGATTTTTGTTGTCTGTATAGATTTTCAATCTTTGTCCCCACAACATGACTTTGAACTCCTTGAGTGTTTCCACTATGGCCAGTAGTTCTAGTTTGGTCACGCTGTACTTCTGTTGCGTCATTGACAGCTTCCTGCTGAAGAACACAAGGGGCCTATTACCCTGGGTGATGACTGATCCAAGTTGTTTAGATGAGGCATCAGTATATATCTCAAATTTCCTTGAATAATTGGGATAGGCTAAGACTACATCCCTGACAATTGAAGTCTTAACATCATCGAATGCTTTTTGATGCACCGTGTCCCAGTACCATGGACGTTTCTTTGTCTTGTTGGCTCTGGTGACCTTGGTGTGACCACACTCTCCTAAATGTGAGGTGAGTGGGACAAGCACTCTGCTGCGTCTTGCCCAAAGATCTCTATAATAATGGACCATGCCTAGCAACTTAGAGAGGTCTTTGACATTTTTTGGCGATGAGATCATGAGAATCGCCTGTACCTTTTTCTGTTGTGGTTTAATCCCTGTTTGTGTGTGACATAGGCCTAGAATCAGCCTTTTTTGTACCCCTGGGTACAAAACATAAATGGAGCATGAATCAGCCTTTTTTGTACCCCTGGGTACAAAACCTAAATGGAGCATTCTCAGGACCCCCCAGTAGGAGAGTCCACCTCCCAACGGCATGGACTCCCCAACATGGAAGTTCAGAACCCCAAACAAGATAACACCCTTATGGAAGATCTGAACATCTTTCAGAAGGGTATGAACATACCATATTGTGTAGAAGTCTACACAATGATTGTTTGCATCGTTTGGACTGGAGTGCAGTTCCACTGCCTTTCCATCCTCACAATTGTACAAAATATAGCTCATAAAATCAAATCTTTGACATCTGTTGAAACTACCTATAATTTTTGCATGCTATTTTTTACGACGAATCGGCTCAGGTCAGTGTGAGGGTATAACCTTGATATTCTGTTTCAAAGGTGCAGAATGATGACTTTTGGGCGTTGATTCGCAAGCCTGCCTCGCTTAGCCTGGTAAGCACCATTTTCAACTTGTCAAGGTGGACTTCCAGGTTTGCCTTTGTGATGCATAACAAATCATCAAGGTAAGCTCGTACGAACTCTAAGGCTCCCATTAGTGTTGACATTTTTGCTTGAAAGATGTCTGGTGAACCTGCAATGCCCACGGGCAATCGGAGGTAGGAATATTTGCCCCATGGGAAAATGAGGGTACATATTTTGGATGAATCGGGATCCAATCTAATGGTATAATAACCAATGTTTAAATCTAGGGTTGTAGCATAGGTAAATCCTTCTAGCTCTTGCAGGACTGTACTGATTTTGGGTAATGGAAGCAGCTTTCGAACTAGTCATTTATTTACCTCTCTAAAATCAGTGATAAAATCAGTGAGAAACCGTACAGTTCCGTCTTGTTTTCCAGTGATAAATGATGGTGACACTCATTCCGACTTGGGCTGAAACTCTACCACTTGCAGTTCGCATAATCTATTCAGTTCGTTGCTAATTGTTTCTTTGCAAGATTTTGGTACTGGGTATGCCTTGCCATGATATGGCTTTGCGCCCTCCTCAAGTTCGAAGGACACAGGCTCTGTGTTCCAATCACCTAGTGTTCGGTCAAAAAGTTACTCAAATTCTGTGAGTAACTCCAGCAACGAGTTTTGGTCGTGGAGACTTAGGTGAATGCAATTGGTGCTAACAATTGATTGGAGGTCTGCCTTTTTATAATTTGCATCTAGGATTTTAACTACCCGCTGTGTCGCTTCTTGTGTACTTTGCGGTTCATTTGCCATGCTGTTGTTAACAGCCCAGGAGGCTTTAACCAAGTTTGATGGGGTCAGACTATTGATGTCTCTCATTGGCAAAATGATGTGATCAATGGTTATTTCTTTTGTTCAAAAATCTAGAACAAGTCCGAGCTCTTTCATGGTTTGACATCCAAGAATGAGGTTGAACGCTGGCTTTGTCATCTTTTTCTTATCGTACTCTACTACGTCGGGAGTCACTGTGTACTCCTCACTGTTTGAATACTAAAAGAACTTTATGTTTAGTTCGCTCCTTCCTTTGGGTAGGAAGCTCCCATTCAATGTGTGCCAAGACTTTGGCACCTGCCTAGCCAAGTAGGGAAAGCGTTTCTCCGTTCCTTTCACATGGAACAGGAGATCACCATCAGATCCACTTGTATCTAGCAGGATCTGGATGACTGTGTTACTGGTATGACGCCCTGTAGAGTGTTCAATGTTCTTACGGGCTGGATTTTCAGTTGCTTTGTAGCGTGCTTGTGCTACTGCAGTAGTGACCTGCCCTTCTTTACCTGTCAAAGGGGGGTTCACACTATTGAAAAGGTCACCCGACAGTTCAGGGTCTGACAATTTGGCAATTGTTTCACTCTGTGTAAGGTTGGCTGGAAGATTTCCTAGTTCTTCTGCCGGATTCAAACATGTATTGTTTGAATCAGAAAATGTTATGTTGGCACGTGGGGAAGTTTTAATTGGACTAAGATAAGTGTTCATCATTTCATTACCATCAATTTAACTACACAATTTCTTAGTACTCCCCAACCCATCATCTCAAGATAAGTCTGAATCATCACTGTCACTCATGTCGTGATGCTTACGCTTCTTTTTTCTGATAGCGCATTTCATTTTCTTGTTGGACTTGGTAAGTTTGTCAATTTTAGTGGATAGCTGCACATAGCTAATTCCTCCTTGAGCAGGTCTCTCTTGTCCATGAGAGGCTTCATTTGGTTTTTTCCCTTCAAGCTTGGTTGGATTCATACTTCCGGCAATCAGGAGTGTTCTGGGTGGTATGTGCGCCCCCATGTTTCTTGCAGAGAGAACAGTATTTCTCTATGCGACGTTTCTTAGGCATCCGGTCGCTAAAAGAGACCATCTTCTTCCTAGATGAGTCGTTAGCCTTGGCTACAGTCTTGGGTCCTTCTCCAACCTTCTTGGTGGGGTAGGCCTTCTCGATGCGTTCAAGGACTTCGGGAAGTTCCATGACACTCTGTGGTACCAAGGCCCCACTGAGCTCATATTGGCCCTACCAGCTCCTAGGAACCATCCTGAGGATGTGGCTTGCCAACTCGGCATCATCAAATGGCCCGCATACTTTCGTAGACTTTGCAGCCTTTGAAGAGTAAAACAGGCACGGCAAGAGTTCCACATACCCGTTAAGGGGTTGGATCCTCTGCACAAAGTCCCTGATGGGTACCCTGTTTGGTTTCTTCAGCCCATTGCTGATGTAGAAACGTTCCTGCTCTGCTGCATCAGTCCTAAAGATGGTCTGAAGATGCAACTTGACACACTCCTGAAAGGAGGTCCAAGATGCCGGGCGTTTTGTGGGATGCTCAGTCCCATACACATCTGTCCAGGGTTTGCAGTTGATTTGCTCCCCTAAGATGGTGGTCCAAGGACGACGGGCAGTCTCCAGCACTTGAGTGGAGTACTGCAGGAAGATCGCTTGGCCAGCGGACACTATGGTCTCACTGGTGTGGAGTTTAGCAGCAGTTACTTGTTCTACTACTGGAGGACGGAGGGATTTTCATCCGTCCCTTTATACTTGGCTTTGGCTGCAGTGGCCGCAGTCAGGCTTGCCTAAGCCTTTTTGTCTGCCTTGCAGGCTTCCTCATAGTCCGTGTCTAAGCCTCTCTGGGAAATGATTTCCATCGAGGTCTGGACATGGTTGAGGAACTGTTCCTGACTTCCCTCGTCGAAGACGGTGACAGACAAGGTCACTTTGTTGGAGACCTTGATTTTGTTGATCACCTTGGGGGTGTCCATGGCAGTGGATATGTAGGAAATGGGTGGCTTGGACATCCCTGAACTCCATTCACACTCCTGCGGCTTGAGTCCTTCTGGGCTTGACTTGCTTGACGACTTCCTCTCAATCGCCTCTCCAAGGGGCGTATTATAAAACAAGGCCTTGAAAAAGGTCTTGGGTGCCCTGTTGAGGTTAGCTCGAAAAAGAATTTTTTTATTTTTTTATTTTTAAATTTTTCTTCTTTGCTTTCTATTTCTTGAAAGTCTTGCTTCCAACTATTTCGTGAGAATTCTCGATCACGAAATAATTAATCCGACTCGTAGGAATCCAAGATATCAGAAGTCGATCGCTCAAAGTTTATCGCTTAACTCGCTGATAGCGGGAGTATTCTTAGAGAGCTCATTGATTGCAAAACTGGCGGAATTTGTCGATTGCTTAGCTGATTTTGGAGAGATCGTCGATCGGCGAAAAAGTTAAAATTGCTGCTTGAAATAAAAAATTTGTTAGCGCACCTCGTGTTGGAAGGGTTGGATGTCGATGGCTTTGGTGCGCGAAGGTTGCACCACGGTTATCTATAGATAGTGACCTGAGCCGATTCGTCGTAAAAAAATGGCAGATTCTGGGCCTATGTCATGTATCTGAGAATGAGACTAGCAGCCTCATACCATGTTTTGTTCAAAAGAATTTGTTGAAAACAAGAATGGCAAAGATAACTGTTATTGTGCCCAACATTAATCAAATGTATCACTACTGGTATACTGAATCATCATACACAGGCAAAACCAGGAATAGTTACCACCTAATGACAAACTAGGTTGCAAATTACCCAGTAATTCCCCAGTAATTTAGGATTACTGGGTAATATTGCCTTTTTTGGAGGGAAGATGGCTCTTGTCACGGGGTTGGGGAAATCAATGAGACTCCTCCTACCAAATTACCGGGGAATATATGTTAGTAGCCGTTTGTAGACCCCCCCCCCCGTCTATAGACCCCACCTCACAGTCTATAGACCCCCCCTGTAGTCTAT
Source organism: Cyclotella cryptica (assembly GCA_013187285.1). NCBI lineage: Eukaryota > Bacillariophyta > Thalassiosirophyceae > Thalassiosirales > Thalassiosiraceae > Cyclotella > Cyclotella cryptica. The sequence goes on along the minus strand of JABMIG010000034.1, from coordinate 286,915 downwards.
AGACTCCACGAAATTCGCCGAAAAACCGTTTGTAGACCCCCCCCCCTGTCTATAGACTGTCATGGGGGGGTCTATAGACTATCACATGATAGTCTATAGACCCCCCCACGACAGTCTATAGCCTCGTCGAAAAAAGGGGTGTGAGTCTATAGACTGCCACAACTAGTCTATAGACCCCCACCTCCCTTTTCGATGAGTCTATAGACTGTTCGTGACTGGCACTTGTGAACAGAGGAAGGGTCTATAGACCCTTGTATCTAAAATCGCTCACTAGTCTATAGACTATCTTCGCGAGGGCGATAGTCTATAGACTTATCAATAAATCCCTTGTGATAGTCTATAGACTCCACGATCAAAAACATAAAAGTCTATAGACTGTATCGTATAATTTTAGATAACTAGTCTATAGACTCTATCAAGACATCGTGGACACTACCATCAAAATAATAAATTTTGAACCGTGACTCGTGCCATGATTGTCAGAAGGGCAGTTCAATATTTCCCGCCAAATCATTTTTAGAGGGGGTCTATAGACTGTGAGGTGGGGTCTATAGACGGGGGTCTACAAACGGCTACTAACATATACATCTTGGGGAATTACCATGATTACTCTGATAGTAATATTTTGGGGGTTTTGGTGACAGGAACAAAAAATAATTTTGCAACCAAGTTGATAAAGTAGTACTGGAGATGTTGTCAAATTTAAATAGAACTCCACCGTTGAGTATAAAGGCTAACATCTATGCCTTGGCTAAGCAGTTATCCCTGAATTGGATATTGTGAAGGAGCTACCTCGTTTGAAGTGTACCAAAAAGCTAGGAACAACACTTTATCTTCTCACTGAAACTGTAGCTGCATACCAACTTGGCAAGGCAAAGCTTGGAAGCAGGTGCATAATGAGGAGACAAGTCACCATCCAACATCACTTGTCAGTGTTGTACTAGCCTTTTTGACTGAGGATGATCAGTTCTATCTAGATGCCAAATGTAGGCGTGAATACCACTTCTCTATGTACAGTTTGAAGAAGTGAAAGAATTCACTTTCTGCTTTGAGGAGAAAGAGGAGAAAGCCTATGATGGTGTACAGCATCCCTAGGATGGGTCACTGAACACTTATCATGGTGTTATGACTGTTGGTAAATTGGTTGAGACAGCATGGGAGATGACATCTCATGAAAGAGGTCGCGGCTGGTATATTGCCATGGGACAATCATCTGCGTGCAGAGGATTAGTGACAAGGGCTGCTCTGGAGTGCGACGATGGCATACATTTGAGTTCATTGGGCAAGGGGTTAGTGTCAAGTTGATGATGTTATGGATTGAGATGTGTGGCAAGAAAATCCATCCAAAAATCCATCTGGTCAAAAAAAGCTCCATTGCCTGGAAGTCTTTAAGAGAACCCCGTCCCTGTGAAATAACCTGTTTCGTACCCTGTATACCCGTAAAGACGGACAACTGGTGTGTCTACTATCTCCTCTTGCATTGAATTTCGATGTAAAAAATACATCAGGTGGATTTATATTAATTCCTATCGTACCGGTCACTCTTTACATTGCCCCACAATTGCCCGCGTGCCCACCAATTAATCACTCAAGATTTTGGCAGTCGTCACTCGACCATATCGTACGGTACGGTATGGTACGATACGATACCATACACCATAGGAGTTTAAGTGTAGTCTTTTCGCACCCCGTTTCGTAACAAAAAAATATTAATTCTCGTCTCTTTTCTTCATGGAATCATAACTTTTCCAGGTGGCTCGCAAGTCATTTTTGCGTGAAAATACTGCAACTCCTCACTTTTCACGCTTTATTTTGATGTATGACATGGTGGTTCTATGACATCATGTTGGTCTTCAAATTTTGCATCCAAGTTGCATGTGCGCCAAAAATCATCTCCGTCCGGTTGTTTGATCATGTTACATGTGTTATAAATTCATCTGTGTCGGATGAAACCCGCGTCAACACTATATCACTGCACTCCACACATGCCAAGAGATGAAGTGGAGCTGACGGGCATGGTAAAAAGGCTGTGCAGGTCGTCAAAAAACATCTGGACTATTTATCGCTGAGGCACTAAATCCAGATAGTTTAATTGATTCATCACATCTAGTTCGAGATTAAAATTTCTATAGCGTAATAGTAAATTTCATTCATAGTTTCGGAGCAATTTCAATTATGAATCATGATAATTCTTAGTCACTAAAACTTAAAACATCACGTCAACGAAAGACATCAGATCACACTCTAATGTCTTCAAGTTTACCAGCATCCAGTCAATGCAAAGCTCGGAATGCAAATCAACTGCGACACATCTTTCTCTGCAGCACTCGTAATCTCTTCATCGTTTTCCCACTACACATAATGTATTTTGGGGGGTAGCTAAGCGAAATAATGACAGGAGGAAGACAGAGTTGATGAAGAAGGAGGAGGTGGCATTGAAAAGCAACAATATTGAACAAGAACCTCACACCATTTTGGTTCAAGCCAAGAGTGTTGAGAACTATAGTATTAGCCAAGAGTGTTGAGAACTATAGTATTCAGGAGTTGAAAGTACTCCTGCAATATTAAAAAATAAAGTAACTGGATTGAAAAAGAATGAGTTAGTAGGCAAGTGGAAGGATATGTTGCAAAATGGAGCAGATGCCCCCATATTGGAGGGTTGGTCAGTTGAAAAGAAGAAGAATGAAATAAACTCACCAATCAGGGAGTGACAATGAGAGACACTGATTTAGCAAGACATCAATGCTTGATTGAGAGGCAGATGGGGAATATAATCAAAACATGAGCAAGGAGAAGAGGAACGTGTTGAAGCAAAAGTTGGAGGAGGCAGACGACTCACCTAATCATTCGGATATTATGTCTATGTCACCCCTTACTGAAATTCCTGTGTCACGGGACAACATGGAGGAAGCCAGAGGAGAAGAAGACAACACAATTCATGAGGCAGCAATGTAGATCAATAAAATAGTGAAATTGTCTTTCGAACAACTTACCAACAGCAAAAATAGTGAATTCTCGTCACGTTGTGTTGGGTCAAAAAATGTAACAAAATTGGTGTGGTGGTGGAGGGATTCATTCTCCCAGAATACCCTGAATTGAGGCGATTGCACTAGGGATATTGTTGTCGTGGATGTGCACGTGGATTGTGCGATGGTGGAAGTTAAATATCTGCAATGGTCTTTGTGTGCTAGGCTGAATTCTGATGATGCGGCAAGAATCGTCATGGTGGGTGAGTGTTGACGCAGCATGTGATGTTTTTACTTGATGGAAATGTCACACGTCACGACTACACTTAAACTCGTACCATCTCTTTCGGGTGAACATTCATACAAAACGCGAGAGAGCTCAATTCATACAAAACGCGAGAGTGCTCAAAACAAACTAAATAAAAGTGCAGCAAACAATCTGCACGCCAAACAAGAAGTTCGTGACACATGATACCTGGAGTTCGTGACACCATAAACCATATATTGAGAATATAAGGGCAGCAAACAATCTACACTGCCTACATAAGAACTTCATGACATGATGACACCTGAATGTCGTGATGCCATATGTATTAACATTTTAAAAATTCCTAACAATTATATGTGTATACAATATTTTTTCAGCCATTCCCATTAAATTTTTTATGACTATGGAAGTAACCCACTATAATAATTTTTAAGAGCCACGATTATTTTTTCATTATGATTTGAGCATTAATTTTTTAGCTTATGAAACCCACGATAATATATTTTACGACTATAGAAGTATCCCACGATAATAATTTGTAACGAGCCATGATAATTTTACTACAATGAAAATAAATAATAATTATTAGCCAATTAACGGTCAAAATTCTCCAATTATTTAAAAATAATGAAAATACATAATATTTTTAGCCTATTAACGGTTCAACAATTAAGGATGTATATAATTTACAATAATGGTTCTGTTAACTTGAAGAGAATATAAATGTGCCTATTTTGTACTGACCAGGACCAGTACGTTTCAAATAACTCCATTAAACATCAGCTTCCAGCATAAATAACATCTACTGCCAAAACATCTTGCATCGGCTGCTGATGTTTGTCTCGTGGCGTGTTTGCCCACCAATATACTTTGACAATCCTACAACATGTAGGATATAGTATGCTTTATCAGTATGTAGAAAAGTACCGATGTAAAATATACATCAGAATTAAAATATTTTTTACATACATCCCGATGCACCGCGATCATCATTGATTTGATATGGGACACAGATTCGACGTATTATTAATTTCGATGTATTTTTTACATCAGGTTTACTTTATGTCACAGAGGGAATTCGTAGAAGTAGTCGTAGGATACATCGAAATTTTATTGATCTCCTCTTGCATTGAATTTCGATGTAAAAATTACATCAGGTGGATTTATATTAATTCCTATCGTACCGGTCACTCTTTACATTGCCCCACAATTGCCCGCGTGCCCACCAATTAATCACTCAAGATTTTGGCAGTCGTCACTCGACCATATCGTGCGGTGCGGTATGGTACGATACGATACCATACACCATAGGAGTTTAAGTGTAGTCTTTTCGCACCCCGTTTCGTAACAAAAAAATATTAATTCTCGTCTCTTTTCTTCATGGAATCATAACTTTTTCCAGGTGGCTCGCAAGTCATTTTTGCGTGAAAATACTGCAACTCCTCACTTTTCACGCTTTATTTTGATGTATGACATGGTGGTTCTATGACATCATGTTGGTCTTCAAATTTTGCATCCAAGTTGCATGTGCGCCAAAAATCATCTCCGTCCGGTTGTTTGATCATTTTACATGTGTTATAAATTCATCTGTGTCGGATGAAACCCGCATCAACACTATATCACTGCACTCCACACATGCCAAGAGATGAAGTGGAGCTGACGGGGATGGTAAAAAGGCTGTGCAGGTCGTCAAAACACATCTGGACTATTTATCGCTGAGGCACTAAATCCAGATAGTTTAATTGATTCATCACATCTAGTTCGAGATTAAAATTTCTATAGCGTAATAGTAAATTTCATTCATAGTTTCGGAGCAATTTCAATTATGAATCATGATAATTCTTAGTCACTAAAACTTAAAACATCACGTCAACGAAAGACATCAGATCACACTCTAATGTCTTCAAGTTTACCAGCATCCAGTCAATGCAAAGCTCGGAATGCAAATCAACTGCGACACATCTTTCTCTGCAGCACTCGTAATCTCTTCATCGTTTTCCCACTACACATAATGTATTTTGGGGGGTAGCTAAGCGAAATAATGACAGGAGGAAGACAGAGTTGATGAAGAAGGAGGAGGTGGCATTGAAAAGCAACAATATTGAACAAGAACCTCACACCATTTTGGTTCAAGCCAAGAGTGTTGAGAACTATAGTATTAGCCAAGAGTGTTGAGAACTATAGTATTCAGGAGTTGAAAGTACTCCTGCAATATTAAAAAATAAAGTAACTGGATTGAAAAAGAATGAGTTAGTAGGCAAGTGGAAGGATATGTTGCAAAATGGAGCAGATGCCCCATATTGGAGGGTTGGTCAGTTGAAAAGAAGAAGAATGAAATAAACTCACCAATCAGGGAGTGACAATGAGAGACACTGATTTAGCAAGACATCAATGCTTGATTGAGAGGCAGATGGGGAATATAATCAAAACATGAGCAAGGAGAAGAGGAACGTGTTGAAGCAAAAGTTGGAGGAGGCAGACGACTCACCTAATCATTCGGATATTATGTCTATGTCACCCTTACTGAAATTCCTGTGTCACGGGACAACATGGAGGAAGCCAGAGGAGAAGAAGACAACACAATTCATGAGGCAGCAATGTAGATCAATAAAATAGTGAAATTGTCTTTCAAACAACTTACCAACAGCAAAAATAGTGAATTCTCGTCACGTTGTGTTGGGTCAAAAATGTAACAAAATTGGTGTGGTGGTGGAGGGATTCATTCTCCCAGAATACCCTGAATTGAGGCGATTGCACTAGGGATATTGTTGTCGTGGATGTGCACGTGGATTGTGCGATGGTGGAAGTTAAATATCTGCAATGGTCTTTGTGTGCTAGGCTGAATTCTGATGATGCGGCAAGAATCGTCATGGTGGGTGAGTGTTGACGCAGCATGTGATGTTTTTACTTGATGGAAATGTCACACGTCACGACTACACTTAAACTCGTACCATCTCTTTCGGGGTGAACATTCATACAAAACGTGAGAGAGCTCAATTCATACAAAACGCGAGAGTGCTCAAAACAAACTAAATAAAAGTGCAGCAAACAATCTGCACGCCAAACAAGAAGTTCGTGACACATGATACCTGGAGTTCGTGACACCATAAACCATATATTGAGAATATAAGGGCAGCAAACAATCTACACTGCCTACATAAGAACTTCATGACATGATGACACCTGAATGTCGTGATGCCATATGTATTAACATTTTAAAAATTCCTAACAATTATATGTGTATACAATATTTTTCAGCCATTCCCATTAAATTTTTTATGACTATGGAAGTAACCCACTATAATAATTTTTAAGAGCCACGATTATTTTTTCATTATGATTTGAGCATTAATTTTTTAGCTTATGAAACCCACGATAATATATTTTACGACTATAGAAGTATCCCACGATAATAATTTGTAACGAGCCATGATAATTTTACTACAATGAAAATAAATAATAATTATTAGCCAATTAACGGTCAAAATTCTCCAATTATTTAAAAATAATGAAAATACATAATATTTTTTAGCCTATTAACGGTTCAACAATTAAGGATGTATATAATTTACAATAATGGTTCTGTTAACTTGAAGAGAATATAAATGTGCCTATTTTGTACTGACCAGGACCAGTACGTTTCAAATAACTCCATTAAACATCAGCTTCCAGCATAAATAACATCTACTGCCAAAACATCTTGCATCGGCTGCTGATGTTTGTCTCGTGAGCGTGTTTGCCCACCAATATACTTTGACAATCCTACAACATGTAGGATATAGTATGCTTTATCAGTATGTAGAAAAGTACCGATGTAAAATATACATCAGAATTAAAATATTTTTTACATACATCCCGATGCACCGCGATCATCATTGATTTGATATGGGACACAGATTCGACGTATTATTAATTTCGATGTATTTTTTACATCAGGTTTACTTTATGTCACAGAGGGAATTCGTAGAAGTAGTCGTAGGATACATCGAAATTTTATTGATCTAATAATATGGTCCACAACTTCCACAACCTTCCACAACAGTCCACCACAATCCCCTCCAGATCCTTCCAGATCCCCTCCCTGCATCGTCACAGATCATCACCGCATCATCACCATAGATGACCATCCTCTCATCATCCTCTCATCATCCTCCCCCAGGCAGCTTCCCACCTAAGTGAAACTTACAACTCATCACAGCATGAGTCCATCCCTCACAAACAGTGGCGTCGCTAGAATCGGCTCCACTTCGACCACGCAACCGCTGGCTGACATTCTTCCTTGGGGGCTACCGATTTCCTTGTCTGCACCTGCATCTAGCAATCATGCCTTGCTTCCATCGTCACGACAGCGCGACGATGACAAGACACCGTCAGCACTTTATACATACAATTCTCGAACTGTCATCATCACAGATTCGTTGTCGACGGATGCACGGTTTCTATTGCACACCTTGGCACTGCAGTTTTTGTCATCAAAGTCTTCTTCTACAGGCACAGTAAGCGAAGATACGTCACATAATCTCACGTCTGCGTCTTCTGACTCGGCATTATCGGGATCAGTTCTCTGGTTAAGCTGTGGTTCGCCGTCAGTAACAGAGAATCAAATTGCAATAGCTTTGCGCAAAGCAATGCAGCATGGTTTGGGCACGTGCGGGTTCGACAGTGGTGGTGGTGGTGGTGGTGCTACAAGTCTTGGGAGTGTCAATGTTATTTCTATACCGTCAGAATTAGCTGATTGTGCATTGCAATCTTCCGAGGGCGTCGAAAATTTTTCGCATGATTCATATTTGAAAAGATTACATCGTCGAGTAGTTCATTGGCTGCACTATCGTGAACTTCTCTCTAATGACCAATACACAGAAATGTCAGAATTGCCTGCGGACAAGACCATCAATAATGGGCCTCGTCTCATTATTATTGACAGTGCTACAACATTAGGCACACTAGTTGGAGATGCGTTAACCCAGGTTTTTGTCTCCAGTGTGGCTGCTTCGTTGAAAGGATTTTCCAATAGGTTTCGGACAACAACAATTCGAGAGAGTGACAAATCTGAAGCAATCACCACCATCACTAATTTATTGGCTATCAGATGCACATCCCCAGATGATGGAGGGCTCTTGAACATTCCCGACTTCGGTGATCTCGCAGAAAGCAATGGTGGCCATGCACATCGGAGGAAAGGAGAGAAACTCCGTTCGGAATACTCGAGATCGCTGCGTTCATGGTCAGGCATGGGTTCTAAAATGTTTCATCTCGAAGAACAGTCTCATCTGTTCTCTCTCCAGTCTAATTCCACACCACCATTGCTATACAAAAGCGGGTGGTACGAATTCGCCGATGCGATAGTGGACGTGAGTCCGTTGGAGAGTGGATATGCAAGAGATGTTTTGGGACGATTGTCATTTACACCCACATGGAATGGAATGGGTTGGTGGGGTGTCAGTCGTTCTCATTCGAAAAGCGGTAATTCGAACGACCATGCGAACAGGCAGGGAGGGCAGTATGCGTCAATCTGTGTCAATTACAGATGTGATGACAGTGGCGTTAACATCATGAGGCTGAGGAGTAACACGTAGGAATGTTACTTTCATCAAAGTGAGAGCCAAGTGAAAGCAGTAACATTTAGAATATACTTTCAACGCCTTCGTAAGTATTTTATTGATAGATATATTAGGTTTCATTATCATGCTGGCATGAAACGATTCTATAAAGTTCATGTTCGACACTGTAGTTTGGGTTACGTCTTAAGTATTCTACAGCTATCGCACAAGCTAAGTGCAAATGCACGAAAAAGTATTTAATAACACCTGAAAAGGTGGCAGCTCTATTCTCCTGCGAAAGCTGTGGTGTCTTCGTTCAGCGCTTCTTGCGAATCATGCAATTCTTTTGAGTCGTCAGAGATGTCATCATCTACATTCGTTTCATCGAGTTTTGTTGTTTTCCTTTCTTGCTTAGCCTCTCTATGTCTTTTAATTTCTCTCCTCCATCGCCATTCTTCTTCCCAAACAGCTAACCACTGTCGATAGGACCAACGAGTGCCAAGAACGTTGATCAGTACTCCTCCCATAACTAATGTTGCGCCACCTATCAATGCAAGCAGCGGTGGATAAAGCAATTGAACGCAATACACGAACGACGAGGTGAGGGAAAGCCCTATACCAAACAGCATAGTACGCCTTAGTGAAGGCAGGAATCGGAACAAAACTGATTGGTCGTCGTACGTCGAATGGCCTGGTGGCGGAGGATACTCTGATGAGAATGCAGACTCTTTTTTCTGATATTTTCTCGTCTTCCTTCTGCGACTTCGTCGCTGATGATGAGGTGCGGTAAAGAGGGATGAATATGCAGAATCATATTCGAGTGGGCAAGGTTTCGTGCCGTCAGACGACAAAGAAGCTGCTCTGTAGTCGTTGTAGTTGTGGAATTTTCGCCCAGAATGGTGTTTAGGTGTAAGTCCAAATATCGAATGCTTAGCCCCGGAAAATGATGACGGACTCTCTGATGGAAAGTTTGCGTGGATGCTGTTTGTTGAAGACTCAGGTGTTGAAGGAGTGGGTTTATTTCGTGAATAGCCTTCCCAATCCGACAATGAGTAATGCACTGTATGTGGGAGTGAGACCATTAGGACCTTCAGATCTTGTCCACGAACAGCATGCTTATCTTTTGATTCGGACTCATTGACAACTCTCGCAGCTCGCATCTTATGGCCTTTGCCCAGGGTATCCTCCATTAGTACAACTTCCCCAGGATGAAACGTTCTCGTTTCTTCACTGTTACCACTGACAGTAATTTCGATAGGCGACAGCGGAATCAGTAGATTAGGGTGTCCATCGTGGTTTTCATTTATATAACTCCCCCCATCATTCTCGTTTTCCCCGTCTATTGTAATTCCACCTGCGAGATTAACCCAATGTCCCATAGCAGCCCCATGAGGAAAATGTCTAACGACCATATCCTCCAACATGAATGCCTCTGTAGTAGACTCGACAGTCGGGCCACACTCAACAAAGGTGTATGGAATATTCATCATCCAATTTTGAATCTCAAGAGCGTTGGGGTCTTCCGGTAAATCAAGATAATAGGATAGTCCATCCGACGGCGAGGTGACAACCCGGGCGGATAACTGAAATCCTTGCGGTGGCTTGCGGGATTCTGTTGTTGAGTCCTCTTCTGAAACACTGTTGGTGTTGACTCCATTGCTCTTCGACGAAGCACGACGCGAAGACGATGAACCTCCCCTGGCTTCTTCGACATGAGCCTTAATTTTAGCGGTGGCGGATCCAGCAAACAAAGAGGCAGTCGATGTATCGATATCGTCTTCTTCTGATTTACTGACAGAAGATGAATTTATCGACGGTCCCGAACCAGCGGCGGTGTTCCATTTTCCTTTGTTGCAACCCGCGGAACCCCAAACACAACCGGTCAACACAGATTTGGGATTGCGAGAAATTTCCCCCTCTGTATTTAGATTCGGGATAGCTTTGTTGGATTTTTCAGGTACTAACGAACCCTCTTCGTCGGTGTTTTCATTGTCGTGCTCTCGACTTCTTAATTGTGCTCCAACTAACGTTGCTCTGGCTAGTGAAGCTGGCAGTGGGCTTTCGTGCTCCTCACGGGATGTTGAGTGTAGTAAATGGTCGTTTTCTGAATCGTTAATATCTAAATCTGGATCGAAAGAGTAGCCACCATTCTCATTGGAATGAGCATCTTCGTCGACATCATGATCAATATCGGAACTGACGTCAAGCTGGGATTCTAGGGCGGATACAGCTGCAGTGATGGGAATGCAATGAAACGTCAGTAACACCACCAATGCCGATGACAGGATTGCATGTGAGGATTGCAATGTACTGAGAAAGACCCCAGTCGCAAGTTGGAATCGTTTACAACCCATGGCTTCTTAGTTCTACAGCCCAGCTCTCTCCATTTCTATGTACAGCTGTGCACGAGACCTGAACGACATACAGTAGACACGGTATTAATTTTACACGAACCCATGACACGCGCACTATAAATGTCGAAAACGGACCCGTGTCTTGTTTATTTTTCTGTCAAACTTAGAACGAAGATCTCAAAAATTCGCGATCGCACTGCCACAACAATCACAATAAATACTATTATTCTAGATTGTTGAAAATTCGCGACCGCACTGCCACTGCAATCACAATAATTTCTAGATTATTGCTGACACGTATTCTTTGACAGTTTCAATATTTGCCTTTACTCTTATCTCCAATCTAAGGATACTAGGGTATTGCGTAATGCGTTTGATAAAATCCCACCAGCAACGCCCTCCCTTAGTTGGTACCCACCTTCCAAACCGAACATAAGTGCAGGTTTCGTTGAGGCTGATTTGTCAATGTGATGAAGCAGACTTTTTGTCATTTCACCATAGTCTGTTGCAACCAAGTTGACACTCGCTAATTCATCACTATCCAAAGCATCATATCCAGCAAAAACAGTGACAAGATCAGGCTCCCATTCGAATGACGTTGAAATGAAAGGATACTTTGTAAATATCTCTCGATAACCGCAATGCCATGTGCTCTGTTGAGACATACGATCCTCTAATGCGTCTATCCGTTCATCCAACACCTCCCAGTGAGGCAATATTTGTATGGAGTCTAAAGTAACTTGAAAGGGCCGTAAAAGAGAGTTGGCAGCCAGAAGAGAAGAGGTTCGACATTCGGCACCCCGTATACTCGTGGCGATCTTATTGTTGACATCCGTCGCCACGAAACGAATGAATTGGGGTATGATTGATAGTGCAACACCATAATAGAGCGATCAGGTGTAATCGTGGCCGACGCATGTTTTTCTAACTAATTTATTTCAGCGGCATGATGTAGGTCAGTTTTTTGTCAGCTAGTGTGGGGCCGAGGCGAGTAGTAATGGGCCCCAATCTTGCTTAAATTGGTGAGTTTATTGGTGGACGAGCGAGTTGCGATGAGGACAAATGTTGCCTTGATTGTGAAAAGAAGCGTGATGTTGATCAGTTTTTTTTTGCGTGGAGTTTGTATGTGGACGAGCGCGAGTTGTGGTAGGGCGAACGTTGCCCTAAGGGTTCAAAAGATGCGGGACACTGCGATGTGTCCGTCACGATGCTTAGGGCAACGTCGGGTACTTGTAGTTTCCGAGATATCGTGATTCCGGTCAATATCATTTTTGTTGACATGGTTGTGTCTTGATACGTCGTGTGAGCTTTGTGTGGATTGACCGTCAGCTGATGATTGGCAGATGATTGGCACAAGTTCGACAAGTGAGGAGTATCGTAAAATAATTTGAATTTTACAGGTAATTCTCATGTAGTCTGAGGGTGGTGCACAGCTGTATTATTTTTCCGATGGTTGATGACAGTTGATGACAACTTTGGAGAAATCGTTGGGGGTTCAGGGAACTCCCTTTATTGTTAAGCTGTTTATTTTTCAGTAAAAAATACGTAAAGTACGTACCTATAATAAAGTCTTTATTACCGGTCGTCAATATCATAGAACGATTATATGATAAATTACCTTTATAATTCCGAGAAATATCATTCTCAATAATCATTATCCGCGATGGACTCATAGGTCATACTGTGTGCGTAATATGACGCGTAATATGAAATATCTTGAGATATTACCTCTATGTTTACGATCACGGCACTAATTAAATTAGCAGAAAATTAATACCATCGATAAGACTGGTTGCAGCCGTTATGAACATCAACATAACGGACATCCAGTCATGATATTCAGCAAGTGGTTAATGTCAAAGGTTAGTGTGGAAGTGCAACAGGATTTATTCCTCATCAACGGGGAAGAGGCAGACATAGTTGATTGTTGAATTGACATATTGTTTATTGTTTGGAACCAGCATGTTTTCCGTGCCTTCAAGTTTGATGTAATTGAAGAAGGTGACGTAGCTAGTGGCGGGGTAGGGGCAGAGCAATCCGCGGCAGATAGCGGTGCAGGCAGTGCTTTTTTTGGAGGATCGACATTGATTTGGTTGATTGTTGAATCGTTTAACGCGCTCTTTTGACGGCGGCGAGCGACTGGTTCTTGATGGCAACACCGGTGGGGATTTTGCTGACTGCGACGGCGGAGTGATTTGTTGCTGTCGACGAAGTAATATTCAACGAAGGCGATGCGCTGCTGTTGTCGACGTGCTCTTCCGTTGTCGACAACTTCAGTTGCCCTCGTCGATGCACTCCCATCATGGCAATGGCGTCAACGTTGGCATGGAAGTCAACCCCATCGAAAATGGCTTTGACAAAGACGGCTTCCGGACAATATGCAAATAACGCCGCTGTCATCATCGTGGCCGGTGGTGGTGACGACAGACAGTGGCGATGTCAACGGGCGCGGAAGACGCAATGGTTTATTGTGCCCTCCCCAAAATATCGCCGTGGACGGGGAGGAAATCAGTGAGATTCCCACGGAGAGGAGGGGAATTATTCCGCAATGGCGGCGGCAACGATGTACGACGCCGTAGCGAGGGACAAGATTCAACATCACGGGGGGCGACGAGGGGGGAAAGCACTCCTTTTGGAGTTCCTTCCATGCCTACCACGTCGTTCCCCCATTCGTCTAACTTGTTGACTCGACGAAGCCTCCCATTCGCCACCATCATCGCGGGTTGATTGTTGGGGAATTGCTTGTCGGGAGTATGTCGGGAGGGACCTGATGGAGCCTGGAGGGACATTGTGGTGAGGAAATAGGAATTCGTATTTAAATCGTGTAGGCACCAATTATCTGAGTTAGCATTTTTTTAGTGCCTGAAAAATTGAAATGGCAACGTTCGCAAAATACGGCCGGAAAAGGAACCCGTTCCCAAAAAAATTACGGTGGCCATTTTTTTTGGCAACTTTAACGAATTCTTACCGTGGCTGCACCGGCGATGTTAGGGGTCTAGTTACCATTTCGGCGAAGTGGGTGACAAAATAGTGAATAGAGGGTAAATTAGCAACCGTGGCTGCAACCGGTCTAAGGTCTCACAATCACCTAATTACTTAGTACAACAAAATATTTCACTATGACTGAAAATTTACTTGAAACACTTAAAGCACACAACACAGTCTTCACAAGACTGGAACAAGACTACTATTGGAACCATTACATCATTTACCCCATTACTAAAGCCTCCAGATGTTGAGAAAATCCTGTGAGCCCACCTCTTACCAAGAGTAAGAAGAAGATAACAACAAACAAAACTGAATAACACAATGATGAATACCCCTACAAGCCCACCTCTCACAGACATGAAAAAACCCTCCCGGCTAATACCACTTGTCCAATTCTGTGGTAACATACCAAATATCTCCCCAATTTTATCATTTAAACAACCTTTGACTTTGAATCCGGCCATTCACTCTGCCTACTGATAGCAATCACAGAAGCAACTTTTCTCTTTCTCTCTGTCCCTCTGGCACACAGTTGCATCAATGATGTAATTGACAATGAAAACATGGAGTATACAAAGAGATACTCTGAAATTATCCTAGACGAGTTTGTATCAATTCTGTACTGTTAGTCAAGGTTTTGAGTACGCCCCAAAACACAGTTGCACAATGTGAGAGTCTGGTGGCACTTATCATCTTTCATTTCAACATTGACCTTACCCTTATTGCTATCATTTTAGAAGAAAGTTTGGCAACTATGCCAATGAATATTCAAAAAGCTATTGTAATTTGTTATCATCTGTAATGGTGACAAAGGATGCCTCAAATTAAAAAATAGAGTTAGTCATCTGAAATCTGCATGTGGTACAATCAACTGACTTACCCAGTTGTGAACATGAAGAAGATGAAAGATGAGCAATCAAAGATGTAAGTGCAGCATAGTAAAATGAATATCGATTGCAGTGTCTACGAATGTGTCATACTAATTATTACAAGAGGGTATTTGGGTATAAAATACAGTATTATCACAAGATATGTGTGCAGTACAATGAATGAGCAATAAACAATAATTTTAATTATTCGAGCATCGCTGACTGTGCCTTATTGATGATCCATGGCATTCCTCAAAGTGTATGGGCATGACAACCCGTACAAAAACAAGAAGAAAAAATAAGTAACTATTCAAAATGCTTGATCAAAGGAAATTTTCAATAACGAACATGAAATAATGCTAAAAATTGTTACTCAATCCATTAGCAGCAACACACACCCTCCATAAATGTAGTGCATTAAGGCCGCAGTTACTCTAATCAAACATCAAGAAGCCCCCAAGAGCTAGTTGGCACCATTCTACCTGCTCTGTGCATTTTTGTACAAAGCAGAAGGACAACAGGAATATGTCTTGCTTAATAAGATTTCATGAGTTGTCCCAACTTTCTAAGTAGCAACTTCAAAAGGAATTAAGGTTGTGATTCTTATTAAGCTTATGTTTTGTAATATGTAATGCCATTGCATATTGGAATGAATTTGGGAAATAATATGACATTTTTCAGATTCTAGTTATGTTACACATATATACACCGCATTTTACAAGTGTTTTGCAAGCAAACTCGTATGTCACACATGATGTGTGTACAGAGGAAGTACAAGGTTTAAAAATAAAGTTGCTTGTTTGCTCTCAGTCGAAAATGCGCGCGTGTGCTTCTCGCAAAATCAAGTTGCTTGTTTACTCTCAGTAGAAAGCAAGCGCGTGCGCCTCACGCTCTTTGCGCGTTTAAATAAGATATAATTTTAAAGGTAAAAGAGGTTAAAATATGATGAATATCCATGTACGTCACCCCGAAAAATTAATTATCAAGACTTTTTCAAAATCTTAGTTGTATCGGAAACTGAACCCGTTTTCTCCTTCTCCTTCTTCTTCTTCAGTGAGACAGTGTCTTCACTTTTTGCCAACACAGGTGCTTACCAATGAGTTCATGATAACTTAAGTTTAAATAATTAATTTTTTGAGGCGACGTACATGGGTAGTCATGATGTTTTAATCTCTGTTTACCTTTAAAATTATTTCTTATTTCAACAATAAAATTAAAATTGGGTGCGTTCGCGTGCGAGGCGCGCAGGAAGCGGCAAGGTTTACAACTATTTGTAGCCAAGCCCTTTATGTTTAAACCTACGACTTCCTCTGTTTCTACGAATTGCATTCAGTTTAGCTCACCACAAAAAATCTTGCAGCGGCTGCTGGTAATTTACAGTTACGTTATCATCAACTTATTGGTAAGTACCTGTTATGGCAAAAAGTGAAAAAACTGTCTCACTTAAGAAGGAGAAGGAGAAGGAGAAAGAGAAGAAGAAGAAGGAGAAGGAGAAGGAGAAGAAGGAGAAGAAGGAGAAGAAGGAGAAGAAGAAGAAGAAGGAGAAGAAGGAGAAGAAGGAGAAGAAGGAGAAGAAGGAAGAAGGAGAAGAAGGAGAAGAAGGAGAAGAAGGAGAAGCAGGAGAAGAAGGAGAAGAAGGAGAAGCAGGAGAAGCAGGAGAAGCAGTAGAAGGAGAAGAAGAAGAAGAAAAGTGGCTCAGTTTCCAATAAAACTAAGATTTTGAAAAATCTTGATTGTAATTTCCTAGGAATCAAAAATATATGCCTATTTACTCAAGATAGCAATTTCTAAGGAATTATTTTTAAGTCACACAAGGTCACGATCACCAAAAGATATGGTGCTACATAGGGATTAGTAAATATCATGACAATTGACAGTTGGATGCATTTTAGTGCCAAATTTGTAGAAATATGCTACCAACCTCGCTGGTTTCTTGTTTTTCATTTGCAATAAGGCCGTTGACAAAGAATCGTTCTACATACTCTTAGCGAGTTTGCAAATCCTGCGCAAAGTTTTGACGGACAAGGAATTGCAATGCCTCCGTTGCAATTGTGTTGCAACCTCAAATTACCAAGTTTTTGGCTTAACACAACACTAGGAATCTTTGAAGAGACTATCACCAGGATCCAGATTTTGCCAGACATACATTTCTTTTTCTCATCATTTTTGGGACCTAACAAAATAATTTAAGGGGTGCACGTCATTCCTTGATGCCAAAATAATATTGACCCCACAAAAAAACTTTCAGCTGAGTTGTGCCAAGAGTATGTCCATGCACTTCTAGGTCATTCCAAATAGTGCCAGGTAGTGACAATTGTTCCGCCTTTTTTGGCACTGCACTAGATAGAACTAGATTGCACTGTTGCAACTAATTTGAACAGCTTGGCGACGATGGAACCAGTGCGATTGCACTAGACATGGAATTACATGGCACCCTAGTTGACTTGTATGGCACGAGTTCCTTATAAAGTAGTTTCACTTGCGGCAATGGTTGGCACAAGAGGCGCTGCCTTTTGCAGGTTTGATGATGGAGATAGATCGGCGTCAAAAAAATTAATCACCAAATTCAGTCCAATTACTAGAGGTTCTGTCTCAGTGGAAAATATAGGTAAATTTATTATCTAGAGGTACAAACAATGTTAAAGAATGATACTACCTTTCCGTTTAACAAAATCCAGTATCTTGCAGGATGATGGTGTAGTCAAAGGAGTAATAAGTTCAAAAAAATTGCAAATTTATTAAATATTTGCGCCCATCACATTTATATTCCAAAGTTTACTTATATTGACACCAATCTCATTCTGTGATACCATTTTGGCCCAACAGCTTCCCTTTCTAACCACATCTTGAGGCTGCTAAAACATTTCATCTCACTGAGCATCAATCAAATTAATGGTAAAAAGTCTACATCCAAGACAAATTAACTGGCATAATTTCCAGCTAATGACTATGAACAGGGTCTTATTGCAATTGACTGCAATTGATTGCATGATTTCAATTAATTGCACTTGATCGAGCTTGGTTGTAATTGACTATAATTGATTGCAATTGATACTGCTTGATTGCATAAATTACACTTAATTGTACTTGATTGCAATGTTTGTTGGTATGTGACGATATGTAGACATATCTACCATACCATATTCTTCAGGAAATATTATGACATTGTATGGTACAGCTCATGTCTACAATACTTATGGTTGGTACCATACTAATACTATGTTGTACCATACTCAGAAATAATAATAGAGAAAAATTTGCAAGAAACATCTACTTGAAATGATGATGCAGTTTTTGATTAGAACATAAGAGTGGATAGCTTGCTTGAGTGTTAGCAAAAAAGGCTGGTGAACAGATAAGATCACAAGTTATTGCAAGTCAACAAAAACGATACATCATTTGAATGCAAGCAAACATGCCTGATCGCAAGTGAATGCAAGTGAACACCGCTGAAAACGAAAGTGATTATGGCCTTATGGCTGTAGATTGACATCAAATATTTCTGAGATGGATATTGATCCCAGTTTGGTGAAGAACGGATTGATTCTGGAAAATGAAAGGTATTTCAGTTGATTGAAAGTGGTGGAAGTACATTTTAGGAGAATGTGATGTAGTTTGGAAGCACAAGTAGGGGGGAGATGACTAATGCAATCAATGTGATCAGAAAAAGATTATTGAAATTTTTTATTAATATTATACTTACTTCACCAACTTCCAGAATGCTTCAAAGTCACGTGTCACAAAGCAGTGCATTTTACCATTTGTGCACACAAGTGCAGTAATGTGGAATTGGCTGTGATAGGTCACCTAGGATGACAACAGAATTCTCATTAAACAGAGTCTATGTGGTTATATGGTATGCGGTACTCCCATGGTTGTTGAGAAACATTATTTTCATAGGTGCCATTCCTTAGGTCTTTCAGAAATGCTTATGGTTCTCATGCTTGTTATTATGGGGTAATGGCAAGCCAAGATGTTAACAGGCATGAAAGCCAGGACCATTTTCAGTTTCCTCCAATGGTGAAGTAAAGAGCAAATCTCCAAAAGGAAAACTGGATGTCATATCATTTTCATGTAGGAATAGGACAAACAAGTAAAAGCCAACAGACAACTAATGCCCCAAAAGAAAACCAGTCCCCTACTTATTGCCAACATCACTAGGTATTAAAATTGTGTAGCCCTTCCGGACCAAATCTTAACTTTCTTGTCAAGATGTATACATACTTAGATGAATTTTATATAAAGTAATGGAAGATATTAGATTTTCTAGGATAGAACTAGATTTTTGTAGTCAGATCATCTGATCGTTTCTAGCACTTTTTTCTAAATCATCCTCTCGAGATCTAATACTAATAAGATTAGTGTCTAATGTTGTAAGGTAGATTTTTATTTAGTGTTCTACATTAAATTTAGATGGTCCCCATTCTTTGTAGATCATTGCCAGCTCATTATGCATATTAGATGTGTAAGACACATAACTTGCCATACTATCAATTAATTGTTCAGGTAGATATCATTTAGTGGATTTCATATTTTTCCAGTGTTTCCATAACCTCTTGACTTTGCAAAAGACATGAAAATATAGCACTGTGAAATTTCACAAATAATCTACAACATGCAACTTGTCAGCAAGTTTTTGGGGTTTCAGGAAGGAGGAAAGTGGGTTCCAAACCAAATTGTTAGGATTAATAACTCAGGGCTTTTCTATTGCTACTGCTACTATTATTAGACTTCTCTAATCAGCATTTTCAAGTATCAAATTCAAGGTCCTTTTCCAAAAAATCAATTTCAAATGATTGATGTTTCAACACTGCAAACGAAAAACACCGGTAACCTCCCCGTACACTCGAGTGTACCGGGAGGTTACCGGAGCCCCCGGAATGGTATCTTCCGGTAACCTCCCGGTACACTTCTGTAACCCTCCGGTAAAGTAGTGTACGGGAGGGTTACCGGAGTCTACCGGGAGGTTACCGGAAATTTGAGACCAAGAGGAGCTTTTCGATTTTTTCTACGTACGATAGGAATTGGTACTTTTTACAGGAAAACAGACTTCTCAGTAAGTCTTAGAATCGATATCAATCTAATTAGTGGCTATAACTGCATTACTTAGTAGCTAAAAATGTTTACCGGTGGCATACCGGAAGTGTACGGGAGGGTAACCGGAAGTGTACGGGAGGGTAACCGGAAGGTTACGGGAAGGCTACTGGAGAGTACCGGAGGGTTACCGGAGCATACAGGAGGCCTACCGGAACGTTACAGGAGGGTTACCGGGAGGGCTATGTACTGTTGAACTACAATAATAGAGTATGTGCAATTTATCTCCACTAATATAATTAAACATACTACATTTACATATTTAGGGGGCCCACCCAACTCATCGCCTACCAAAAGGACACAGGTGCCAAAATTTCAGCCCCAAGCTGCTCCAAGATGAAAAACGATACTGTGGACAATATTATCACCTAGGTAGAAGAAAATTAATTATTTAATTGAAACTAAGCTGAAATGAAAACAATTGAAACATAGTATGACTTCAATAACTCACCATAAAAAATTACATGCCTCTGCCAAACGTTGTTGGCAACACGGCGGTGCAAGGCGAAATGCCAAACTCAGTCTGTGGACTGAGTTTTGGCTGTTCCCTTGCCTGGCCTGATATAAAATAATTGAAAATTAGATGTAGTCAAGCTAAGGTGTAAAAATAATTGTATTCAATGCAACTCACCACCAAAATATACCCGCCCCTGCCAAATGTTGTTGGCAACACGGCGGTGCAAGCGAACCCAAACTCAGTCTGTGGACTGAGTTTTGGGGATTTCAGAACTGGGCCTGTAACTATTTAATTGGAAAAAAAAAAATGTGTTGAGTATAATAGGGTGAAAAAAGTTGAGTTCATCAAAACTCACCATCAAACTATACCAGCCGCTGCCAATTGGTGTTGGCAACACGGCGGGCCAAGGCGGAATGCCAAACTCAGTCTGTGGACTGAGTTTTGGCAATTTTGCCCATAGACCTGTAACTATCTAATTGAAAAAAAAAGGACGTGTGGTGAGTATAATATTGTAGAACATAAAGAGTTTTAAATATCTTACCTTCAAACTATACCAGCCGCTGCCAATTGGTGTTGGCAACATGGCGGGCCAAGGCGGAATGCCTAACTCAGTCTGTGGACTGAGTTTCGGCCATTTCGCCCGTAGACCTGTAACTATCTAATTGAAAAAAAAATGGACGTGTGGTGAGTAAAATATTGTAGAACATGAAGAGTTTTAAATATCTTACCTTCAAACTATACCAGCCGCTGCCAATTGGTGTTGGCAACACGGCGGGCCAAGGCAGAATGCCTAACTCAGTCTGTGGACTGAGTTTCGCCATTTCGCCCGTAGACCTGTAACTATTTAATTGAAAAAAAATGGACGTGTGGTGAGTAAAATATTGTAGAACATGAAGAGTTTTAAATATCTTACCTTCAAACTATACCCACCGCTGCCAATTGGTGTTGGCAACACGGCGGGCCAAGGCGGAATGCCTAACTCAGTCTGTGGACTGAGTTTTGGCAATTTCGCCCATAGACCTGTAACTATTTAATTGAAAAAAATGGACGTGTGGTGAGTAAAATAGGGTGAAAAAAGTTGAGTTCATCAAAACTCACCATCAAACTATACCAGCCGCTGCCAATTGATGTTGGCAACACGGCGGGCCAAGGCGGAATGCCAAACTCAGTCTGTGGACTGAGTTTTGGCGATTTTGCCCATAGACCTGTAACTACTTAATTGGAAAAAAATGGACGTGTGGTGAGTATAATATTGTAGAACATGAGGAGTTTCAAACATCTTACCTTCAAACTATACCAGCCGCTGCCAATTGGTGTTGGCAACACGGCGGGCCAAGGCAGAATGCCTAACTCAGTCTGTGGACTGAGTTTCGGCCATTTCCCCCATAGGCCTGTAACTATTTAATTGGAAAAAAATGGACGTGTGGTGAGTTAAATAGGGTGAAAAACAATGAGTTCATGAAAACTCACCACCAAACTATACCAGCCGCTGCCAATTGTTGTTGGCAACACGGCGGTCCAAGGCGGGAGGGATAACTCAGTCTGTGGACTGAGTTTCGGCCGTTCCCATGATGGGCCGGTGGGGTATCAGTGATGTAATTAATTGAAAAAATAATACTATGTGTGATGTGAAAGCAGTGAGAGGGCACACTACTGTGGTACGATATGGTACCATACACCATATTGTCCAATGTGCATAGGTAGTTGCTTCTGGGTCAAGCACCGTTGTAGGTAGTCTGGTTACGTACTACAATAACTTTCTTATCATGCACAATAGCCATGCAAGAATCTGGCAAAGTCAAATAGGAATAAGTAACAACCACATAGACACACCACACCAAATTTCTGCCCCACTTATGTTCCATTTTTTGGCGCGGTCACAGAGTCATGTGAATGAATACAAAGGAATAAGTAAGAAATACGTAGACACACTGCACGAACTTTCAGCCCCACTTATTATTCTTGTGTGTTCTCATTTTTGTCCCAGTCACTTCTGATAGTACGGTACCATATTTTGAAAATACGAATTTAGGCCCTATACGCACTCACAAAATAAAATCAAAAACCAAGCCTAGAATTGAAACCAAAACTAGGCCCAACATCTTATCTTTGATTAAAAGACTCGTGATTCAGTTAGTTTCAGTCATGAACTTCCGGTACGCCACCCGTACACTCTGACGCTTTTTTTGTGTCAAAACTTAGCGTGATAAACGAAAATGCGGCCTAAGTAATGTAAAAAAAATCCGGTAACCCTCCCCTACACTCTTGAAATTCCAGTAACCTCCCCGTACACTCTGACGTTTTGCGAGTGTACGGGGAGGTTACCAGTGTTTTTCGTTTGCAGTGAAAAAACTATGATTCAAGGGTGTTTCTGCAAAGCATGCCAAAGTCAAGGGGTGGAGACTTGGGACTAGTTTGCAGTCATTTCTTTCTTGTCCTCCAGGAGAACTTAATTAAGAATTAATATACTTCTTCTGCTACAGTGCTCGGAATTCAATATATCAATCTCAACGAAACCTTGATATTGTTATTTTCAATTCATGGAAATTTTGATGCTGTTGCAATCTCAGGCTTGGAGATCCACATATTTTTCACAAAAATGGCAGTAATCACAAGCAGGTGTCTCATCTGGTAACCAACTACACCGTTATCTATTGATCCATTTTTTATTACCACCCTCAAAGTAACAATCAAGGTACCCATAGTAAATACCTAGTAACACATATCCAATTGATATTTAGTAACAGCTAGCAGTTGATGCAAGTTTTTTGCAGCAGGCAAAGAAGAGAAAAATCATCAACAGAAGCACAATAAAGTTTGTACATCATGTTGAAGTTTTTATTGTAGAAGTCAATTAATTGAAACAGAAGAAGTATAAAGTTTGAATTTAAAATTAAGTAGCTTGGTATGTACCGGACAGTTACCACGTATCCAGCTGCCTATATCAAGTGTGTATCAATACTAAAAAACAAAGACACAAGTTGATGCATCATATGTGTGTTGAGCAAGTATTGATGGGATAGGAAGTGCACAGACCATATGGACAAACTTGCTGAGGGCTGACTTGATTATTTTATAAGTAAGCATCAATAGTGAAAAGTAAGGGATGTTTAATGGAATCAGTTGGGGTCAAAATGGCAAACAAAAGAACCCATTGTCATGTAGGGTGGTAATTCAAGGTGAAGTTGAGCTATTCAAACTTACACATAACTTGTAAAGATGAAATTCATCTGGGTACAATCCAATTGAATTTGAACACAATTATGTCAAAAGCACCACTACCCAAAAGGTGTTTTTACAATCAAATCAATGGGTATGGAACCGTTTATGCTGTTCAAAGCAGGGTAGTGTTACGCCCATTAACCTTGGATCATTCCCAGGTAAGTACTAGATTTTTCTTTTCTATTTACTTTTGACAGGCACCAATGAATCATACTTATGTCTTCCAATGAATAAATGCTATGATGTACACATGAACTTAGTAAGCAAAACTGTACTTGTACAGAACACGGGCCAACAGCATGTTTCTGGTTAGACAAGGCCTGGAGGTCAAGTGGCTGGGGACATGTTCTATCTCCCCAAAAATTACGGCTGTGGCTTCACCCTATGCTTTGTCTTCCATGGTATTGCTGTGGAAGCAACTAGACACTCATGTAATAGTTGCCACCTCCTGATTGAAATGCATGTAGTAGATTTACCTTTGTATCTTACCTCATGGTTGGTGGGTGGCAAACAATAGTCGTCTCAGAATGATGCCTTGGGATAGAAGGGGCACACTATTACCTATGTTTTGACATGATGGGTAAAACATAAGTGGGACAGCTTGACGCAACTTCCTGCCAAAATAGAAATACCATTATCACCGGGACGCTCTAATAACATACTATACAAGTTCTTATGACACTCCTTGCAAAAATGTTTGTCAACATAAACTATGATTCTGATTGATGAATCTTGCTTTTTGTCAAGTTTTGCAAAAAGTAGTTCTACTTTTTCCTGGTTGTAAATGACTTCCCCAATAGCTCCTCCCAGCTGTTGTGAGCTGCCATATTAATGGATGGAAAATGTTTGCTAATGCATCATGACAATTCATCCCAGCTGACAGGAGTCGACTAAGACTTGATGCCAGCTGTTATGAAGTGTCAACAAGGAAGAATTCATGAACATCAGTTAGAGATGACAGCAGTTGACAAGGTCTCCAAATAAAACATTTACCAATCGGTTGGTGAGGTGCTGTACTAACTGAATTCAGCTCAATTTTCATTCAGTTAGTGTGTTGCCAAAATTTAATCATTTTTAAAATAAAATTTACCAGCTTGTTAAGCATAAAGTCAGCATTTTTTGGCACCTATATGTCATATGGTTCCCTTGACAAGTTCCTTAGTAAAATTTAATCCTAGTAACTTCAACTTCAACTTCAACCAAAAAAGCTGACACAACTGACTCAATCTCCGTGCTCCTGCTCATCCAAAACATGACGAACGTGACAAATACCACACAACTATACACTGGGACAACATGCACAATAAGTTCTGATCCTGTTGTTGCACCCAAGATAGCCACATGCATACTGTTGGTACCTCTGCATGGCGTCACAGATCCAGTGGCAATTTCGATAAGCCCTGGCATGCGGCGGTGCCCGACAAAGGGTGTGGGCACCCTCCAAAGTAAGTTGATTGTGCTCCACTGTATCTTCCACCAAGTCATCATTCATGATTAGCTGCCAGCCATATTTCCTGCGAAAATTGAGCAAAGTAGGCATAGATATCTTGCCTTTGGCAAAACGGATGGCTAGGTAGGCATTGACCTAAGCCGGAAGTAGGTAAAACGTAGTGCTAGATAAGGAAGTAGAAAAGAGGTGTTCCAGTTGATTGGAAATTATTTTTTATGAGCTATTTAATTGGGTGAGAATGAGGACTGTAAACTATCAGTCCTCATGCTTTTAACATGAAATTTTCATGGTAAATCGATTTGTGTCACAATTGACTATTTGTGAAGTTTTAACTGTGAAAACTTATTTGTAACATCAAGTGTTTCTATGGGGAAAGACTTGTTGTGATGTGAAGTACTTTCTTGGGAAGTACTTCTTGTGATGTGAAGTGTTTTTCTGTGAAAACGATTCATGTCTTCTCGAGACAACACTTTTTGTGAAGTGAAGTGTTTATACTTCCTTTGTTGTGGAAGTTTATTGATTTGGGCTCAATAAGTCCTGTTTTTGGGTCTAAAGGCCTGGGGAGCTACCTTGGCTCATGTCACTCGCCCCCACGAATGGAGCGATAAGGTGTCAATGCACACGAAAATATAAAACCTCCTGAGGAAAAAATAACCTCCGGTAGGAAAAAAAAGATGGTGTAACATGTGACGAAGCGTAAGTGTTATGTGGAGAGAGGGGATAGTACAGAGGTTATTTTATTCAAAATATGGTGTAACTCTCCTAATGTTTAATCTCTCAGATTTAGTTCGCGTTGAACCCTTATGGTGCCATTCGTATGAACTGACGTGATGGTCCAAGGATCACTTTCATACCGGCTTTCTGTTTTGCGGAGGATACCGTCTTTTCGCAGCAGTACTTTGTCACCGGGCTGGTAGTCCCAGTCAATGCGAGAGGCGTTTTCCGTGTTGTGTTTTTATCTGTTTGTTTTTGTCTATATTCCCCTATTTTTGACCAGTCAGCAATGTAGGGGCGTCAAACAACATGTCCCTTCAAAAATAGCTGCTCCTGGTGAGGTTTTTAGTACTGTGTGATAGGTAGAGCGAACGGCCCATGCGGCATTTGTGAGGAAGTCAGCAATGTCACTCTCGCTGACGGTATCGGCCATATCTAAGTCAGCTGTGCGGAGCATCGCCATGATTGTTTGATGCACTCGCTCGAGTATTGCATTCGCTTGTGGGTTTCTGACACTGGTCGGAACTTACGCTTCAGACCATATGAATCACAGAGGGTCTCGAAGTGAAGTTTAAATTCACTTCCGTTGTCGTAGATAATGTATTGACTACGTGGGTAACGGCTAAACCAGGTCCTATTTATTATATTCCCTACTGTTGCTGACGTCTTGTCAAAGTAGGGTTGTTTAGTTTGGACATGTGTGTCTTTGCTCCTTTGCCCCTTTGTACCCGTGGGAATATCAAGCTCCTGGAGCTGTGATACCGGCAACTCTACAATTTCGAACCAGCTTGTTGCGGGATCGATCATTGTGACGCACATGAAGTCAATTTGTGTCTTGTCCTTGCCCTTGAGGGTGTACGGTCCTATGAGGTCCACACATAATGCCTCCCATGGGTTGGTGATTGCAAGTTTTGTAGGCAGTTTCCGTATTTTAATTGTCTGCGCTTGTTCACCTGGCAACTGTGACACTTTTTGACATGTGATTGGACTGTCGTTCAGTAGACCTTTCCAATACATCGAAAGACGAAGAGTTTCTTCGAGACGCTTGGTCCCGGGTGCTGTAGGTAGTGGTGGAACCACGCTACGGCACGTTGTTGGAGGCTTTTTGGAATAACCATTTTGCCGTCCTTACAGAGTACTTTAATATTCTCCACTAAGTGAGTTGAGTAGCCCTTGTTTAAGAGGCTTTCGTCTTCTTGTTGTGCTTCCGCTATCTCTCTGGTTGTGAGTGGATAGATGGAGTCCTCTTCGTTTCGATTAGCAAACACCTGGTTCATGGATTCCTTGGTGGTTGCTAGGGATGATTTCGGTTGTGCCGTGTTATGATAACACCAGCATTGTGCGAAAGTCATCCAAGTTGACCTGTCATTCGTGAACGGGTCCATAGTCCAGTCGTGAGATGGCATCCGCAACTGTATTGTGGATTCCCTTGATGTACACGACGGTGGGGCCATACTCTTCTAAGAGTAATCTCCAGCGGTACACTCGATCAGAGGTCAGACCTAGAGCATCCTGCATTAGATTTTTGTGGTCAGTGTAGACCGTAATTTGTTGTCCCCAAAGCATGCCTTTGAACTCTTTCAATGTTTCTACTATGGCCAGTAGTTCTTGTTCGGTCACGCTATATTTTTGCTGCGCCTGACTCAGTTTTCTACTGAAGAACGCCAGCGCCTGTTATTTTGAGTAATTACGGCCCAATTGAAATTTGGAGCTATCCGTATAGATCTCAAATCCCTGCGAGTAGTCAGGGTAGGCCAAGGTAACATCGCGAGCAATTGTTGCCTTTACAGTGTCGAATGCTTGCTGATGGATGTTGTCCCAATGCCACGGCTTTTTCTTTGTTTTATTGGCCTTTGTGACTTTGGTATGTCCGCACTCCCCAACTAGATTGGTAAGTGGTGCAAGTATTTCACTGCGTCTCGCCCAAATATCCCTGTAGTACTGGACCATGCCCAGAAATCTACGGAGTTGTTTAACATTTTGTGGCGGTGTTAATGCGAGGATTGCCTGTACCTTCTTTGGTTGTGGCTTTATACCATCTCTGGATAACACATATCCTAGGTATTCTGTCTCCACGGCACAGAACGATGACTTGCGTGCATTCACCGTCAAGCCTGCGTCTCGCAACCTGATGAAGACCCGCCTTAGTTTCGTAAGGTGGTCTTCCAGGCTACCCTTGCTGATGCATAATAAGTCATCAAGGTAAGTTCGGACGAACTCAAGGGTTGCCATTAGCTCTGACATCTTAGCTTGGAAGATGTCGGGAGAACATGCAACACCCATTGGTAACCGTAGATAAGAGTACTTACCCCACGGAAAGATAATGGTGCATATTTTGGACGCATCTGGATCCAATCTAATGGTGTAATAGCCCATATTGAGATCAAGGGCTGTGGCATATGTAAAGCCTTCTAGTTCCTGTAGAACAGTGCTAATTTTAGGAATAGGAAACGGTTTTCTCACTACCCGTTTATTTACTTCTCTAAAATCGCTGACAACCCGTACGGTGTTGTCCTTTTTTGGTATGATGAATGTGGGAGATGCCCATTCAGAATCATCTTGCCATTTGAGTACCCCTAAGTCACATAGCCTCTGTACTTCCCTTTTGGTGATTTCTATGTGCTTCTTGGGTATGGGAAAAGGCCGGCCATGATATGGCTGTGCTCCTTCCTTTAACTGGAGGGAGACCGGCTTACAATCCCAGTCACCTAGTTTCCGCTAAATAGCTCCTCAAATTCTTGTAGGAGCTCCAGTAACTTAGTTTGTTCTGGGACACTTAGGTGTGTGCAGTTGTTCTTGACAATTGCCCTGAGATCCGCTTTTTCATATTTAGCGTCTAGTATGTGGATGAGGCGTTTTGTTGCCTCGAGCGTACTTTGGGGTTCTTTGGATGTGTCTTGGTAGATGCTATTATTCATAGTCCAAGCCCGTTCTATGGTCGCTCTTGTTTTCAATTTGTTGATGTCTCTCATTGGCAGTGAGATGTCATCTACTGTGATTTCTTTTGTCCGAAAGTCTAGGACAATTCCCAACTCTTTCAAGGTATTACTACCAAGAATGAGGTCAAACCCTGGTTTGGTCATGCTATCCTCTTTGTATTCCACAACATCAGGTTGTAGAAGATACTCCTTGCTACTGGAGTATTCAAAGAATTTAACTCTGATCTTTCCCCGTCCAGTTGTCTGGAAGCTCCCATTTGACGTATGCCAAGACTTTGGCACCTGCCTAGTCAGGTAGGGAAAGGGTTTGTCTTTTCCTTTTGGTAGGAAAATAAGGTCTCCATCAGACCCAGAGTCCAGTAGGACTTTGATTTTGTTACTGGGGCGACTCCTCAGAGGTTGTTTGTATGCTCTGGAGGACTGACTTTCAGTCGCTGGTTCCATGATGGCTATAAGTGCCGTAACACCGAGGCGGTCCTTGGTGTGGGATGCAACCTCTTGCTTGGTTGCTTGAGACTATGGTTTGCACTGGGAGTCTTAATACTATCCTCAGTGGCTTTTGTTTTACTACTGACATTGTTTGTGTCGTAAGATTTTTTGAAATATTTGAGGTCGTAGTCTCTAATTTGTCTCGAATTTTTAATTCAGACTTTTTGTTTTGGAACAAGATTTTTTGACGTCTTCTCTTTGGTGACAGTCGATTTAATTTTTTACTTTTATTAGTTTGGATAGCTTTACTCGGACTGGGGGTAGTGTAACTGTCAATTGCAGTATTTAGTTTACGTTTCTTACTAGTATGTAATTCCCCAGTGCTATCCGACCCGCGCCTTCAAGAACTTTCGTCGGAGTCGCTGTCGCTTTCGAGTCATTTGCGCGGCGTTTCTTGCGCTTGCCAGACTTCTTGCGTAGTGCTTTCTTCAACTCCGCCCGGACTATCTGGGCAAAGTTCGCACCCTCTGGCTTCCTTTCTTTTGAATGGGGCTTACCTGCGCCCCATTCTTTTTGATCGAGTACCGTCTTTGTTGCAACGGCGGCAGTCACGGGTGTTGTGACTTTTGTGCGGCCCCCATGCTTCTTGCATAGCACACAGTGCTTGTCAGTCCAGCCCACCTTCTTGGGCTTCTTGGGGATGCGAGAGTCAATCGACTCCATTTTGCGCTTTTGATCAGCCCCTTTGTTTTGGTCATGCTGGAAGGCTTCGCATCGAGTTCCGCATTATTCTCGATGTTCTCTAGGACCAAGAGAAGGGCCCTAGTACTGACCGGAGTGGTATTCTCAGTCAAGTCGTATTGGGTCTGCCACTTGGCCGAACACATGCGCAACAAGTGAGTTGCAAGGTCGGCATCATCCAAGGGCAATACCTTCTTGGTAGCCTGATTAGCCTTTGGGCTGTAGTACAGGCAAGGCAATGTCTCGAGGTAGCTGTTGAGCTGTTCTACTCGGACGAAAAACTGACGTATCGAGACCCTGTTGGGCTTCTTCAACGTGTTCGTGATATAGTACTTGAGGGCCTCGCCCGCGTCGTGACGGAACACCTGTAACAGGTGGAACATGACGCACTCGTGGAACGAGTCCCAAGTCTTCGTGGGAGTCTCCGTGTGCGGTACTCCCTTGATGTCTTCCCAAGGAGCACGAGTCACTTGGGCCTTAATGATCTTTTCCCAAGGCTGACGGGCCTCGTCGGAGAGGAGGTTTCCATACAGCTCGAAGGGCTTCGCTCCTGCCGTTGTGACGGCGAAGCCATGCGGCTTCTAGAGCCTTTAGGGCCTTGTCGTAATAGGCCTTAGCTTCAGTTAGGGCAGGCGATATAGCCTCGGCGGTCGTACCGGGCGTATCTTGTTTATTGCCCTTCTTCTTTTTTCAGCATTGCGTACCGTCACGCACTCCTGCTTGGCTAGTTCAGCCTCGATCTTGGCTGTTTCAACAGCCTTCTCGGCTGCCGCGAAGTCCGTGTCAAGCCCCAATTGCTTGCACGCGTGAATCGCGGAGCGTACATGCAGTAGAAACTGCTCGGGAGTCCCGGACGCCCATACTGCCACCTTTAACTCATTCCCGTGTTGGGAAGAGTCAACTTGAAGTAGGTGGTCTTTTTGGTCTTCTCGAGGGCATCCTGCACAGGATCCTGCTCGGGAATGTAGCGTACGGGGGAATTCTTTCCTCCGATGCCACGTTCGCACTCTACCCACTTGAGCCCTTCGGGAAATGCTTTCACGGAGGACATGGCTCGTAGCTTTTCTCCTAGACTAGTCCCTAAAAAAAGTTTCTTGTAAGAACTTCTTGGAGGCCTGAGGAAGAAGTCGTTCGCACGGTGGTGCGCGATGAACGTAGTACTCTGCGTGATGAAAATTTGTTTTTCTCGACCGCCTGTGGGTCGTCGGGAGAGCCTTCGTAGTGTGGTAGTGCGATGAACTTACCGAGTTCGGCTATCGTACGATAGTGACCTAAGCCGGAAGTAGGTAAAACGTAGTGCTAGATAAGGAAGTAGAAAAGAGGTGTTCCAGTTGATTGGAAATTATTTTTTATGAGCTATTTAATTGGGTGAGAATGAGGACTGTAAACTATCAGTCCTCATGCTTTTAACATGAAATTTTCATGGTAAATCGATTTGTGTCACAATTGACTATTTGTGAAGTTTTAACTGTGAAAACTTATTTGTAACATCAAGTGTTTCTATGGGGAAAGACTTGTTGTGATGTGAAGTACTTTCTTGGGAAGTACTTCTTGTGATGTGAAGTGTTTTTCTGTGAAAAACGATTCATGTCTTCTCGAGACAACACTTTTTGTGAAGTGAAGTGTTTATACTTCCTTTGTTGTGGAAGTTTATTGATTTGGGCTCAATAAGTCCTGTTTTTGGGTCTAAAGGCCTGGGGAGCTACCTTGGCTCATGTCAGGCATTCACTTCACAGACTGCAATGACAAATGCAAGAACTCGTAGCTCCCATTGTTGGGTGACCCATGTATCCTCCCACGATGGCAATGAGTGACGAAGGTTGTTATGATTGTCAACTGCATGATGGTAACGGAAGTGGTGGTCAAACGGGAGTGTGTATGAAAACTCCTTCGACTTCTCTTCACCATTTTCCATCCATCGCCGACTTGTGGTCCTACATGTCTCGTTGGCCATCAGACTGCCGGATGTGGCCATCATCTTCATGGTATAGTCTGGTTCCTTCATGGCCTAGAGGTTGTATGTAACCCCATCCACACTTCCTTGGACAGCATCCACTTCACCAACCTCCTTCGTCTCCATATGTGCATCCATGGCTTTGCCAGGAACCCCTGTCGGCCAGAAGCGTCTCTTCTTGATCAGTGCGCAAGAATAGATTCCACATCTCTTCAATTTGATGATGGCCTTCAGGACACAGAAACCTGAATCAAGGATAACGTACTTGCCGGCACAGAAGTAAGACTTCAACATACGAAGCATCAAGCCAGCAGTCTTACCGTAGGATGATAATTCTTGCGGTCCCAGATCCTGAGGTCTATCCTTGCCCTCAACCATTTTGACTGCAAACATGACTCCAGATTCAGCACAACATGCCGTGTGATACTCATTTCCGAATGGATGTGGCTTCCTGGGACAATACACCCATCCTGGACAAGTCCATCTGTTGAACCAAATAGACATGGACTCGTGAGGCAATTGCCCAACTCGGTATGAAGATGGATGCCATGTGAGAATTGAATGCCCTAATTAACTCATGTACCTGCCAGAACTTGTCGGAGAATCGTGGTGGCAAAGACCCTGTCAACCATAGCTCTCTCATGATCAGGTTAAAACGCCGCTTTGACATGTACGGATTGAACCTGTACGGGCAGTGATTCTCTCTCTGGTCAAACGTACGGTCAATCCACCAGAAGTCGTCCCTTTTAAAGCCCGACACTGTCGACATTAGAGAGAGAATGCCCAAGAACCTAACAAACTCACCCCATGTTAGCTCGGCTTCACCAAGAGCCATGATGGCGTCATTCGTATTGGACATTATGGCGTCATAGAAGAACGATAGTGGAAGGAAATGGAGGAACACCTCTGAATATGATGCCCCATGTGGAGAGAACTGGTGTTTGAATGAGTGCCCTTCCTTCTCCAGTGTCACTATGCCTTGACGGTCGATGCCATCCCATCCCCACCTCTGTCCTTCTTTGAGTCCAGTATCTTGAAGGACGGGTTCAGGTTCAGTGGGTATGATCTCTGGTGCTGGTTCACGGTCGTCGTCAACATTGAACCCCTGGTTCCGAAAATTAGCAATGTCTTCTGCAAGATTCCCACCAAGAGGTGGGAGATCTCCGACATCTTCAGCATCATCTGGTGACACCACAGGTGAATTCTCACATGAAACACAGGGAGAGGGAGCACTGCCCCAAAAATCGTACGGATCACCCTCTGTGTCAACCCTGATGTAGCGACGAGCTGCGTGAATGATTCCATCAAAATTGCGATGCTCAAAATAAACAGCCTCGAAAGTGTGGCCATTGCGAGTAGTAGTCTCACGACGCACTGCGATGAGTTCTGACAGTCGATCGGTCTTCGTAAAGTTGGGGTTCTGCTCTTTCACGAACTTTGTGGGTCGAAGGTAATTCCACAGGACGGTGCATGATGCAGCACGACCCAAACGCCTGCGGTCTCTCTGATTTCGGCGAGCCATGATGTTGCAGTTGGTTTGTGATCGGAGGCAAAAAAACGTACTATTCCTACTTACTATTTTTGGCGGGATGTGATAATGTTGTTGGAAAAAAATTGTGACAACAGAAAAATATAATTATTGAAGCAGATATTTCACTATATGCTACTTCTTGATGTGGTACCTAATAGTGATGCAGGGCAATGCTGGGATGCCCATTATAGCCTTTTCTAGCTGGTCCTCTGTACATCTACAAGTCCAATTTCTGGCGTGCGCCAAAGTTGTTCAGCCCAGCAAGACCAAATCTAAGAAAGGCTGATATCAGTCGATTTAACTGAATTCAGTACCGTAGTTTACGTACTAATTGGCTCTCGGTTTTGGCCAGAGCCCCAAAATAATTGTTTAACTTGTGAGGCTGCTAGTGCTACAGCCACATTTAATTTGTGAAATCAAACCTACCGTATATCTCTGATGACAAGCCCCAAAAAATGTCAAAAGATACATAAAAATTACAAGCAGCCGCTGCAAGATTTTTTAGCAGCAGCTGGAGCCTGCAAAAAGGAATTCGCCTTGTTTCGTTAAAAGAAGATACAACAGTGGCCGCCAGTTGGCGTCGCTGCGCCGCTTCAGCGAGCGCCAGCGCACGGCACGACTTTTTTTAGTGCTGTGCCTCGCACAAACGCTGCGACGCGGGCACGACTTTTTTAGTGCTGCACCTCGCACAAACGTGGTATGGTAGGTTTAACATATTTTGATTTTTAACCGCCGTTTACATTGAAACCATTTTTTGGTGATATGAGTTACACGTTGTAACTAGTGTGTCAGAATTTTTGGCCACGCTTTATGTTGAGTTTAGATATCGTTTACTTGATATGTTCCATAGCACAATTTTTGGCCACGCTATAAATTAATTTTAGATATAATTTTAGAGGTAATCACATATCAATAGTTATTGAATACCCATGCGTGAGAACCCAAACACTTAGGCGTTTACGGGTATTTGCAGCAGTGTATCTGTGGATTCACCTATAAAGTTCAAAAGTTAAAAAAAGTCTTATGACGGAAAAGGAGAAGGAGAAACCTGCTCAGTGATAAACTAAGATTTTTTAAAAAAATCTTGATAAATCCTATAATCTGTCGTTAGTTAGTGGTCCTAACACGGAGAAAAAATAATGGTATCCGCCCTATTTACCTCGGTACTGTAGAGTAGGCTGCTTTTTCCCTTGCTTTTCGTCTAACCTTGTTGTGCTGTGTGTGCCTATCACCTGATGTGATGTGATGTGAGCTGAGCGATAAAATGTGATAACTCGACAACCAACCGGAGTTACTAGGAGCTATGCATATGTGCATGTTTCTGTCGGCAAGGAGAGTCTAATTCTAGTGTTTTTAGAATGACCGAGGATGATTAACATGTCAAAAAACACAAATGTCACAAAATCGGGTAAAAAAGAGCTAATAATCCGTGGGATCTTGTCATCAGAGATATTACGTAGTAAGCTTTGGATGCGTATTGAAGTATATGAATAAAAATATATCTATTAAGTTTACTGAAAACCCACGATGTCGAGAAAAGAGCTCATTTGTTGTGTCAGGACAATACCATACGGTCGATCGCTTGTGGTCGATGGAAGAGCCGCGAAAAGTGGAAGAGTTCTTCTAGCGCTTTTGTCAAGATTTTTTTAAAAAATCTTAGTCAAGATTTTTTTTAAAAATCTTAGTTTATCACTGAGCAGAATTTTTGTCTTCTTCTTCGTCGTTAGACACTTTTTTCACTTTTCGCTATTATTGGTAACATCTATTTACTTTCTATCACATTACCTGTAAATTTGCCATTTTCGTGTTCAACATGCATGGGTATTCAATCGCTGTTGATTTGTGATTACCTTAGAAAATATATCTAAAATTAATTTATAGCATGACCAAAAATTACGGGGCTTGACTGCTATTGATAGGCCTTTCTCGATCACAATGGTTTTAATTTAGAGGATAAGAAAAGTGATCATGAGGCCAATCCGCAACCGCTTTGGTCGAAGGGGCTGTTCCGTGATTCCCACTTTCTGGGGGCAGTATATTGCCGAATCGCGGTTAAAAATACCTAACACGATAATATTGGAAAGCACAGCACTAAAAAAGTCGTGCCCGTGCACGCCGCGCGACCGAAGGGGCGCCGCTAGCACGCTAACTGGCGGCCACTGTTATAATTATCTTCTTTTTAACAAAACAAACTGAATTCCATTTTGCGTGCTCTCGCTGCTGCTAAAAAATCTTGCAGCGGCTGCTTGTAATTTATCACTGAGCAGAATTTTTGTCTTCTTTTTCGTCGTTAGACACTTTTTTCACTTTTCGCTATTATTGGTAACATGTGTTAATTTCCCTTGATATTACCTGTAAATATGCTGTTTTTGTGTTCGACATGCATTGGTAATCTCATTCTTTCACCTTGAGGTTACCTTTAAAAATATATCTAAACCCAATATAACGAATGGCCGAAAATTCTTGTGCACAACAGTTACAATGTGTATCTCATCACCAAAAAATGGTTTCAACGCAAACACACCACTTATAACTTGTAACTTGTCACCAAAAAATGGTTTCAACGTAAACGCACTACACTAAACCCAATATAACGAATGGCCGAAAATTCTTGTGAACACCAGTTACAACGTGTATCTCATCACCAAAAAATGGTTTCAACGCAAACGCACTACTTATAACTTGTAACTTGTCACCAAAAAATGGTTTCAACGTAAAAGCACTACTCTAAACCCAATATAACAAATGGCCAAAAATTCTTACAACGCAAACACATCACTTACAATGTGTAACTCACCACCAAAAAATGGTTTCAACGTAAACACACTACTTTAGTGCATCGTCAAAAATATGTTTAGCGTTAAACGTTAACACATCATTTAAGCATAACCAAAAAATATTTCTATATTAACGCATCGCGAAGAATTACAATGTGTAACTTGTCAACAAAATAAGGTTTCAACGTAAGCGCACCACTTACAAGGGTAACTCGTCACCAAAAATGGTTTCAACGTAAACGCACTACTCTAAACCCAATTTAACGAATGGCCAAAAATTCTTGTGCATACCAGTTACAACGTGTAACTCGTCACCAAAAAATGGATACAACACAAACACATCACTTACAATGTGTAACTCACCACCAAAAAATGGTTTCAACGTAAACGCATTACTTTAGTGCATCGTCAAAAATATGTTTAGCGCTAAACGTTAACGCATCATTTGAGCATAACCAAAAAATATTTCTATATTAACGCATCGCAAAGAATAACAATGCGTAACTTATCAACAAAATAAGGTTTCAACGTAAACGCACCACTTACAACGTTTGAGTAAAGACCAAAAGTGGTTTCAACGTAAACGCACCACTTACAACGCAAATTATTTTAGCATCATCAAAAATTATTTCTACATTAATGCATCACCAAGAAACACACCACTTACACATTCTACATTAAAGCATCACCATAAAAGTTGATCATTCGTTACAAGTTTTGAAATCTCATAAAGTAACGAATTTGAGGCATTCACACTTCAAATTTGAAAGTCATCCATTCTTTGTTATCTATGTTCAAAATGTCACATGACAGCTCTTCAGAAGCATCACTCATGGAATCCACTGAATGTGAGCACTTATGAACTTTTCATTTCTAAACCACGTTGAAGTTCTTACATTCTATGTTTTTGTTCAGGTATGTACGAACATGCAAAACAGCTTAGTATGGAAGCTAAGATGATGAAAATGAAAAATGATAAGAAAAGAAGAAATGAAAAATACGGGCAAAAGTCAAAAGAAGTGAAGCTTCAGATCAGTCAGAAAAAAAATATTTACTATAAGAGCAACAGAAATGCAATAAATGAGATGAAAAGAGCAAGATATAAAATGAATGCAGATTCCATTTGCTTGAGGAGAAAGATGTACTACAAAACCAATGCTGATTCCATACTCCAGAAAAGAAAGATTCAATATGATATTCATGCAGATTCCATCTGTGAGAAGAGAAAGATTCACTATGAAATTAACACTGACCGTATTTCAAAGAAAAGGAAGATAAGGTACAAAGCCAGCGCATGTGTACAAGGAATGAAGCAATACAACCACAGCAAGTCCTCTGGACAGGAATGTGCATTTTCATGTTCTGAGATTGAAAATTCACCAAGTCCTACAAGCAACCAAGAGAACCCACCATGCAACCAAAATTTTCTGCCAAGAGAGTTTAATGAGTCAGAGATGGAAAAAATGGTGCAGATGATCAGAGGGAAGATTTGCCTGTCAACTGCTGTGGAAGGTGATATCAATAGGCACCGTGCACATGTATGCATCATTTGTGATCGTCTCATCATTGGATTGGAAGAAGTGAAATTTATCGAGAAAGAAGAGTTGTTGGAGAGCTCATCAAAATTAGCAGTCTCAACTTATGAGGAGTACTATGATGGTGT
This sequence comes from Cyclotella cryptica, assembly GCA_013187285.1. Lineage (NCBI taxonomy): Eukaryota > Bacillariophyta > Thalassiosirophyceae > Thalassiosirales > Thalassiosiraceae > Cyclotella > Cyclotella cryptica. The sequence continues at coordinate 248,959 of JABMIG010000034.1, read as the reverse complement.
TCCCATGCACCCAGAATTGGTGAAACAGTACCAAGTTGAGGATTGTGATTTGAAGCATCTGTTGCTCTCTCCCAGGGCAAGAGTAGATCAGAAAGGGTATGAGTGTTGTGAGATGTGCTATGGGAGCTTAAAATGTTTGAGAAATAAGGATCAAGACAAACCACCCAAATTTGCAATAGCCAATGGATTTGCAATAGGTCATATTCCTGGAGTCATCAATTTTCAAGACAAAAATGGCAATATCAAAAATCGAAGCATTAATGCCGAAATTGATTTGGATGATCTCCTTTGTGCTTCAATCAGTCCGGTGAGGCCATTTGGATATGTGCACGCTTACACTGGTGGAAGTCCAAAATCTCTGAAAGGGCATTTTTCCATGTTCAGTGTTGATCAATCTCATGTAGGAGGTGCACTGCATAAGTACAGGAGCTCAACTGGGGGGGAAAACATTTATGTGGTATTGTGTGGCAGAATGACTCCAGCTCAGAAAAATGTTGTGAGGAGACAAGCTGAATTGGACACAGACCTTTTTATGGATCTTTTAACATGGTTCATCAAGGAATCAGGTCATAAGGGATACAGTGATGTGGTGCCTCCAGATGAATGTCCAAAGCCTGTGATTATACTGCAAGATGATGACAACGAGAACAATACTTCTGATCCGGTTGCCCCAGAATTAGAATGTCAGATTCAAGGCAAGACGTATTACTTTTCAAGTGAATCACAAAATCCAAATACAGACAATTCAGTTTTTGATAGCACTGAGGATTTCGTCCAAGCTATGCTGGAGACAACTTCACCAACTATGTTGATGTATGGTGGTACTTATTTGAGAGGACATGAAATCAATTTGGAAGATGCCTTTCCCATCCAATTTCCATTTGGATCTGGATGTCCAAATTTGGGTAAAAAGAGAAAGGTAGAAGTTTCCAATGAAGCATGTCTGAAGCACTACATGCGACTCTCCTTGAACCAGTTCATGAGGCCAGATTTCATTTTGGTTTGTTATCATCTGATGTGTAGAAATGCATCTTATACTACAGGACTGATAAAATGCAAGTCCAATTATCAAGGGCAGGCACTGGGAGAAAGGATTTCAAAGCTGTCTGTGGGTGATGTGCACAAAGCTGCAAAAGAGCTGAACAGAAGGGAACAAAACAATGAACACCTTGATTTAAACACCCCAGCAGCATCATTTTTGAAATCTGTCACAACATCATGCAAAATTATCGGACACACAGCGGAAGCTGCTAAGGAAGCTCGAAAGAAGGTGTATGCACTCAGTGACTACTTTGGTCCTCACAGCATCTTTTTCACAGTTACTCCAGATGACAAATGTAATTTCAGGGTGCGCATGTATGCTAACCAAGGAAAGGAAATTGTCATTCCTACAGTTGATTGTTGCGAAGCTGATTGCATTTGTGATTTTGAGCTGAGGCAAAAGAAGAGGACAAAATATCCAGGAGCTTGTTCTCTAGACTATCAAGCTGCAATGCAAGTAGTGTGTGAACTGTTAGGATGGGATTTCAAGAAAAATTGCAGCAAGGGTGTAGGAATGTATGGCAAATGCAAGGCTTTTGTTAGAGGAAGTGAAGAACAAGGAAGAGGATCATTGCATGGCCACTGTTTAGTTTGGTTAGATAGATTTGATCAGTTGAAAGACTCTTTGTTTGATAATGATCCAGTGAGATGCCAAAAGGCAAGAAAGGAACTTGAAGGATTTGTTGACAGACATTTCTGTTCTGATTATGGCTATTCACCTGAACTAGAAGTAATTCATGAGGAATGTCAACAGCATGGCTACATTTCAGATATGTTCCAAGAAAAAGATGCACAAACACTCAGAGACTGCAGATCTGAATCTCGTAGGATGGAATTGAAGGGTCATGTGATGGAATGCAAATGTTGTCATGAAAATGGATTATCAGGTGAAAATACAGAATTGTCAACATTCAACCTTACAAACATGGCTATGGAGTCGATGAGAAATTCCAGATGTGCCGAGCCTATTAGTGTTGAGTTTCCATTGTCTCGAGAAAGATCAGATTTAATGACCTATCGGTACCCGCTAGATGGAGCTACTGAAGAAACAGGATTTCTTTTTGACAGTGAATTCAGGCATTTGGTAGCAACAAGGAGAATGAATGAGCACGACTGGAAGCATAGGACATCTTGCTTCAAATATGGCAAAGAGTGTCGTTTTCCATTTCCAAGACCTGCCATTGAAAACACGACATTCATAGAAGACAATGATGATGAAACAAAGGCAACTGTTTGGAGATCATTGGAGAAGGCAACACAACCATTTACCCTTACACTGTGGAGAGCAAGAGATCTCTGGGATCTCAATTTTTGAATACGCACTGCAAGTACGTAACCAAGACTCTTGGCTGTAACAGCAACATTCAAATCGGTAGTCCCAGGTGTGTGTTTTATGTTGTTCACTACTCGACAAAATCTACCCAAAAAGAGGACAGAGGTGTTGATTTTGATAGAGTGGGAAAACAAGTCATTCGTCGCATCCAGAAAGAAGAGGAAAAGTTGGTGGCTGAAGGATTGCAACATACACCAAACATGGAACAAGATGCCTGTTTCCGGGAGGGTTTGTGCCGTTTTCTCATTGGAATGAGTGTTCACTTGAGTCAAGATGTGTTAGTGCAACCATGGCTCATCTTCTGTTGTGTGAGAATGGTTCTAGATTTTCATTTTCACATTATTTTCAGGATCTGCTAGTTGGACAAATGCTCAATAAGTTACAGGGTGAAGTCCCAGGTGACTTTGTACTCCGCAGAAGGAACAGGGGAGAAAATGGAGAAGTTGTCATGTGGGCAGATTACTCTGTGAATGATTACTTGTACAGCTGTCCTCACCTTTTTACTGCATACAGTAGAATTTCTGTATTCCTATGTAGATATGGTATGTTATGTACCTTTAATGTAAGTATTTTTTAACTCATTTCACATCACAACATGGCAATCATTCATGAATAACCATGGGATCCGACACACCACTTTGGGAGCAGTGGACTCTCTAAATACACAACATTGCGCGCTCCTAAAACATCAAATTTTCTCAGGAACACATTTAGAGTTGACAGGATATTTTAGGAGCGCGCAATATTCACCATGGCACCTAATATGAAGCAATTAATCATCAAAGCGTTCATGTCAGTCACATCGACTGACAATACATCACAATTCACCAATCAATGGATTTGTGATGAGGGATGGTTTCAAATATTGACGAACCACATCGCATCTTTGAAAGATGCGTTAAACATAAACCGTGCCAATGTAATTAGATCCATATCATCCGTAGCAGTGCCATTGAACAGCAAGGGGGAAATCCTCATCTATCACAAGATATTTCAAATGGAATGCCCATATGCAACCTCAAAAAGACGACATGTGCATTTTTCTATCGCTGCACAAATGCAAGAATGCCAAGTGATCCAACATCCCCACCACAATGTGCTCTTGCTCTCAGGGCCGTCCCTCGTCCACTTATTTTTGATTCTGCATTCATAAAATCATGTAATGATGTCAATTATGAAATCCAAAAACAGACTTTGGGAATGAAATTAAGTCAACCTAATAACCATGATGACATTCAAACGATCTCTTCCTTTGAAGTTGATGCTGTTGAGTTCAAGAAGGGGGGGGGAGGAAGGAGAAGAGGTGCAAAGAGGTAGTGACTCTGTGGGAGGGGGCAAGAGAACAAAGTGGGGGGAGATAAAGGAGATAAGTCAAACAATACAAAACAAACTTGTAACTCACGGTCAATATTTTGGGATTCCCCAGAGGCTGCAAAATTATTTGGATGTGTGTATGGGATCGACGATGTATTCAATGTTCTGTCTGAACGAATCAATTTATTGACGGATTCAATTCAGACAGTACATGGGTACAAGAACATAATTGATGGAAATGGGGAACACTTATCACAGAATGATGTATTTTCAATTCGTAATAGATGTATTTTCCTACGCAGAGCTTACATCATTGCTCAAGATAGTTTGGGAAAGGAAACAATGAAATGGATCGATGGCTGCTGCAAAAAGGCTGTGTATGAATGTAACAAGTTGGGACTCAATACAACAATAAGTGCACAAACTGTAGCTCACTGGAATCACAGCTACGGCCCAATCCACCATTATTCAGTCCAACAAGGTGAACATTACTGCTATAAATATGAGAAAACATGATGGTTCGCATTTTTGATTTCAGTTGAATGTTTGGGGTGGTGCAATTCAAAAAATGCCACAATTGATACATAATAAACAATTCAATCAATGTAAAAAGATATTACATCATTGGATCCGATCCATTTGCATCCAATCCATTCGCATCCGAAATATTTGCGACCGAGACACTCGCTTCCCAGACACTCGCATCTGAGAGTCAAAAAACATTCGCGTCCAAGACAATTCGTGTCGAACACATTCGCGTCCAAAACATTCGCGTCCAAAACATTCGTGTCCAAAACATTCGCATCCACCGCATTCGCGTCCAAAACATTCCCGTTCCCTTCATGATCGCGAAGTCACAAGATCACGCAATAGTCCACGTACCCATATTCACAGCTTCTTGTGTTCCTTCCAATCATCATGATGTTGAAGCAGAGAAACTTTGGAATTCTGCTGAACGAAGCACTTGAGGAGGACTATGGTACAATATGGTACCATACCATACTACGATCCACATATTGTGATCGGCGATTGCAAAAGGCACAGTTTTTTTAAAGTGACAAAATACATAAGCTATTTTTGATTTAATATTGGATATTTCTGGTAGTATTTACTTAACCTAAATGATTAATTTTCTCGTTGTGTAGAATTAATACCACCTCCTACTCGGTGCAACTGAGAGATAAGGACAGCTGTACAGGCCAGAATGTTTGGAAAATTTGAGTTTCTATGAATTTGCATTGAAGTTTGAGAGGATTCCATTTTCTTTCAACCGAATGAATAGTCGTGATGAGAGCGGAATGCCAGTACTCCACGATGATGAGTTTGCATTCAAAGAAGATCATCCAGGAAGAAGATACTGCTACCTCAGAGCATCCAAAAAGATGAGAATCCCGAAATTGGCGATGCCCAAAGGAATGCTTTGTGATATTGAAGAGTTAGAGCTAACTGATGAGGAGCCAAGTAGAGGTGCGCTTGAATCAAGAGAAAACTATGCGAAAATGGCATTGCTCCTTTTTCATCCTTTCAGAGATGAATCCATTTTACATCATGAAGATAATTCCTGTTTGTGGGATAAACTTATGAATGCTATGAATGACAGAACTGAATCTAGCAAATTTTGGAAATATTGAGGTAAAATTCTTCAAAACATGCAAGACAATTTGCAATGCAGAAAGTGCAAGGTTCCCACTGATAGAATCAAAGCAACTACAACATCAAGAGAGAGCGATAATATGGATGGTCCTGCAGGGAGATTCCATGAATGTGATAGTGATTATTCAGATTATGATGATGCTGAATCAGTTGATTCTTATGATGAAAACGAGTTTGAAGAAGATATTTGCCAAGATGAAAGTTGTATTGAAAGATCGTTAAATGATCTCAAAAAAGGAGAATTTTTGTCAATCAACAAAACAATCAATACTAGGTCACTTGATGCAAGTTCAATCTTTCTAGCTGAGTATAACTCTTCTACCAGCGGCAATGAAGCATCATGGAGTGCAACTAGTTCATCCAATGCTCACACTGACAACAGTGTTTTTGGGCATGGGGCAAGTAAATACAAAACTCTACTTGCTTTCATCAGTGGTGCTACCATCAAGAATAACATGCAAGAGGATATGCAAGAATCAGATTTTTCGGAAGAGGGAATCGTTGATAGTGATTCATTAGAAGATTGTATTCTTGAGGACAGGGAATGGGCAGAACTCGGATTTACATCAAATTTCAACAGAGGTTCGATTCCAACGATGCAGGGAGTTGCCAATCATGTTTCAAGGGAAAAGCATATTACATTGGACAGAATACAGTATATTGCTTATGAAGTCATATGCAGTTCTTTTCTCCTGAATCTGATTCGTGAGAGTCTGGACTCACAGTCATGTACTGCATCTGGATTTGCTGATAGTAATGAAGATATCAGAGATGAAAGAACAACTTATATAAAACAGAAAGTGGAACAGAAATTGAAGGACCTTGGTGCCAAGGAGCAACTGTTGATGTTTGTCACCGGACCTGCAGGAGCTGGCAAAAGTACAGCAATTGATGTTGCACAACAATTCTGTTTCCAATTTTGCAAATCAATGGACATCCTTTGGGGTGATAAGACATTTTTGTTTACTGCCATCACTGGATGCGCTGCTGCTTTGTTTGGAGGTGTTACCTTACACAGTGCAGCTTACCTTAATTCAAAGTCCAAAATATCTCTCCTGAGATGCTTCATAACTGGGAACAAGTTCGAATGCTGATCATAGATGAAATCTCATTTTCGACATGTGATCAGATGGAAAAACTGAATTCCGTCTAAATATGATTCGTCGAAGGCTGTGTTCAGGTGGAACGGGATTGTCCCCAAATATGATTTTTGGGGGGTACTCAATTATATTTTGTGGTGATTTCCGTCAGATACCACCAGTGAAAGCAAGGGAAAGCCAACTCTTGTATTCCAATTCATCCTTGTGGGAAAACTCAATAAATGTTGCAATCATTCTTAACAACAGCCACCGATTCAAAGATGACCCTGAATATGGAAGGATCCTGAAAAGAATGTGGGATGGATTGTTCACAGAAGAAGACTGCAATGCCATCAATGAACGTCTCATTGGCCAGCAAGTTAAATTATCTGAAATCCAACCTGATGCTGATATTGCATATGCTTGTTGGAAAAACTCAGAGAGGGTGTCCATTCATGCCTCTGTTTTCCAAAAACACATAAAAGACTTTCCATCAGTAGAGAGTTCTGACCCTCCACCAGAGCATACTGTTGTTATTGAAGCAGATATAAGAAAGGCTCCAAAGCGGCGGAAATCAAAAAGACTTTTTCGGAGGAAACTCCATTGCCAGCAAGAGTGACGACTGAGTTAAGAAATAAAATTTATGCTAGATGTGGTGACTGTGATATGAAAGACCAACAAAAAAATGTTGACCCTGCATTAAAACTTTATGTTGGGGCGCATTGCATGATAATCGACAATGATGATATATCAAGGGGAAGAGGAAATGGTACATTGTGTAGAGTCATTGGGGTGAAGAGGAAATCCAACACACCTTTGAATTGGAAAAATTATGATGGGAAAAAAGTTTATACAATAAATGTTGCTGATGTGGATTATGTTGAGTTTGAACACTTTCCAAAAAAGATTGAACAAATCAAGCTTGAAGAACAGATCTCTTCATTAGAAAATCTCCTCCAGAACGATCCAATGAACGAAGACATAGAAGCACAGCTGCATGGGTTTCAGACAAGATTACGAAAAATTGTTTCCTCAAGAAGATTCAAGCTGAAACCAAAGAGGTACTATTGCACATTCTACAGAAGTGACATTGATCCACCTGACAAGGGTATGAGACAGACACAATCATCAAAAAAGGAGAGCACAAACAGAAAGTTATCATGATACAATTACCTATCAATTTGAATGAGGCCACAACTGCTCACAAATTACAAGGTATCACGAAAAAGAACTCATCATTAATAATTGGAATTATGGGCATGGTTGGGTTTACACTGTGTTATCGAGAGTGAGAACGAGACTAGGATTGTTTCTGAACAAACCTCTATTGTACAAGCCAGGGGCATTTAAACTTCCACCTGCTTTGATAGCGTTTCAACATAGACTGCTTGCAAAAGTTCCAGATAGAGCAAAAACATAAGATCGTTTTGAATGGAACTGTAAAGAATTACACAAACAAATCATGCAATATTTAAAGCAACAGATTTTTTGAATGGACACTGTAGAAGAATTACACAAACAAATCACGCAATATTTAAAGCTTAACATAAAATGCAATACTATTTTGACACTCTTCAAATCACAGTCACATCTTTGATTTCCCATAGAAAAATAACGGTTTGACAAACATTTGTTAGACACCTTCTTTACAAAAGTTCATATGCTTCCTCAGAGATGTTTTCCAATGCTTGCCATCCTTCATCTGCAGAGCCAAACACCTCCTTGAGGATGACATCTCGATGCTCATTGTTGTTCAATGCATCTTTGCTCTCACAGTTTTCCCAGAATCTCTTGATGAAACTGATGCAATCATCATTTAGTAAGTATGTGCTCAATGGGACAATGGTTGGTGGTGTTGCCCTGCCTCTGTTGACGAAACTAGGGACTTGATACTGCCATTGAGGTCTCACTACAGAATTACGTGCAGCATCATTGAGAACATTTACAAGATCACCAATTGCCGAAAAGAAGGTATACTTAGGATCATCAAGGGACATCACAATGACGTCTGTTGAGTACAATTTCCCTGTGGCTGAGGGTGTTTGTAAAGGAACATTTGCTCCATTAGAATCACGAAGCTGGGCAAGAAACATGATATGACCAGCCGCCTTGTCACCTTCAGAATCATCCAAATAGCGAATGATAGGAGCAATGTAGGAAGGATTAATCCCATCTGGCTTGTAACAAAAAGCAAGACAGACGCCTTCAATTCCAACTTCCTTGTATCGCACAATCTGGTCTTTAGATGACTTGACTGATTTAAGAGGGCTGCGGTCTATAGCGGACTTTCTTGGAGGAGTCGCCGCTTTAGCTGGAGGTTTGCCTTTGTAGGGGTTGATGGTGCAGTGTTTTTGGTTCCTGTGTTTGCCATGGCTGTCTTTGTTTCTAAATGATTTAATAAATATTCCCAACTCAGAATTATGAGCAACTCATTTCATCAAAAGTGTTTAAAAATGATCTGAATTTGGGTGAACAAGAATTGAAACAACGTCTCAGATTGCAACGTCTTCTCCAATTTTTTTTAAATTTTACACACACAGAAATGAGAAATTCTTTTCTCAATATTTTGTGGTTATGAGAAACAAAGTTTCTGATTTCTTGGAAAATTCAAAAAATTGTGTGCCGTGCACCAAAAGGTATCTTTTATGAAATAGATACCTATATACCATATTCTACCTGTACCTTTACATCGGTAATTTTTCGATTGACAACGTCTTGGTAATCTGCCAAATAAATTGAATGGTGTAGAAATTTGAACATATCATTTTCAAATTTAGTAATAAACTAAATATTTGGGAGAAGCTGTTCTGAGCTGCAGAGTGACTTGAACGGATAACTTTTTAACATATCATTTTTATATTAAATGATAACACAAAATATTTTGAACAAGTCAAAAGAACATTCTATAGTATAATATTCTGAACAGAATATTCATATGACAATCAGACTGAGCGATGCAAACTGCATTTGCTCTTTGTTGCCAGCTTCATTCTTATTTTGTTTTTCTTATCATAATTTTATTGTCATGGAAAGAGTGAGACATGTTCACTGTATTTTTCATTAGAGCAGAAGAACAAGTGCTGTCTTCATACCACCATCATGACGTAACTTGGTGTCTCAAAAATTTCTTCTTCCAAAATAAATCAGAGCTTTCTTTCACTTGGGTTGAGAGTCAACAACAGAATGACCATGTCTCACTGTTAGAAGCATTTCCAGTTAGATTGCTGCTGAGATTGGCATTGCATAACAAAATCAGTAATTTCGAATTGAGAAACATCAGTTTGTCTGAAGCAATATTATATCATATTTGGATAATCCAGCAACATCAAAATCACAAAAGGATCCTATCACAATGAGTTGTGCTTGTTTCTTCGGTCAAACAATATTGCCGAAAAATGACTCGCTCGTTCGGTTTGGAGTAAATATGGTGATGTGTTCAGTCTTATACAGTATGCAATCTTCACTTTCTGATTGACTGTAAGTCTTAAATTTTCAATAACATATAGAAAAATTATGGTACAAAAAAGTATTAAATTGTTGGAAATGGATATCTTATGTGTATATATCTCTGTCTGTTTTCTTTCCACATCTCTTTCTGTGAATACCAGATGAGTCTATCCGCAATGTACAAGTGTCCTCATAAAAATCTCTGAAAGATTGAAGCCACCTGAAGCAGTAACCTACTCTGTACCATTGATTCTTGTTTGCCCTTGTGCTGTAAACAAAGCTTGCTCCATGTGTCATCATGATGTCATCAATGGGATCTAGAACTGATATTGTCAATTTTCCACACGTGAAATGATGCCTGGGAGAAGTAATGTATGTGCTCTTGTTACCTTGAACATTTCCCAAAGATGGAAACCTGAATGCAAATTTCATAGGTTTGCTGCCCATTGTCAGTACCAACACATTTGACCCAACGATCTGAGAATTCTCACCTCCGCCAGAAGGATGGCCATTCAAAGTAACAGATTTTCCAGAAACAACATTTTTGATAAATTGAACATTGAAGTTGTCTCTGTGGTGACCCATCTTTGACTTCAATGCTCCATAATAAAATAACAATTGACAATGTGTGGGTGGACATTTTCTAGAAATTTCTGTGAGATGGTTCCAACATGCTCGCCAACAAATAAGACTAGCAAGAAATGTGGAAAGCTTCAGTGGCCTTCCATGCCAATTGTCTTGATGACGACCATATGATGTATAATTTGGAAGTGTCACAATTCTTCTGCCTTCTCCTTCTCCATTACCACCGCTGTAGACGTGTACTGATTGTTTCACCACTCCTTCAGATCTTCTTTTCGGCTGATGTGATGTCAAGGACTCATTAAGAATTGAGTAGCAAGGATTGTAAATCACAATATCATCGAGATATTTGCTGCATGAAATTCTCATCACTAAGCTTTCTTTGTCATCTGACTCCATAGGTGTTAGAGTCGCATCTATGTCTTCAAAAACTTTTTCCAAAATATCCCTATCCACAGGGTTCGTTATGCCAATGTTGCAACTCCAAAGTCCCACATGACAATTGTTACAATGACTACACCCATTGAAGCGACCTTCCAAAATTATACCAAAAGTATCTGCACTGCATTCTCCCTTCATTTCCTCATCTCTCAAAATGAAACGACGCATATCTTCAGTCGTAACCCATTTATTTCTAAATTCATCTGGCATCTTTAAAAATGTTGTTTGAAGCTTCTCAATCCTTTCAGTGATCCTCCTACACATCAATGATTCCTTCCTCACATCAAGCAATCTAAATCCATCACTATTTCTGAGAGCACACAAATAAGTATGCAAAGAGGATTCCTCTGCATTGAGTTTTGTATGATCCATATATTGAAAATACTGTTTTGAGCATAACATGCAAACTACAAAGGCAAGTATCAATTAAACTGAATCAACAAAAGTCATATTCATTTTAAACCATCAAATTACATACCAGACTCTGAAGTGTCACTCTCCATTATTTCAAATTCCTCTTCAAATGCTTCATTCAATCTTTCAGGAGGATTGGAAATAGGACCAGTACTCTGCAAATCAGAATCAGAAACGCTTCCATTGGAGTTATGAAAAATTTCATCTGAAGAAATGCTTTTAATATCTTCCAATTTGTTCCTTCCATCACTATCACTATCATGTGAATTGCTGCTTTTGATATCACCTGACACTTCTGATTCATCACTTTCCCTGCTTTCTAAACTGTCAGCATCGCCGTCATCCACATCATAATCATCATCATCAGATTCTCCTTCCACAGCTTCCTTGGAACTACCTTCTGCATGAGAAGTGTCACCGGAACCGCTATTGGTACTTTCATTTGCACTTTCATCTGTTTCAGCTTTACCTGCATTTCCAAAAACAGAAATTATATCATTCTGAAAACATGCAACCTATAATGGGAACAACCTGAATTACTCACGATCAACCACTTGAACCATTTTTGTAACCACCTTTCTGTTGGGGAGAAAATCATCATCTGATGATGTCTCAGTGTCAGGTGTGTCACTTTCTGGCTCGAACTGAAACCCACTTTCATCTACATCAGTACTGGCACATGGAAGAAAATATCCACCAACATTCAATCCAAATGCTTTTTCATGGTCATCATCATACTGAGGATGGTGGCAGCCCAGAACTTTCAGGCAAATGTAATCAATATTGCCCAATCCGTATACGGTGTGCAGCAACCGCAAATTATCCACGTGAACACCAGCTCTGTCTGCCAGCTCATTTCCAGATGCCTCGTTCCTCACCTTTGTTAACGTCAATCTATCAAATTTGAGATCAAAATTGCCTTCCTCCTGACACAATGACAAAGAAATATTGTAAAGACTGTTGTTTCTCATTGTAGATCCAATCAAGGGAAAAATTGCAAAATACTTGGAGAGGACAGTCAGATTCCAAGTGACAGTCACAGCTACAGTTTTGTTCCACGGCAGATATATGCTCGCTGAATTCCACAAATTGCCATAAACAGCTAACGATTCTCCATTGCTATTGTGAATTGCACCATCCACGACCACGTAGTCATCCAATTCACCCAACTGGAATTTTTGAGATTTCACCATTGAAACAAAATTCTCAACTATGAGCGTCTTTAGTTCAGGATACTTAAACTTGCAGTGTTCATTGACTTTATAGGGGTCAAGACAAACCTGAAATTCTGTCTGTGAGAAAAACCATAACATGAAAAAGCTTCTATACAAACTAACTTACTTGGTATAATGGTGTCTCATTGAAGTGTTGACATTGGTGAAGAACCATAAGTAAATTTTTCCCACGAGAACTCAACGAATAAATACTGTGCCTCTCTTGCTTACAAAGCTCTACTTCAGGATAAAGAGGCTCATCTGTCCCAGAAGCTGCTGTGAGAATGAAGACACTTGGATACTTCTTATGACATATGTGAATGCGTCTCAGATCCCTCGCAAAATGATGGTTGAGTTTCTTGTCTGATCTGGGATAATACATCCCAATAAACAAGCAAGTCTGAAGCACTACGAACATAGAAAACAGATGTGTCAATATTGGATGGTTTAATTTTAGAACATTAAAAATGGTCCCTCTCACCATCAAGCTCAAGTCCTTTATCTTCACAACACTTCTTAGACAAAGCAAAGACACCTTTTCAACATATCAGATGGTGAGGGCTTTCAATTCATTCCTGGTCAAGATTGCTTTTGGACTTACTTGACTGCTGATAGCTCTGTTTTGCTTTCTTAGGCATATTCCCCCCAGAAGTCTCTTGATCAGATTTCCTCTTCGCCTTTGGCTCTGCTGACAAAAAACAATGGATCAGTTAATTATGAGAAAATTTTCATTAAAATAGTCATAGGTATATTTACCAGAAATTGGCGAAACATCTCTATGCCTCTGCTGCCCAGCTTTCGTATACTTCTTCATTTCTTCAACAAAATCAGCAATAGTTTCAGACGCACCAAGAAGTTTGCCATTGATGTCATTCTCAAGATGGAGGCATTTAGACTCAGCCAAAAAAACCACAGCTTCCGATATCGCATTAACAATTGATTTCCTGTAACCAGCTGGATCATTGTTCTGCACACATGACATTAAGTGAGCCTTCATCTTGGAAAATATATTGTCTTTTGCCTTCCCAGAACAACATAGAGTGATAAACCAAAACAAGGAATCTGAAAATTCATTTCCCACATTCGAACGTTTGTCTTTGGTAAAATTGAGAATGAGGTCTTTCCCATACACACCAGATGCAATCTCTGTCTTTTGAAGTTTTGGAGTATCATCAGCAGGAAATAACTTCTGAACAATTGTTTCAAAGAATTTGTGTTGACCCTTCCCAACAGCAAACAGTTTCTCAAAAAACAACTTGAGCTCCTTCTCTGGTAATTTACTGTTTTTGAGGGACGGTGGAATAATAATTGACAGCTGTGGTTGCATGGAAAATTCCTCATCATTAAAATGAACGCAAAAAACAGCAAGACAAAGCTTGCCATCAACCATCACAAGGGCCATTCCAAATTTTAATAAGACATCAGGCATATCCCAATACTTTGTTTGAACTATCCAGGGAGAAACATAATCAAATTTCGGTTGTTTTGAATCCCATTCCAGCACGAAGGGCACAATTGACTTAAGTTTGTCCGGCTTATAAACACTCCATGCCGCAGCAGCCAGCAGCCTTGCAAGATCAAAAGGCAAATTCTTCGGCTCTGTTTTCCTTGAGTCTCCTCCCAAACTTTTATAAACTTCAGAATAGGAAGGTAGGCGGTACCTGTGAATATTTCCATCAGGGCGCTTCAAAACTAAGCTAATGGAACCGTCATGCTGCTTGCTTCCAGACCTGTCATGCAGCTTGCTTCCATCTTCATGTCCATCTTTGGATAGCATGTCATCTCCAAAATCAACAACACCAGAACCAGATTCTGAATGCATCGTGTTATGCGAATGGGAAAGACATTCGATCAGTCTTTCAAATCCCCTCTGAACCAGTAAGTTGTGACGTTCAAATCCCCTCTCAATCGCTTCCTGTTGTCGTGTTTGAGAATCAACCAAGCTCTGGAGAACATTTGTCCAGCTCTGACTCATTGTTGACAGGTTCTGGGAAAGAGTCGAATCGAAAGTTACCAGAGCAGAAGACTCATTCTGCACATTGTTGAGTACACCTCCGCTGCGCATAAAAGTGACGACACGCCTGAAAGCCTATGGAGAGAAGTTACCTTGTCAGAAGAATCATACACACAAAAGAGTTAACTGCACTAAAACTCACAATCATCTCCTCATCAGTAGGAGCATCTCTAATATTGTTTTCCTCTTGAATAGTAGGTAACTGTATGAAAGTAAAAGTAAGTGACATGCAGATAGCTGTTCACAAAAACACTTAACAATGCAGATTACTTACATTGGATTCCTGCACTACTTCAGCATTGGAAGACTCATTCTGACCTTCGTTACCTACATTAACATCAACAGTCTCTGACCCTTCATTCATTATGCTGCACTTTTGAATAATGGACAAAAATTCCAATAATGTTAGAAAGCACAAATCACAAGTAGTGGCAAAAAAACCTTTTCTTGGACTCAACACACAAGTGGGCACAACAACCACAACAATGCACTTCGTTAAGAATTGGACAAACAATCCTCCCATCACCCAAATGCAGTTAACATAAACCAACAGTGATTATTGCAGTGTCAGAGAAGCGAGCACCATCACAACAGTTCCAAATGATCCTCACTCCAAATTGACTCCACCACCGCCACAAACAACCTACCCCACACAATGACAAAAATTGTTGGCCCCGACAAACGACTGGCAAAAACATCCACAACAATGCACTTCATTAAAAAGTGGGACCACCAATCCTCCCATCACCCAAATGCAGTTAACATAAACCAACAGTGATTATTGTAGTGTCAGAGAAGCGAGCACCATCACAACAGTTCCAAATGATCCTCACTCCAAATTGACTCCACCACCGCCACAAACAACCTACACCACACAATGACAAAAATTGTTGGCCCCGACAAACGACTGGCAAAAACATCCACAACAATGCACTTCATTAAAAAGTGGGACCACCAATCCTCACATCACCCAAATGCAGATAACATAAACCAACAGTGATTATTGTAGTGTCAGAGAAGCGAGCACCATCACAACAATTCCAAACGATCCTCACTCCAAATTGACTCCACCACCGCCACACCCAACCTACCCCACACAATCACAAAAAATGTTGGCCCCAACACACGGGTGGCGAAAACATCCACAACAACGCACTTCATTAAGAAGTGCGACCAACAATCCTCACATCACCCAAATGCAGATAACATAAACCAACAGTGATTATTGTAGTGTCAGAGAAGCGAGAACCATCACAACAATTCCAAACGATCCTCACTCCAAATTGACTCCACCACCGCCACACCCAACCTACCCCACACAATCACAAAAAATGTTGGCTCCGACACACAGGTGGCCAAAACATCCACAACAACGCACTTCATTAAGAAGTGGGACCACCAATCCTCACATCACCCAAATGCAGATAACATAAACCAACAGTGTTTGTTGTAGTGTCAGAGAAGCGAGCACCATAACAACAGTTCCAAACGATCCTCACTCTAAATTGACGCCACCTAACTGCCACACCCAACCTACACCACACAATCACAAAAATTGTTGGCCCCGACACCCTAGTGGCAAAAATATCCACAACCACGCATTACCAAAAGAAGTAGAACCACTGCAAAACTACACCACATCAACAAACACTACAACCAAAAATGACAATTGTTGTGTCTCCTCACACATATACGGGTAGAAGCCAGGCAACGAAACAAGTATTCTTCTGCTCACCTTGCCCTTCAATTATTAGAAAGAATACAACAAATGAGAATTCTTCACATGGGTATATTGCTTCAAAAATTCACCTTCAACGCACATGATTGCAAAAAGCTTACCTCTCTATTGTCTGTCAATGGCTCAATTGTAGTGCAATGGTTTCTGTGTGGTTGACGACACGGCGGAAATCATAATGAGAGTTATAACACCGCCCTTCAAAAATGGCAGAACTTGAAACCAGAATACAACGCGACAATCATTACGGCTGCACACCACAGCCGTTGTTCAAGACCGGCAGAGGACGCAACCACCACAACGAATTGTAGTGACAGCTAACACACTGGGCAGAAACGAGCCACGGCCACAACGACACCAAGGACAACAGCCAAAAATAGTACAACAAGAGACGCCCACAACAATAACAGAGGCGCCACAACGACGATGTACCACTGAAACGATGGCAATAAAACAACGCCGCAGCAATGTAAAGCACACTCACCAATCAGAAATTTGACAGGTGTGGTTGTCGTTCTGCACACACAAAAGTTAAAAACTTCAAGAGGGTTTACATGTACGATGGCAAACAAGCTGACACAATGTTTCAGAAATAAAACACGTCATATCATGATTCTACTTAGGCTCACAAGACTACTCTATTGCCCAAGCAGGAAACAGCATTCACGATTGCATATGACAAACTGCACGGCCTAAGCTTACTTCTTTTTGAGCACACATTAGTATTCTATTGCCCAAAAATATAAATCACTTCAAGATTGCATCATTCAAAACTGCACGGCCTCTGACAACATAGATATAAGGTACTACTCCACCAATGATACAAATTTATTCGTAACAGAACATGCATAATTTATTCACGAATAATAAAACTTTTACATTTACATCACTGTGACCACCTTACTTCATTAGAATGATAATACAATCGCTTAAGTACTACTCCGACCTAAAGCATGTTTCGTTCGTGACCTTCACAAATGACCTCAACCTAGACAGCAGCCGCCTCAATTGATAACTAGCATCGACTGCTAAAAAATCTTGCAGCGGCTGCTTGTAATGTTGGGCTCTCTCTAGCACCTGACACGAGATCGCTGTCACAGGCTTTATTCGTGAAGACATTTTTAAGAGCCACTTCCCTTTGTGAATGATTCCGACTCGGAGGCCAGAGCCCTTACATTTGTCATCCAATTAGTACGTAAACTACGGTAGGGGTGTGAATAGGACCGCAATAGAATCTCATTTGAATTTAGAAAGGTCACTCACTGACGCAGTGCCATTTACTAATGGGTCGTAAGAAAATTCTTCCTATAGCATTACACTATTCTATACATAAACAACGTCAAAGGCGTGGTACAGCACTCGTTTTAAGTTCAGATTGTCATAGAGGTAGAGGAAACTACATTCCAAGATCATTCTCGATGACTTCAGATACTTTATATCCCCCATTCTTCGTCAGAGTATCAAGAGTCTTGCGAAGGGACACATTCTCGACTTCCAAAACTGTGACTTTGGTTTCAGCAGAAATCTTCTCGTTTTGCGCCCGCAACAAGCGACTCCTGAGAACACACTTTTCCTTTTCTGCCTTGTTTGCCCTATCAGTTTCTTGGTCTAGTTTCAGCTTTAACTCAAACTCTGCACTTTTCAAGCGCTCATTTTCACTCGACAGAGTCAAGAGCTGTGCTTCAGATTCTTGTTGGTGGAGAGTGAAATCTGTCCGTAGTTTATCAGCAATGGCCTCAGCATGGGCTTTGGCGTCACGTAGAGTTTGAAACTCAGCCTGCATCGCTGCAATGAGATGGCTGAGCTCTTCTGCTGATTTGGTGTAGTCAAAGTCACTGTTGTTATCAAACAGCTTCAACAAGGACAAATTAGAGTTTGATGGAATTCTTCCCATAGAACTAGGGAGAGTCTTAGTTTGAGAAGACCCCTTTATGTGTAACTGACCTCCACTTTTGTCGCTAGACTTTTGACTCTCTCCACTCAAATCTCCTGACGTTTTTTGCTCCTTCGCTTGGCCATTGTCTTCGTCGTGACAAGACAAAGCTTCGGCTCGCACTTCGATTTCCCTTGTTTTGAAAACAGGAGGATTCGACGATTCCTTCTTCGCCTCAGACGCTCTCTGCGTCGATCCCGCATGCCTAGAATTTGACGCGGATTTTCTCAAGGGCATTTGCGAAGAAGGGTGTCTTGTCTTGGAGATAGGTCTTTTGATCAAGTCAACAGTATCTGCAGGTGCATCAACACTCTTCGTTCTTGTGAGTAAACGAGCAGGATGTGGAGATTCCTCTCTACTAAATGGCGCCGAAGGTACTGAAGACCTGCCCCTGCCTTCAATTCGCCCTTTAGTCGAAGATGACTTTGTCAACGGACTCGAAGTGTTAAACGGCGGAGTTTCTGTGTTCGGGGGGAGGGATTTCGACAATGCCCTAATGCTCCTTTGGTTGCGGTATTTCGGACTGGATGTTGATGGACTCAACTTGGCGTGATCTGACAGATCTGAAGCCCATGAGCTCACGGGCTTCCCCTGTCGGAGTTCCCTAAGCTGCATCAGACGCTGTTGCCTACGCTCGTGTAACTTGGCAAGTTCTTCCATTCGGTCCAGTGGGTCGTCACAGGCAGCCATTCGCGTCGATTCTCGACGGGTCCGCGGGGACAAGCCAGGAGATTGGGGGGTGTTATCGCTCATGCAGACCATTGGTTGTGTAGTCGTTTCGAAGGCGTGAGGAAAGCTGACTTGGTTTGATAAAATGGAATTTGGGCCATGGGTCGAATGAAAAATAATTATGGCATTTCTATAGAGACTATGTATGACTTCTTATGCTCTGTATGATTCTGGCTACAATACACGAAATTGTATTATACCGACAATGACTGAGACCATCAGCATTATTGCCGTTTGCTTCATGGGGGACATCACTGCTGTCTTCACACAAAATTGACTATAACATAAATACCAATACCTCTACCTTGAACAATACCCCGTAAATAGGTGTCAAGTCGTACTCATGAAAAATTCGAGTCACGCTTCTCATTTAACCATTGAGAATACTACTCACGGTTCGACATGAGTGCCTCTTCCAGCAAAAAATGACCATCGGGTTGTGATCGATTATCGTACGGACTGGTACCATATGGTACGGTATGTGAGAACACAAGACACTATCGTATTGTATCGTACCTTTGCGACAGAGTTCAAACCAAACAATTGGACAGCCAAGAAAAGCACTCCTGCCAGTACCGTATTGTACTTAGACATATTATTCTTTTGTATTCTTGTATATATTATTATATATTGCATACCATAACCCCTTTGCAGAGTGCAGGATCACCAGGTCAGTGACCCTGCCCAGCTCAACGGAACTGACCTGAGTTGGATAGAACTCTCTTGGCGTAAATTTCATTGACACCTCATACCTTAGGCCCGCCCAACCTTACAGTAGTTACCCCCGTACCCATACCCAAAGTTCAGCTTATTTTCTAGAATCCCGAATATGTGTGCCTTTTTGTGTTTTCCTTCCTTACAGTTCACATACACATACCCGAATGGGAGTGCTGTTATTACTCTACCGTATATCACGGTAGGAGGGGTGACATCCTACCGTATAAATCGGATTATAAGTCATTCACATTATAAGTCAAGTGGGAGTAGAATCAGTGACATTTGTTCTTTTCTACTTCATTCACACCCGGACAGCACTAAAACATAAAAAAATAGATTCTCCTCACCGCCAGCAACACGCCCATCTGTGTAGCTCCCGATAACTCCTTCTAGTTGTGGAGTTATGCCAGATGGTAGCGGAACACACCACACATCACGGGCACATCACATCTCTGATGAAGACGGGGGAGGACGCATCAATTTCGGCGCGAGCGGAGTTACAAAGAGCAAAAAAAAGAAGTACCCCCCTACGGAAGTAAATAGGCAAAGATACCAAAAAAAATAACACGGGCGATAAGCTAACTTGAGTGGATTATAGGTTACTTTTTTAATGTATCTTTTGACATTTCATTTACTTATAAACCGATTTATACGGTAGTTAATTTTACTAGCACAATAGTATGATTTTTGCCTGACGAAGGGGGGTCCTAAATATACATAGTATAAACCCCCCTAAAACGGACGTGCACAAGCTCAATTTCAAATATACGGGTTATAATTGACTTTGAACTACGTGGTGGAGTTTGAACCACGAACGATGGAATTTACTATTCCCACGTACAATTCTACGTGTAGACACTTCTGGAGCTTCCGATATCTGACATATGTTACTCCGTAGAAAACATACCAATTTCTACGGGGTGGACTTTGAACCATTTCATCATTTTGGCTTGTTATGGCAGTGCAATTACAGCTGTCTTCCGTCAAAGCTGAGGACACGTAGAGCTGGACTTAAGCCCTTGAGATAGTCCCAAAGGGTTGTGCAATCTTGGCCGGGTCTCAGGGGTTCGATATCGAGGTCACACCAGTGGCCAAAGACATCTGACATGTCGTGGTTCAAAGTCAATTCTAACCTGCACTATAGTATGAATGATCCGTCACTAAAGAGAGTACATAGGGGGTACGTAGGTGGGAGATCTGTAGGTAGCAGGAGGTAGGAGGCTGTAGATAGTAGGCAAGTTCCTCCTACTACATTACTAACAACTATGATGCTACCAAGCTATGGAAGCTGAGGAATCTAATACACCATCAACTTCCACAACTTCACCCATTGATTGAATAGTAAAAACTCTCTTAGTGTCCCACTTCCCACCAGGTACCAACTCAATCTCTTCGTAACAATTCTTGCCATCCAATTTGACCATTCTTGCTAGAATCTTGAACTTCTTATTAGAGATTGGTCCTAGGTACTCGACTTGATCAGAGTCACAATGGATGAACCATTTGTTGTAATGCTTGCTGAAGATCGCAATCACGCGGAAGCATTCTAGAGAGATGTTGTGAGATGCGATCGACGATCGATTGATGATGATGTGTGTTGTTGTTTGCTGGTTGGAGTGCTTTATTAGAAGAAGATTCACAGAAGATTGAAATATTTTCTGTTGATTCATGACGTGGCACTCAAAGTACACAGTACGATAGGTAAAATATCTATATATGGTGCTATTATGTGCTACAAACCCTAGTATTTGCCTGACGGCGGAGAAGAAGTAGACAAATATACCATAGTATGTGATTTTTGTCCCTTAACTAGGCTTCAGTTAGTGCGGACGGCAGAAATGGATACTGAAAAATATACTATAGTATATCTATTTTTGTCAACGAGATGTCACCCCTCCTATCACGGTTTGTAAGACCCCCCAAATGTACATATATGGTATGTTAACACAAGACACTACAATACAGTACCTTGCAGATATGGTGCAAACCAAATAATTGGACAGCCAAGAAAAGCATGCCTTCCAGTACCGTATTGTACTTCGACATGTTCTTTTGAATTCTTGGATACCATAACCCCTTTGCAGACTGCAGGATCACAAGGTCAGTGACCCTGCCCAGCTCAACAGAACTGATTGGATAGAACTCTTCACCTGTCAATTTCTTTGACACCTCATACCTGAACAATTTTCTAAGGGTTACATTTTATCACCCTTGTGTATGATACATCTTTCTTTCACTTGGCTTTAAAAGGTTGCCAAGGGGTCACCCCCATTTGATCAAATCATGTGTATTTTTTTCAAAAAATAATTTGGCTTGATGGTGTATGTTGTATGTCATATATTGATGAAAGAGGCCATCGACCCCATATGTTGTGTCAAGTGAAAGCGATTCCAGCAAATTATCAATATATATTTAATCAACTCTGATATGTTGAATTGTTTGATTTAAATGTCAAATTAGGTGCCTACAATATAAGGCATGTATCTCTCTCACATAGTAATTACACAAACCAAAAATCACTAATAGTCACCCACCCACACTAGGATTATTGCATGTGTCATGATGGTTGCATGAAGATTTGAATGATTGAACAATTGTTTGTGCATAGAACAGACAAGGACTGTAACATAGTAAACAGAGCAGCATAGGCCTAGAGCTCCCTAATCTATGTAGTATCTCTTTCAAATGAAAGTAAATTCAACTATTTATTTGTTGTTGCTTGAGAAAAGCGTAGAAAAACTACATACCTACTCATAGAACTCTCTACCGTATATCCTCACCGTGCTTTTGAACTGTGTATATTTTGAGTACTAAGCAGTTCTGGTCTAAACAAATAACATATTACAAAAGGATACCTTTTTCTGAAGGTATTGGTGTGTCACACAATAGGCAACAGTTTGTCCTATCAAAAGTTATCACCATATATCATGATAATATGAAATGGTATCTTTTGATTTTGACATTTCGTGGATCTTATGCACTGAGATATACAGTAGTACATCACATCAGATGCCTCATACATGTGCATGCAGTAGAGGGTGGCTTTGCAGCAGAAATGCCACTGTATAATATTTGTGTCAAATCACTTACAGTTGAAAGAATAAGCCTACATCCTAACCCACCCCATGTTATGCCTCTTCAATTCTGACAGCACAGTATGTAAAATTCAGGATACAAAAAACTTCACTAGCTCCTACACCACCTCACCATACCCTTACTTTTGTTTTTGCTTGAATCTTGTCACATTTGATTGAGGTTGAGGGAACTGGTTTATTGATAACAATATATGATACCTATCTAGTTGTCTTGCGGTTGATGAAAGGTAAGGAAACATAATCTGAGTCATCTCTTTCTCGGTAATAGTCTTATTTTTCAGAGAAGGCTTATTTCTTGGAAATAGTCTTTTTATAATGCTATTTCTGAGAAATAAGACTTCTCTGAAAAATAAGACTATTGCCAAGAAATAAGCCTATTTCCAAGAGCTACATGATGATGTACTATTCTGACCTGAGCCATTTGGTTTTGCAATTAAGCGGGATTTTTAAAGGTAGGTTTGAAAAGGATCGATGAATTATTTTTATGAGCTTATTTTACTACAATTGTGAGGATGGAAGGGCAGTGGAACTGATGTTCCATCCATTTTATTGAAAACCAACATTGTGTAGGTTCTACACAATGTTGGTATGTGTATACCCTTCTCAAGGGTGTTCCCTTGTTTTGAGCTAAGGACTTCTGTGTTGGCGAGTTATGGACTTCTGTGTTGGGTAGCCCATGCCTCTTGGATCAGGGGCAATAGGGCCCTTTTCCTGGGGAGTCCTTGCCTCTTGGTATTTTGCCTTTTTATTTTAGGTAAAAGATTCTTTGAATTGTAGTACCTAGGGGTACTAAATAAGGCAGATTTTTGGCATATGTCACTCGCCCCCACACCCACGAATGGAGTGTCAGGTAAAAATGGAACAAAAACCTAAGGATTTTTAGGTCAAAAAAGGGGTCTCATGAGAGTAAATACAACAAACTACAGAGTTTGTTAAAAAATATAAAAACTAAGTTTTGATTGAAGAGGGAGAGGCCGTTTTGATGTTTGAAAACTGACATTTATATACATTTTTAAGTTTGATTGTTAAAAAAGGTGTAACTCTTCGTATATTTAATCATTCCGATTTTGTTCTGCGTGGAAGCCTGATGGTGCCATTCGCATGAACCGATGTGATAGTCCAAGGATCACTTTCATACCTACTTTGACCTTTGTGGAGTATACCATCTTTTCTAAGAAGTACTAGATCACCAACTTTGTAGTCCCAATCACGACGTGAGCAATTTTTCCTTTCTGTGTTTTGGTCTGTTTGGTATTTCCTATATTCTCCAATTTTGTTCCAGTCAGCCAGGAAGGGGATGCCAAACAACATGTCCTGACCAAAAATGGCTGCTCCTGGGGAGGCTTTTAGTACTGTATGGTAAGTTGAGCCAATGGCCCAAGCGACGCTTGTCATGAATGTATCTATATCACTTGTTTCTACTGAAGGGGGGCCATGTCTATATCAACAGTTAGGAGCATACATGAATCACCTGATGCACTCATTCTAGAATAGCGTTCGCTTGTGGATTCTTGACACTGGTAGGCTTACTCATGATCCCAAATGATTCACATAGGGCTGTGAAGTGAAGTTTGTATTGGCGTCCATTGTTAAAAAGTATGTACTGACAATGTGGATACCAAATTAACCAGGTCTTGTTCACTAAGTTGCTGATCATTGCTGATGATTTATCAAAGTATGCTAACTTAGGTTCCTCATGGGTCTTTTTGCCCTTACACCTTTGTATCCAGGGGAATTATTGCCTCAGTGATTACCGGCAGTTCAACTATTTCAAACTAACTGGAAGCTGGGTCAATCATAGTCAGAGACATGAAACCAAATACTGTCCCATCTTTACCTTTGATCGTGCACGGACCTATAAGGTCCACACATAGTACTTCCCAAGCATTGACGTAGGCCAAGAATCAGCCCATTTTTGTACCAATTGGTAAAAAATACAAAAGGAGCATTCTCAGGACTCCCCAGGCAGGAAGTCCACTGCCCCTGATCCAAAAGACAAGGACTCCCCAACATTGGAGTCCACCGCCCTGGTCCAAAAGGCAAGGACTCCCCACAACAGGAGTCCACTGCCCTATGGACTCCGGAACACCAGAGTCCATGGCCCCTTCCTTTGAGAAGGCAAAATTGCATACCAATTGTGTGTAGAATCTACTCAAATTTTGATTACATCGTTTGGATTGGAATTGCAGTTCCACTGCCCTTCCATCCTCACAATTGGAGCAAAATATACTAATAAAATAAAAACTTCGACCCCTGTTGAACCTACCTATAATTTTCGCGTGATTTTTTTGCAACAATACAGCTCAGGTCACTATCTTAAGACAGCAGTGGTGCGACCTTTGCGCACCAAAGCCAACGACATCCAACCCTTCCATCACGAGGTACGCTAATTTTTTTGATCGGGAGCGGCAATTTCATCTTTTTTGCGTCAGCGATGCGTTTTTTTGCGTGATTGACGATATCTCCAAAAATCATCTTCACGATCGATGAATTCCTCCGGTTTTGCAATCCACAAGTTCTCCAAAAATTCTCCCGCGATCAGCGAGATAGCGAAAAACTTCGAGCGATTGACTTCGGCGATCGGGGAGTCCTACGAGTCGGGTTAATTTTGCAATCAAGAATTCTTGCAAAATAGTTGGAAGCAAAGATGCGTTGTGATGAAATGGTTTTTATGAGTTAAGTTGTCTGCTAGTAAGCAAATATGCTTCATTGCACAAAATGAAACTGTGTAGGATCCTACACAGATATGAATTATCTTTATGTCATTAATTGCTGACATAAACCATTTTGTCCCAAATGGTATTTCTGGGTGGTGAACCTATTCTTGCTATTTGCCTGGTTCTTGCCATTATTGGGAGATATCCCTGATCTCCTGAGATATTAAGGGTATCTTAAGTTTACCCTAGAGTACTAGTAGGGTAGATAATTGGCCTCTGTCACTCGCCCCCACGATTGGAGAATTCTTGTGGCTTGCGGAAAAGTAAAACCTCTGTGAGGAAAAAAACCGATTACAAGCCAGACTTGCAGAAAAAACCTCCCGGTTGAGGTTAAAAATTGCAAGCTTCCTGTGACGTTTTTACATACATATTATTGTATGTACTATATGAAGTGTAAGTTCTTGTGGAGAGGGAGATTTGTCATGGCTTGTGATAAAGCTGGTGTTTTTGTACTCTCCTAAGCCAAATGTATATGACTTACTTCCGCATGAAACCCTGATTGTCTTAATGTATAACTTTTGTGATAGTCCAATTATCACAGCTGTACAGACTGAATATTTGTGTGGGGTAAAAGACCTTTGTATACTAAGCATTACTTTCATGGGCCATGTGACCTAACTTTGATGATGATCAAGTTGGGTCGGTTTGGTGTTGCCTGGTGTCTCCTATTGATTTTGTATGTGTGTGCAAAAGTGGATTGCCGAACAACAATTCCATCTTATGATTGCTACACTACATTGAGGCGATAGGCACTGCATAGTAGGTATGAGTGAATGGCATCTGAGTGTTTGTTTAGGAAAACATCGTGCCACTAGAAGCTGCTGACAAGACCATGATGCGTCAGCAGGCCAAGCATCTGCTTGATCTCTAGTTAATTATTCACTTTTTGGGTTTTAATTGTTGAAGACTCTGGTTGACTTACACTGGGAATCCAAATGAAATACATATGGTCCGAAAGTGTAGTGTAGAAACTACACCTTAATTGTTACAATGTGTGTATAATGTGGATATTGAACCAGGTCTATGTACAAAGGTGCTGATAGTACGATATTCTGTTACTTCTCTCATGCATCCTTGGTGTGAGAATTTGTCCTTCTATTTGCTCTATCGCCCCTATGTATCCATGGGAATAGTTGCCCAAAGGGTCATCTACCGACAAGTGAACATGTCAAGTCATACTTAATGTATTGACTTGAATCATTGGAAGGTCCAAACATCAACGTCTATGTCTTTTTGTACCATGAACAGTACTGATTAAGTGTTTATGATATCCTTCTGTATTGTTTGCAAGGGTCCTCAGGGGAGGTCTGTACATGTATAACTCTTTTGTTGGTGGTAATGACATTTCAGCATAGCTAAGTGTGCATGTTTGTACCTTTATATTTTATTTTTAAAGACAGCTGTTGACTATTATCTTATGGTTTATGGAACCATGTTGTGAATTCACAGCAAACATCTTGGAGAAGTGAATGTTCCTTGATCTTGATGTTGACAACGTAATAGTTGTATTCTCTATGGATTTGTCTAAGCTAGTGAAGCGATACTTCTTTCAGTGTATAGCTGCTTGTGTTGCATTTGTTTTGCATTGCATGCCAACAAGGGGCTACATATCTCTCAATAGAGATGTTCATGTTTGACTTATCTTGTGTGTAAGATGTTATTCCTGTTTAGCTAGGAATACTCACAATTCTATGTGCTGTGGTTTTCAAGAACAAAGGTTGTGGATCCTTTTTGTCCTTGTGCTCATATGATTATGAGGCTTATTTTATGGTTCGTTGTGCAACACGTATGTGCACTACCTATGGTCATCCCGTTGTCTTTAGCCAAAAAGACCCACGTGTTTTGGTGACTCTATGAGTCCTTCCTTATGGATACCATATGTGTTCTCCATGGATAATTCTGAAGGTAAACCGCCAGAAGTTCTCACAAGAAAATCAAGTACTAGACATCAAGTCTCAGTGAGACCATTATCTAGTAAGACACAGTGTTGAATCCAATGATGTTAATCATGGTCAAGGATTCATTTTCTCTTATTCTGTGTATTATATGCACTCTAAGTTCAGCAAGCTGTACTAGAATGCGAGCATACCCAACCTGAGTTGGTGTTGCTCTAGACTTGTTGTCGTAACAAATGTCTAACATATATGTGTCTCTTTTTTGTGTACGGTGTACCTCCTCCTCTACAATTCAAGTTGTGAGTGAGGTGAGACAATCATATTGTCTTGCCTAAGGTTCTCCCTTGTACTGGACCACCCACTAGCCTGTGAGTTCCCTGTATGAGCGAATGTTTAGCGAGTTTCACCTGCTTGTAAGCATGGTGCTTTTGCCATGAGATGACTTTGGGTCTGTCATTAAGCCCTTGTGTCTTTGTGCAGAGATGTTGTGTATTGGTTTGTCATGCAAACCTTTACTCGCTGCTTGGGAAGTCCATCCTAACCTTGTTTAAGGTGGTCTCTCAAGCTAGCCTTTGGAGAATATCATATTAATCCATATGAGTTCTATCGAGAACAGTATGGCCATCATTGACTCCATTGAATGTGCTTGTGAGGCACATGGAAAACCCATGATTGTTATTGCTAGCTCTGAGTAGGTATAACCTTCTTCAGTGTTTCTAGGCATGAACGGGTTCCAGATGCGTCAGTATCAAGTCTATGATTTGTTGACTTTTCATGAAGTCTTATGGTGTTTGCAGAGTTGAACATAGCAACATCTACAGTACTGTAAGGATTCTTTTGAGTTTAGATAGTTTTCCTAAATTTTTGTCCATATCTTATATTAAGAATCACTTTTTGATTTACAGTAATGTATGTTTGTTTGGGTGTTCTGTTGTTGTACAGCCAGTTCTGACGACGGCTGTCAGTGAAACTCTCCAGTCGCCAAGGTAAATTGTCCTCGTTAATTTTCCTTGACTTTTCGGACTGATTGTGCTCTGTCTTTATAGGCTGTAAACCTACCTCATTCAAAAAATAGAGGTAAACAGGCACGTTCTTCCAACACACCAAAACTTCATCAAACAGTTTCTCTTGTCATGAGAAACCTCAGTAACGTGTATGAAATTGAGTTTTTAGTGTAAGTGGGTGTCTTTTTTTTTTGTTTTGACACAACTTGGAAGGTCTGCTATTTTACTCAACCCCCTGAGGAGTATTTCACAGGAAGGGTTATCTCTGTGATCGTGGGTATTTTGGCTCAAGAAGAGTACGGCACTTTAGTGGTTAGCTACGTGCTTGGTATGTTGTGTCCAGGTTTTGTTTCAACTCTGGTTCACAGATTTTTGCAGACTTTGCATCAATTATCACTGGCAGGGTAAAATTGATCTTAACATATTTTATGTTGTCATTTGTTCGAAAATCTAGAACAATTATAACTCAGTCCTTCCATTAGTCAAAGACTGAGGTCATATGCTGGCTTAGTCACTCTGGGTATCACGTACTCAGAACAGCGTGTTTTGACAGGAATTTACTGCTTGTGTGATAAAAAACATCTTATGACTTTGCCCTTCCTTTTGAGTAGGAAGAACCCATCCTGCGTGTGCCAAGAGTGACACCTGCCTAGCCGGGTAAGGAAAACATATGGATGTTCCTAATTTTGGAACATGGGGAAAGGTTGGAATTACGTCCTTCTTGCTTTCACTGTTACTGTAGAAACACCATGTCAGGGGTTCGAAACCCAACATGGTTTGATTTCCAGTTGCCTTTTTGATACCATTGCTTGTTAATAGTGCAGCATGGCACATGTGCACATTTTCTCCATGTGGGAGAAGAGTTCATCTTCTTGAGAAAACAGTTCATGATGCCAGAAGATTTCTTGGCATTTTTGTTTTATTTTTACATGTAGCAAGGTATTTGAATATCAGGTTATTTTAACGTGACAGTAGAATTTTGATTAAGATTTTTCTCTAAAGAGCTCTTTAATTTAAAATTAAATAATTCCGAATTTATATTTTCAGGCTCTATATTCTATTTTCCTCGGACCAGAGGATGTGCAGTGGCTATTCACAAGCCAACTAGCTTTTCTTTCCTTTTTTGCCAAGCTCAAAAGCTCATATGCATGAAAGGGATACCACATGAGAAGAATTCTCATTTTTGTGGACTTTTCTCACTTTTTTGCTTGGATTTCAGAAAGAAACTTAACAAGTTGCGTGTTTTCCTGACAAAAACCGCAAAAAGTACGCAGCATTCTGGTGCAAATCGGAATTTCACGAGAATTTTGCTGTGAGTATTTCTGGGGCACGACACGTAGTCGATTTTGGGGTCCATCTTGCGCCCCCAAGCATTCTGGGACTTGGAGATGTTACTCCGCGTCGCTCTATGCTTGACCAGGATAGGGCAATATATTGCGCTCCTATGCCTTTGTGAGGAGTAGAACCATGTTCTCTCCTAGGCTGGTCATTCGTGATCAAGGGCTGAGCCCTATGATTCTAGGACTCACTATTTGAGGTCATTTTTTTTGAGATCGTGAGTGCGAGGGCTGTGTTGTGAAATGATTTGTGAACTGGGCTGTGCCGTGACGAACTCCCATGTGAATGGGGCTGATCCGCGATCGTGGGACAAAGTCCGGCGTGATTTTATTTTCCCTTGAAGTCGTCGCTTAAACACACTTGAACCTTGAGTCCCGCGCCCAACCTGTGCCCGTGCTGTGTTCCTTTGATACTCCCACCTCCACTATACAAATG
This sequence comes from Cyclotella cryptica, assembly GCA_013187285.1. Classification (NCBI taxonomy): domain Eukaryota; phylum Bacillariophyta; class Thalassiosirophyceae; order Thalassiosirales; family Thalassiosiraceae; genus Cyclotella; species Cyclotella cryptica. Next base: position 218,829 of record JABMIG010000034.1, on the reverse strand, counting down.
AACGCAAGGGGACTGGATCGTTGGAGTACACAACCCTGCTGAGACGAGAACTTCTTGGGGGATTGTGCGTCTTTCAAGTGACCGAAACCTCTCGGGGGAAACATGCATGCCTTTTTAGGCCTTAGAGGCCATACAATTCTTCATAGGGTAATTTTCTGCCCTAGAAGATCTTTTATTGTACTGACATAAGGCTATAAGTACATAGTACTCCGTGGTGTCAATGCAATTGCATGTGATCACGGGTACGGACTAATTTTAAGTCTAATCCTGTTTTTAGGTCTAAAAAGAGACTACACACATATTGCTCATTCGGATAAAAAATAAACCGAGGCATTTATGTTTATTGCCTCCTCATTTGATGAGGGGCTGCTAAGAGCTATGTTGCAAGTTAGCTTTAATGCCACAAGTGCGTATAATACGTCACGAGTGGTCTTTTTTTCACAACAAGTGCACTAAGTGCTAAACGCGCACTCTGCTAAAGATAGCGGAGTATACCCATGTCAAGTGGGATCTAGTCCTCACTGACGTACGGGGCAATTGTTCTTGGCTACGTGTTTGAAAAACACGTGTGCCGGCCTGTGAGTGAAACTCACTTCAACTGGCGGAGTACGTAACTCAGGGCTTGGCTGTGGCTATAGCTACTCTGGGAGTCAAGCAGCACAAGTTGCACTATGCCTAACATACTACAGGTAGTGTACAGCTTCAAGCGACAAGGGACGACAGACAGACGAACCTACCATGGTCAACCTATTCAGACAGCTGATGGATGATGGTTGGTGGAACGAAGGACAGACGATCCAATCTGGTCACGCAAAGGCTTTCAATTGATAGTGACCTAAGTCGTTACAATGTAATTTTGTATTATGTAGTAAACGGTATATACGCTGTGATGAAATGGTTTTTATGAGTTAAGTTGCCTACTAGTAGCAAGCAGCAATGAAGCAAATATGCTTCATTGCACAAAATGAAACTGTGTACGATCCTACACAGATATGAATTATCTTTATGTCATTAATTGCTGACATAAAGCATTTTGTCCCAAATGATATTTCTGGGTAGTGAACCTATTCTTGCTATTTGCCTGGCTCTTGCCATTATTGGGAGATATCCCTCATCTTCTGAGAAATTAAGGGTATCTTAAGTTTACCCTAGAGTACTAGTAGGGTAGATAATTGGCCTATATCAAAGACTTTCAAGAAGTAAAAGTCGAAGAAGAAAAACTAAAAATAAATAAAAAAAATCTTTTTCGAACTAACCTCCACAGGGCACCCAAGACCTTTTCAAGGCCTTGTTTTATAATACGCCCCTTGGAGAGGCAATTGAAAGGATGTTGCCAAGTAAATCAAGTCCATAGGCATCAAGCCACAGGAGTGTGAGAGGAGCTCTGGGAGGTCCAAGCCACCCATCTCCTATATTCCTACTACCATGGACACCACCAAGGTGGTTAATAAAATCAAGGTTTCCAACAAAATGACCTTGTCTGTCACAGTCTTTGACGAGGGAAGTCCAGAGCAGTTCCTCAACCATGTTCAGACCTCACTGGAGATCATTTCCCAGAGAGGTCTAGACACAGATTATGAGGAGGCATGCAAGGCAGATATCAAGGCTGAGGAAAAACTGACTGTGGCCACTGCGGCCAAAGCCAAGTATAAGGGAACGGATGAAAGCTCTCCCGTCCTCCAGGCATGGACAAAAGCAACTGCTGCCAAAATCCGTGGCAAAGAGGCCATAGAGTCCGCTGGCCAAGCGATCTTCTTGCAGTATTCCACCCAACTGTCGGAGACTGCCCGTCATCCTTGGACCACCATCGTTGGGAAACAGATCAACTGTGAACCCTGGACTGATGTCTATGGGGTTGATCACCCCACAAAATGCCCGGCAACTTGGAACTCCTTCAGGGAGTGTGTCCAGTTGCACCTGCAGACTGTCTTTAGGACTGATGCAGCGGAGCAAGAATGTTTTTATATCCGCAATGGGCTGAAGAAACCTAACAGGGTACCCATCATGGACTTTGTGCAGAGGATCCAACGTCGTAACGGGTATGTAGAACTCTTGTTGTGCCTATTTTACTCTTTGAAGGCTGCAAAGTCAATGAAAGTATGCGGGCCATTTGATGATGCCGACTTGGCAAGCCACATCCTCAGGATGGTTCCTAGGAACTGGCAGGACCAATATGAGCTCAGTGGAGCTTTGGTACCCCAGAGCGACAGGGAACTTCTCGAAGTCCTTGAATGCATTGAGAAGGCCTACCCCACCAAGAAGGTTGGAGAAGGACCCAAGAATGCAGCCAAGTCTAGCGACTCGGCTAGAAAGAAGATGGTCTCTTTTAGTGACCGGATTCCAAAGAAACGTTGCACAGAGAAGTACTGCTCTCTGTAAGAAACATGGGGGTGCACATACCACCCACAACACTCCGGATTGCCGGAAGTATGAATCCAATGGGACCCCGAAACCAAGCTTGAAGGAAAAAAACCAAATGGAGCCTCTCATGGAAAAGAGAGACCTGCTTGAGGAGGAAGTAGCTATGTGCAGCTATCCACTAAAATCAACAAACTTACCAAGTCCAACAAGAAAATAAAACGCCCTATCAGCAAGAAGAAGCCTAAGTATCATGACATGAGAGACAGTGATGATTCAGACTCGTCCTGAGATGATGGGTTGGGGAGTACTAAGAAATTGTGTAGTACAATTGACTGTAATGACATGACGAATACCTATCGTAGTCCGATTAAAACTTCCCCACGTGCCAACATAACATTTTCTGATTCAAACAACACCAGTTCAAATCCACCAGAAGACCTAGGAAATCTTCCAGCTGAACCAACCCAGAGTGAAACAATTGCCGAATTGTCAGACCCTGAACTGTAGGTGACCTTTTCAATAGTGTGAACCCCCCTTTGACAGGTAAAGAAGGACAGGTCACTACTGTAGTAGCACAAGCATGCCAAAAAAAAGACTGAAAATCCAGCCGGTAAGAAAATCGAACACTCTACAGGGTGTCGTACCAGTAACACGATCATCAAGATCCTACTTGATAGTGGATCTGATGGTGATCTCCTGTTCCATGCAAAAGGAACGGAGAAACACTTTCCCTACTTGACTAGGCAGGTGCCAAAGTCTTGGCACACGTCAAATGGGAGCGTCCTAACCAAAGGAAGGAGCAAACTTAACGTAAAGTTCTTTGAGTATTCGAACAGTAGGGAGTACACAGTGACTCCCGATGTAGTATAGTACGATTAGAAAAAGGCGACAAAGCCAGCGTTTGACCTCATTCTTAGATGTCAAACAATGAAAGAGCTCGGAATTGTTCTAGATTTTCAAACTAAAGAAATTACCATTGATCAAATCATTTTGCCAATGTGACCTAAGCCGTTTTGCTTTAGTTTCATCTATGTAGTAAACGGGTAGATACATGTTGTTGAAAGATATTAATTATGAGAGTTACACTACTGAACTAGGTATTGCATGGTACACTAAGTAATCCATGCATCACCAAGCACAGGTGATCCTGTTAGAGATTGGAGGTAATTTAGGGCAGTTCCATGCCTGCTCCTTTTCTCTCAACTTCCAACAGGAACTGTCCCATGAGAAGGTTTCTGAGAAAGAAATCCTCGCTTGGATATTTTGTCCAAGAAACACCTAGAATGTATATGGGTGTTTCCCAAGAAAGAAATTGTCTTTTGAATATTGTTTCCCAGAAACAATATCTTATGACTATTGTACTTCCTTTGTGTTACACAAAGGGAAGAAGGTTCCAGGTGGAACCTCTTTGGGTTTACCAGTTAAGGTAGATATTTGGCCTATGTCACTCGCCCCACGATTGGAGAATGAGCGGCTCGCGGAAAAGTAAAACCTCTGTGAGGAAAAAATCCGATTTACAAGCCAGACTTGCAGAAAAACCGTTCTTTTTGAGGTTAAAAATGTGCAAGCTGCTTGTGACGCTTTGTACCTACATATTGTTTTATGTAGTATATGAAGTGTAAGTTCTTGTGGAGAGGGAGATTTGTCATGGCTTATGATAAAGCTGGTTTGATTGTACTCTCCTAAGTCAAACTTGTTCTGACTTACTTCCGCGTGCAACCCTGATTGTCTTATTGTATACTGTCTGTGATAGTCCAAGTATCACTGGTATATTGACTGAATTTGTGCGGGGTGAAAGACCTTTGTTTACTAAAGCATTGCTTTCCACGGACCATGTGACCAAAAATTTATGAGGATAATTTTGGGTCGGTTTGGTGTTGCCTGGTGTCTCCTGGTGTTTTTGTCTGTGTGTGCAAAAGTGGAATGTCGAACAACAATTCCATCTTATGATTGCCACACTACAGTTAGGCGATAGGCACTGCATAGTAGGTATGAGTGAATGGCATCTGAGTGTTTGTTTAGGACCATGATTGGTACAGCAGGCCAAGCATCTCCATGATTTGGTTGATGTTGAACTCTAGTTAGTTATTCACTTTTTGGGTTTTGATTGTTGAAGACTCTGGTTGACTTACACTGGGAAGCCAAATGAAATGCATATGGTCCGAAAGTGGAGTGTTGAAACTGCACCTTAATTGTCACAATTTGTGTACAATGTGGATATTGAACCAGGTCTAGGTACGAAGGTGCTGATAGTACAGATATCCTGTTTGCTATCTTCTGCAATCCTTTGTGTTGGTATATTGTCCTTCTATTTGCTCTGTCACCCATATGTATCCATGGGAATAGTTGCCCAAAGGGTCAGCTATCAGCAAGTGAACAATGTCAAGTCATACTTAATGTATTGACTATGATCATGGGAAGGTCCAAGCGTCAACGTCTATGTCTTTTTGTACCATGAAGAGTACGGATTAAGTGTTTATGATATCCTTCTGTATTTTGTAGCAAGGATCCTCGGGGGAGGTCTGTACATGTATAACTCTTTTGTTGGTGGTAACGTCATTGCAACATAATTAAATGTGCATGTGCGTACCTATTTTTATATTTTGAAAGACAGCTGTTGACTATAATCTTATGGTTCATGGAACCATATTGTGACTTCACAGCAAGCATCATGGAGAAGTGAACTTTCCATGATATGTTGACAACGTAATAGTTGTGTTTCTCTTTGGATTTGTCTAAGCTAGTGATGCGATATTACATTTCTGTGCATAGCTTCTTGAGTTGCATTTGTTTTGCATTGCATGCCAACAAGGGGCTACATGTCTCTCAATAGAGATGTTCATGTTTGACTTATCTTGTGTGTAAGATGTTATTCCTGTTTAACTAGGAATACTCATAATTCTATATGCTGTGGTTTTACAAGAACAAAGGTTGTGGATCCTTTGTGTTGTTGTGCTCATATGATTATGAGGCTTATTTTATGGTTTGTTGTGCAACACGTATGTGCACTACCTATGGTCATCCCGATGTCTTTAGCAAAAAGACCCACCTGTTTTGGTGACTCTAAGAGTCCTTCCTTATGGACACCATATGTATTCTCCATGGATAATTCTGAAGGTAAACCGCCAGAAGTTCTCACAAGAGAGTCAAGGACTAGTTATTGAGTCTCAATTATCTAGTAAGACACAGTTCTGTTGAATCCAATGATGTTAATCATGGTCAAGGATTCATTTTCTCTTATTCTGTGTATTATATGCACTCTAAGTTCAGCAAGCTGTACTAGAATGCGAGCATACCCAACCTGAGTTGGTGTTGCTCTAGACTTGTTGTCGTAACAAATGTCTAACATTAATGTGTCTCTTTTTTGTGTACGGTGTACCTCCTCCTCTACTATTCCAGTTGTGAGTGAGGTGAGACAATCATATTGTCTTACCCAAGGTTCTCCCTTGTACTGGACCACCCAGTATCATGTGAGTTCCCTATATGGGCGAATGTTTAGCAAGTTTTCATCTGCTTGTAAGCATGGTGCTTTTGCCATGAGATGACTTTGGGTCTGTTATTAAGCCCTTGTGTCTTTGTGCAGAGATGTTGTGTATTGGTTTGTCATGCAAACCTTTACTCGCTGCTTGGGAAGTCCATCCTAACCTTGTTTAAGGTGGTCTCTCAAGCTAGCCTTTGGAGAATATCATATTACTCCAAATGAGTTCTATTGAGAACTGTATGGCCATCATTGACTCCATTGAATGTGCTTGTGAGGCACATGGAAAACCCATGATTGTTATTGCTAGCTCTGAGTAGGTATAACCTTCTTCAGTGTTTCTAGGCATGAACGGGTTCCAGATGCGTCAGTATCAAGTCTATGATTTGTTGACTTTTCATGAAGTCTTATGGTGTTTGCAGAGTTGAACATAGCAACATCTACAGTACTGTAAGGATTCTTTTGAGTTGAGATAGTTTTCCTAAATTTTTGTCCATATCTTATATTAAGAATCACTTTTTGATTTACAGTAATGTATGTTTGTTTGGGTGTTCTGTTGTTGTACAGCCAGTTCTGACGACGGCTGTCAGTGAAACTCTCCAGTCGCCAAGGTAAATTGTCCTCGTTGTTTTTCCTTGACTTTTGGACTGGTTGCGCTCTGTCTTTATAGGCTGTAAACCTACCTCATTCAAAAAATAGAGGTAAACAGGCACGTTCTTCCAACACACTGAACTTCATCAAACAGTTTCTCTTGTCACGAGAAACCTCAGTAACGTGTATGAAATTGAGTTTTTAGTGTAAGTGGGTGTCTTTTTCTTTTATTTTGACACAACTTGGAAGGTCTGCTATTTTACTCAACCCCCTGAGGAGTTTTTCACAGGAGTGGTTATCTCTGTGATCATGAGTATTTTTGCTCTAGAAGAGTCCTGCACTTAAGTGGTTAGCTATGTGCTTGGTATGTTGTGTCCAGGTTTTGTTTCAACTCTGGTTCACAGATTTTTGCAGACTTTGCATCAATTATCACTGGCAAGGTAAAATTGATCTTAACATATTTTATGTTGTCATTTGTTCGAAAATCTAGAACAATTCAAAATCAGTTCTTGCATTAGTCAAAGACTGAGGTCATATGCTGGCTTAGTCACTCTGGGTAACATGTACTCAGAAAAGTGTGTTTTGACAGGAATTTACTGCTTGTGCAATAAAAAACATCTTGTGACTTTGCCCTTCCTTTTGAGTAGGAAGAACCCATCCTGCGTGTGCCAAGAGTGACACCTGCCTAACTGGGTAAGGAAAACATATGGATGTTCCTAATTTTGGAACATGGGAGAAGCTTGGAACTACGCCCTTCTTGCTTTCACTGTTACTGTAGCAACACTGTGTCACGGGTTCGAAACCCAACATGGTTTGATTTCCAGTTGCATTTTTGTTACCTTTGCTTGTGAATAGTGCGCATGGCACATGTGTATGTTTCTCTATGTGGGAGAAGAGTTCATCTTCTTGAGAAAACAATTTGTGATGCAAGAAGATTTCTTGGCATTTTTGTTCCATTTTTAAATGTAGCAAGGTATTTGAATATCAGGTTATATTAACGTGACAGTAGAATTTTGATTAAGATTTTTTTTCTAACGAGCTCTTTAATTTAAAGTTAAATAATTCCGAATTTATATTTTCGGGCTCTATATTCTATTTTCCTCGGACCAGAGGTTGTGCATTGGTTATTCATAAGCCAACTAGCTTTTCTTTCCTTTTTTGCCAAGCTAGGTAGCTTATATGCATGAAAGGGATACCACATGAGAAGAATTCTCATTTTTGTGGACTTTTCTCACTTTTTTTGCTTGGATTTCAGAAAGAAATCAACAAGTTGCGTATTTTCCTGACAAAAACCGCAAAAAGTTTGCAGCATTCTTGCGAAAATCAAAAATTTGCGAGAATTTTGCTGTGAGTATTTCTGGGGCACGACACGTAGTCGTTTTATGGGTCCATCTTGCGCCCCCATGTGTTCTGGGACTTGGAGATGTTACTCCGCGTCACTCTGACGTATTGACCGGGACGAGGCAATACATTGCGCTCCTATGCCCTTATACGGATTAGAACAATGTTCTCTCCTAGGCTGGTCATCCGTGATCAAGGGCTGAGCCCTATGATTCTAGGACTCACTATTTGTGGTCGTTTTTTTGAGATCGTGAGTGCGAGGGCTGTGCAACTACACGATTCATCAACTGGGCTGTGCCGTGATGCACTCCCATGTGAATGGGGCTGATCCGCGATCGTGGGATAAAGTCCTGCGCAAGTTCATTTTCCTTTGAGGTTATCGCTCTGCCAACCTTGAAACCTTGAGTCCCGCGCCCAACCTATGCCCGTGCAGTGTCCTAACGATACTCCCATCGCCACCATGCAAACGAACAAGGGAACTGGATCCTTGGAGTACCCAACTCTTCAAAGATGAGAACTTCCTGGGGGATCGCAAGTCCTTCAAATGACCGAAACCTCTTGGGGGTCACGAGCAACCTTTTTAGGCCTTAGAGGCCATACGATTCTTCATAGGGTCATTTTATGCCCTAGAAGATTTTTTTTGTAATGCCCTAAGGCTATAAGTACTTAGTACTCTGTGGTGTCACTGCATCTGCATGTGATCACGGGTACAAACTAATTTTTAAGTCTAATCGTGTTTTTAGGTCTAAAAATAGACCACACAATTACTGCTCTTACGGAAAAATATAAACCGAGGCATTTATGGTTATTGCCTCCTCATTTTTAATGAGGGGCTGCTACTACCTAATAGGCATGTAAGCATTTGTGCCACAAGTGCGTATGATACGTCACAAGTGGTCTTTTTTTAAGGCAAGTGCACTTAGTGCTACATGCGCACTCTGCTAACAAAAGCGGAGTATACCCGTGTCAAGTGGGATCTAGTCCTCACTGACATTCAGGGCAATTGTTCTTGGCTACGTGTTTAAAAAAACACGCGCCGGCCTGTGAGTGAACTCACTTCAACTGGCTGAGTACGTGACTCGGGGCTCAGCTGTGGCTGTTGCTACTCTTGGGGTCAGGCAGCACAAGTTGCTCCATGTGTAACACATCAAGTGTATTGTACGGCTTCGAGCAACAAGGGACGATGGACAGACGAACCTACCATGGTCAACCACGGACAACAGCTGATGGATGATGGATGGTGGAACGACGGACAGACAATCCGATCTGGTTGCGCAAAGGCTATCAATTGTTAGTGACCTAAGCCGTTTTGCTGTAGTTTCTTCTATGTAGTAAACGGGTAGATGCATGTTGTTGAAAGATATTAATTATGAGAGTTACACTACTGAACTAGGTATTGCATGGTACACTAAGTAATCAATGCATCACCAAGCACAGGTGATCCTGTTAGAGATTGGAGGTAATTTAGGGCAGTTCCATGCCTGCTTCTTTTCTCTCAACTGCCAACAGGAACTGTCCCATGAGAAGGTTTCTGAGAAAGAAATCCTCGCTTGGATATTTTGTCCAAGAAACACCTAGAATGTATATGGGTATTTCCCAAGAAAGAAATTGTCTCTTGAATATTGTTTCCCAGAAACAATATCTTATGACTATTGTACTTCCTTTGTGTTACACAAAGGGAAGAGGACCATTAGAGGTTCCAGGTGGAACCTCTTTGGGCTTACCAGTTAAGGTAGATATTTGGCCTATGTCACAATGAGAGACATCAATAGTCTGACCTCATCAAACTTGGATAAAGCCTGGGCTGTCAATAACAGCATGGCAAATGAACCGCAAAGTACACAAGAAGTGACACAGCGGGTAGTTAAAATCCTAGATGCAAATTATAAGAAGGCAAACCTCCAATAAATTGTTAGCACCAATTGTACTCACCTTAGTCTCCAAGACCAAAACTCGTTGCTGGAGTTACTCACAGAATTTGAGGAACTTTTTGACAGAACACTAGGTGATTGGAACACAGAGCATGTGTCCTTCAAACTCAAGGAGGGCACAAAACCACATCATTGCAAGGCATACCCAGTACCCAAATCTTGCAAAGAAACAACTATAAAAGAACTGAATAGATTATGCAACCTGGGAGTGGTAGAGTTTCAGCCCAAATCGGAATGGGCGTCACCATCATTTATCACTGGAAAACAAGACGGAACTGTACGCTTTCTCACTGATTTTAGAGAAGTAAATAAACGACTAGCCAGAAATCCGTTTCCATTACCCAAAGTCAGTACAGTCCTGCAAGAGCTAGAAGGATTTACCTACGTGACAACCCTAGATTTAAACATGGGTTATCATACTAGACTGGATCCCATCCAAAATATGACCCTCATTTTCCCATGGGGCAAATATTCCTACATCAGATTGCATATGGGCATCGCCGGTTCACCAGACATCTTTCAAGCAAAAATGTCAGCACTAATGGTAGCCTTAGAGTGCGTAAGAGCTTATCTTGATTATTTGTTATGCATCACAAAGGCAAATCTGGAAGACCACCTTGACAAACTGAAAATGGTGCTCACCAGACTACGCGAGGCGGGCTTGCGAATGAACACCCGAAAGTCGTCTTTCTGTGCCATTGAAACTGAATATCTAGGTTATATCCTCATGCATACAGAGATGAAACCTCAGCAGAAAAAGGCACAAGTGAATCTTGCAATTTCATGGCCACAAAATGTCAAAGATCTCAGTAAGTTCCTGGGCATGGTCCAGTATTATTTGGGCAAGGCGCAGCGAAGTGCTTGCCCCACTCATTTCATTGGTAGAAGAGTGTGGTCACACCAAGGTCACAAGAGCCAATAAGACAAAGAAACGTCCATGGTACTGGGACACGGTGCATCAACAATTGCCAAGGATGTATAGTCTTAGCCTACCCAGATTATTCAATGGAATTTGAGATATACACTAATGCCTCGTCTAAACAACTTGGATCAGTTATCACCCAGGGTAATAGGCCCCTTTCATTCTTCAGCAGTCGTCCCCATTGTAGCACCACCATTTAATGCTAGTGTTAGTATTAGGGTTAGGCACCCAGTTCTGGAATGGGGTGTCCAGTGCCAGCACAGGGGGGGGGGTTGGCACAGTGCCAGAGTGGGAATGAATTCACCCAGTGCCAGCACTGGGAGCAAAAATGGCCCCAGTGCCAGCAGTGGAAGACAGACAACTTTCAACTTTGGCAATAAATATTGCCAGATCAAGTAATCCAATGTCATGAAGAAAATGTTGAGGGATGTCACCAGGTCGTCACATTGGTTGTCCAAGGTAGTTGTCAGCTTTTGTCGTGATGGTTGTCAGGGTCATATTTTGGTTGTCACTTGGGTGGTCAGGTCTCATCATCAGTAGTCATTTTGGTCTTCACACAAGATTTGCCACGTCATCACTTAAAATCTTCAGTTGTCCTTGTTGTAACTTAGTTGTACTTTTTGTCACTAAGTCTCAATCATGAGATAAGCAGAGAGACATTTGTTGGCTGAAGGTTGTCATGTCGTCGCTTGGGGTTGTCAGTAATGTCATGCAGGTAGTCACAAGGTACCCATGAGTTGCAATGGGGATTGTCAAAGTGTTGTCATGACTAGTCTTCAGGGTCCTCAAAGTATCTTCGCACTAAGTGTTGTCAGGGTTGCCAAAAGTTGTCATCATCTGTCTGTTGTCAGGGTCGTCCGAAGGTTGTGAAACGTAGTCACATGAGTAAAAATGCCAAAGTCGTCACTTGTCGTCAGATTGGCTTGCCAAAAACTTCCCCGTGGCAAAGTTGTCTGCCTTGCCGGGATTGTGCCCAAGCGGGAGGGCTCTTCCGTCTTGGTGAATCTGAACTCTTCGATGTGAGTAATTTACATCCCAACATGATTATTTGGCGAGTCCTATTATTACTGGTTCCTATGTCTTGTATGATTAGATTTGCGATATCCCGGTTCCTGACATATTGCACCATTGTTTTCTAAGGTAGGAATAGGTAGGAATAGTTCATCTATAAAAATAGACCGGTATGTGGCATTGACAGCTCATTGACAGGCATTGACCTGGCATTGACATTAGGGGTTGTCAATCTTTTTCTCATTCTCATTATCATTATCGTTCCTCTTTTGCGAAATCTCGCTATTTCGATGATTTAGTGGCATAGTATTACTTAACGCACATCGTCACCAATTCCCCTCTAAATTCATCAACCGAACCCATCATGAGAAAAAGTTTGACTGCCCCAAGCGCAACTGCATTATGGAATCGTTACCTTTTCGATCGATCGTTTTTTTATGATCCTTCATCTCACATCATAGGATTGTCAGGTGTCGCTGTGCACATTTGCCCGGAACTGGACAGTGAAAGGTGGCAGTAGCGTGTTGGCCTCTACTAAGAAGTACGGATTCCGAGGCAAAGGCGCACGGTGAACGGATAACGTATGCGCGATGCGAAGGATGCTGATGGGTCGTGTGGAGAGGAGATGACGTACGGGGATTCGAGAAATAAAAAAAAAGGAATGGTAATGATAATGATCATGACGATTTTCGGTCATTATCATGATCATTACGAAACCAAAACGTGATGTGACAACATTACGTCATATTATTGATTTAGAAATACCTTTCTCCCCAACAGAAAAGTAATGACGCCCGAGAACTCGTAAAATAAAACCTCCGAAACGACATCTGCTGTACATACGTACACTAGTACACTGTGTGATCAAAACAGTGGGAGTCACCCGTTTTGATAATGATAATGATCATGAGCGAAAGATTGACAACCCCTATTATCAGACATCATGCAGATCCCGGGGCAGGCATCACATCATCTTGGTTCTTCTTCTACTACCCCCTCTTGGCCGATTTACGACAGCGTTGTCATTATCTGTCGTAATTCAGGAATGAATTTATCGCCCACAACCCGCGCAATCAAAGAACCCCAGAAACAAAGCATACATTACGCGCTAATCCGAAGAGGACACCCCACCTCCACTGCCCAAATTAAGTCATTTCATCTGCGCGGTAGGTGGATGTCCCTATCACCTCGGAAGAAAACTGATGCTTGCCACGAGATAATTCGTCGCCGCCATCTCGATGCAGACGGCGAAGGATCTATGACGAGCTCGTGTTTCAGTGGAATGGATTTGGATTGTCCCAACTTGTCGACCCCCTGCTGTAACTGTTTGCCTCGAAGTAAAACAGCACGTGAAAAGCCTGACCCAGTTGTCCCTAACGCAAAAACCGATCGTGCACAACACGATGACGACGCAAGCCATGCAGTCAATGCCAAAAATATTGCAACCTGCCATTCGATAGGAAGTGGCCGGTTTTCTCCTGACACAGGTGTAGTAATTCTTTATGGGCATCCATCAGCAACTAATCCTCCAACAAACGACTTGATAGAACTTGTCGAAGTCCAGGAAGATTTTCAAAAATCGCTTCCGAAAAATCCGTTTCTAATCACAATCCACGGCTATTCTGGGACAGAAAGAAATTCCATATCGGCTGAGAAACTTTTGGATCGATTGCAATCGGGCCATGAGGATGGAATAACAGAAAACGTCCTGGGAAAGCTTCTAGAGGTGCACGACAGCGATGTATACTATGGCAATATAAATCAAATCAAGTTTTTAGAGACGGGCGGTGCTTTCTACTCGTTCACATGTCGCACGTGCATGACTCCGTATGAGAGGAAAATGGTTAAAACAATGGCTAATATGACTGACTTTGAAGACGAAACCAAGGAGAATTTCGTGCCTGCTTTCAATATTGATGATTCGAACGACATCAACAAATACACTTATGTTCTGCAAAAAGCGGCGTATATCCTTCCCGGTGTGCAAGTTAGTGATATTACTCCAGAAGTCGTGTCCAGCAAAGAATATCAGGAATGCTGTCAACCAGTGAATGGCACAAAAATTTGGGATAACAAAGAAGAAAATACTTTTCGTTTCACCAGGCCAATTATTCCACACATCTATAGCATGACCATCCAATTTAGGGTTAGTCGACTTAATAAAGGTGACCTTGGTGCACTATCTTCCTTATTGGGAGTTTGTGTTGATCATGCCATATTGATGGAGAGAACAAAGAGATCAGTACCTCCAAAAATTGACGGCACGGCAAAAGCAAAGAGCATTTTATGCTACACTGCCATCCCCGGCGGCGTGCTTGTTACTCATGCAACGGTAATTTTGAATACTGCAATACCTGCAGTTATAGCAAAGGTGATTGATACATTTGGTAGATCTGGATTGGCGGAGACCTGCGAGACCGCAGAGAGAACAAGGCAATACTTCTTGAGCTGCCGTCAGGAATGAAACTCTGATATTCTCCGACGATACGCGTTATATTTTGTTGTATGAATATATGTATATGTTTGTGCGAAACGTTTGGAACAAATATCCTTAATTGATGAGTATCTACTGCATGAGCTGATCATGCATCTAAAAAGTGGACTTATAATGTTTGTGAACAAAGGGAGACAAAAACAAAAACAAGCTTGAATAAGCATTAAGTGTGACGCTGAGTTCATGTCAAAAAGTAGTCTGAGTTACAAAGCAATGTCTATTTATATGGCAACTTTTGCTTAGACAAAGGGATAAGTTAAATGCCGAAACAAACCGCAAAATTTGATACGATGGATCAGACACCTCTTGTTGCGATTGATATGGCCTTCTGGTGTACTTCTGTTGCAATTCGCGATCAGGTCATTAGCAGAAATCGGTGTTTGCACTGATGAATTGTAAATCACTTAGTTAGATTGCCACAACTTAATAGCAATTCACAAGTCTTTTCTACAAGAGATGCTGGAACAAATTTGACAAGAATAAAAACTGGCTCAAATGAGAACTCATATAATGTATGCTAGCATTTTGAAATCATCAACAATCAATACTACACAGACAACAAGTTTTTGATGTTACAGAAAACAACACACCCTCATGCAAATGGTCTTGACATGAGAGCCAAGAAACTCCTTTGCAATGGATTGCAAACTTTGATTGAAAACAATGTAACAAACGCTAAATATTTGATTGAAAAAAAAACAGAACAAAACTCTTGACGAGATTCATTAGTCTGCAATGGATTTTGTAGGAATACATTGCAACATCCAATCTCATGTCAAAACTTCTGTGAATTACAAGTCAACATAATATCTAACCAAAACTATGTAAAATTACAAACAATCCTTGTCATTGTAAACCCATTGAAGCATTATCCATGGATGTCATAGTGCAATATACTCTCAGTCATGAAGAGGGGACATAAATCGACGTCGTGTGTCTAACTGTGATTTATTAATCTTCAAGCTGGTAGAAGCTGCTGCTAGTTCTACACAACAAAGATGGCAAGTGGGCATGAATGTACATGAGAAATTTTGGATATCATGAATCAATGAATCATCAGTAATTATTACTACTTTTGTGAACAAGACCAGTTTTGACTGTTAACAACATTGTCAACAATTAATATGTGAGAACAAGGCAAATTCTAACTGCGCTCCATGACCTAATGCAAGTAGTATGATATTAAGAATTTCTAACTGGACTGTACCCACATACATGTCTAAAAATTAAAAGTTTGCATCAAGCAATGTGGTGGTGTCACACATCGCTGAAGAAAGCATAATCAAAATTGTTATTTTCATAATTAAAATTAAGATGTTCTAAACTGAGATTGTTTTCTGGTGTACTACTAAGTCTTCACCATAAATACTTTACAGACCTCCAGGCTCCAAAATTTTAGGGGTTGTGCATTCTCTTTGACATTCTGCACTTTGCTTATAGAGAATATTGGAACACCCACCTCTTTTAAAATTGCTTTAGGATATCAAGTGGTGATCAAGTACAACTTTTGAAGCACAATATGCTCTAAATATTGGTCATTGGAGTATCTAAATCAATTAATACCAGTAAGACAATCTGGTTTCAATGCAAACAAAACATTGGTTAATATTGAATCAGGCTCAAAAAGTTGTTGATACACAGCCATCACCTTTTGATTGACATTTACATGCACCTACAAAATGTTAAGTACTGAAAGCAGTCACTTTAATTGTAACATGGTGCCATCCCAATTCTGATATTTGTTGGCTTGTGAAGCAGACCAGTATCTCCGCTATTTGGTAAATCTAGGTATAGATTATGAATGGCATCGTTTTAAGGAAATTTAAAAGATGCGCTCAGGATACTATGCTGTCAACATCTTGAAGCAACAGTGACCTAAAGATCAAACACTAAAGTATCCTGGACCTGGTACAACATATGGAATCCTGTAAATATAGCAAGACATGTCAAATTCTATGTGACCAATGTGACAAATCCCATGTTCATCAAGGAACACAATGTATTTCTGGAGTATTGTGATTGAATGCAAGTTGAATGTTGAATCAATTGCACACTTTTTCAACCTCTTGTTTATAATGAACAAACAAATTAAGAAATGAATTGGCCAACCATTCCAAACTTCTAGTTGCCTGTGCTACTTATATGGGACCAACAAGGCAAGAATTTGACAAGAGAAAAGAAGCAATGAGCACAATGATGCCAAAATGGCGAGGGTAAAGAGTTTGTCTCACAAAGTTCTCTACAAAGGATCATGCTGCAGGCAAGCCCCACTGTGTGTAGTGGTATGGCTTGAGTGTGTGAGTCATATCAATGCTGAGATGAAAACTTTGTTTGTTGGAAATCTGTCAATGGAATGTTTGTTTCAATGAAAGAGAAGCTGTGAAAAAGTCATTTGGGATAACAATATGTTGGAACGGCCAAATACATCAATTGCAATCAAGCAACTCACAATACAACATTATACACATGCAACAGCAATGAATTAAGACTGTATGAATTTCTTACCTTTTATGATTATGACACTACACCCATTAAGTGCAAAGCATCATTTCTTGCCAATTTGCTGATGTGTTTGATGGACAAAGTCATTGTGTAAATCCTTGTCCTTGGTAACCTCTTTATCATCTACTGCCTTACAGAGGAGTGGGTGCTAGCAGTGAGAAAGCCAACTGGTGAGTGTTCCATATTCAACATGATATTATTTATGATATCTCCATTTAACCTCATCTATGTGACAAATGGAAAAGTCAACATTCCAAGAAAAGAAACTTTGTACAAATGAATGGGATATTGATAAGCCTAACACCATAAATGAAAATTCAAGCTAAAGAAAAAATGGCATTACAATGGTGAAATTGGATCAATTTCTCTTTTGGGACTCACGTTATCAGATATTCACTCCTGGATAAAACTTCATGTCTCACTTGCTTGAAAAGAGAGAAATTAGATTTGTCCAATAGAGTTTATTATCCAGTTAGTAAAACAATCACATGTTGAATCCTATTGGCCCATTGATGCCGTACAACAGAAATCAATCAACAAGTTGAATCCTCAATAGCGTCTGACTAGCAAATAGCATTGACAGACTGAGCTCGGCATCAATGTCATATATTAAGAGCTGGGAGACCAAGTTTATCTGCAATGCGCCCAGCTTCTCCTAAGGAAATTTCTTCTTGCACATTTCCACGAACGAGCCTAAAGGCCCTCCTGCGATCTGCACTCCATCTCACACCTTCTCCAACACGATAGTCTGAGCTATATCGACTAATATCAACTTCTCCGTCTTTCCAACGATATGTTCCAGGGCCATCCTTGAATCCGTTAACCCAGTTACCCTCGTAAACATCTCCATTCTCAATATACATTGTTCCATGTCCATGACGTTTGCAGTTCCTCCAGGTGCCGATGTAAACATCTCCTGTGTTGTAGGTAGCTTTCCCGTGACCTTCGCGTTTGTCATTCTTCCATTCTCCCTCGTACATGTTTCCATTATCTGCGACGAATGTTCCCTTACCATGTCTTTCTCCTCGGCTGTTGAGATCGCCATCATAGGTTCCTCCGAATTTGCCTGTTCGACTTCTCGAATCTGTGTACAGCGAAGCACCACCAAGAGATCTACCACCCACAGACCTCGCGTCCGCATCGTCAAACGTGTCTCTGTCTTGAGGTGCCCTAGCTCTTGACCTGCTGCGTGGCATTCCTGTCTTGTCATTAAGGAATGACCTGGCAAGATCGAGATTTGATAATTTAGAGCTCAGATCTGAAGTGCCTTGAGTGACTGATTTCGAATCTGAATCTTCCCCACGTCCAAATCGCCCATATCCTCCTTTTGCAACACCTCTATCTTTGCCTGCACTTCTGCTTCGCACGCCGTATTTTGATGCGGATGACGCCGAAGACCTTTCCACCTTCGAACCCAACTCTGCATCGGTTAGTTCCGAGGCGATTGTCATGTTATCCATATCCACAGCAAGCATTCTCTTGCTTCCCATGGTTCTGCTTACTGACGGGGTTCGATCATAAGTATCGTCACTGCGGTCACGTTGAGAATAGGTCGATTTGTTATCTTCCGATAGCTTTTTGGCACTTGTAGCTGAATTTTCATTGAATGACTTATTTCTCTCCCTCCATGACATATAAGTTTTGTTCTCCGGCATTGAGTAAGACGCTGAGCTCTTTGATGATTCTGTGGTGATAATTGCCATGGTACGAGACCCCTCCCCACTCATATTACGCGAAGCCTGGATCTCTCGAGCGGTGTTCAAACCTGACATGAGGCTGTCGATTTTCGCCTCGTATTCAACACGTGCTTGTGTCATACTTTTTGTCATAGCTTCAATTGTTGCTTGTGCGTGCTCTTTATCCTCTTCAAGGCTTTCAATTCGTCTATTTGCCTCCTCTTTATCGACTAGCAACCGCTGCAGTGCGGTTTTGGCATCTCCGATCGCTGACTCTGCTTGATTTACTTCTTCTTCGAGTGTTGAAACCTTTTCCAGTGCTTCCTTCTTTTCCATCTTGAGCAGCAAATTTTCGTGAGTGACTTCCTCATTTTCCGACTGTAATTTGAACATTTTCCCTTCCAGCTCTTTTTTGCTTGCAGCCATCTGCTTCCGAAGTTGCTCCATTGCTGCATCTAGTTTGGATCTCTCGTTCTTCAGATCTTGAATTCTCAAATCAGCCGCCTTTTTCTCCTCTAGAAGAGTCTCAATGGCAGCCTTGGCATCATCAATGGCACCATCAGCGTCAGATACTTCTTCCTCGAGTCCACGAATCTTATCCATCGCCTCCTTCTTGGCCGACGAAAGGTTAACTATGCTTTTCTCCATTTCATCGTTTTCTGCATTAAGATTCGCAATTCTCTCCTCAAACGACTTCTTCTGGTTCTCCATCTCTCTCTCGAGTTTCACGATGTTTGATTCCCGATCATCTAAGTCTCTTTCGAGATCCTCAACCAATTTTGCCAAATCCTTTCGCTCCGCCGTCAACTTGTCGATGGCTCCCGAAAGACTCATGGTCACATCATCAACCTTTGCCTCGTGGTCCTCGCGTTCTTTACTTAACTGATCTGTCAATTGCTCCAATGCAATATTTGCATCTTCCAGATCCGCTTCGTAATCATTTATTTTCTCATGAAGCATTTTTTTCTCTTTCAAAAGAGCATCTTTGTCGTCGTGCACAGCGTCAAGCTCATTCTCTAACGATTTGATCTTTTGCTGCAGACGATCAGTGGCATCGTCCAATTGATCCTCGAGTTTTTTAATGCGTGCTTCATAAGCATATTTGTTGGCCGACAGTTCGTTTTGGGTGGATCTCAATTGTGCACTGATCCTTTCATGCTCGTCTTGAAGAGTCACAAATTTTTCTTCGATTTCTTCCTTTTCGTTCTTAATGGAGTCAATCTTATCCAAGTATTTTAATGTGAGGTTATCAATCTTTGTTTCATAATCACGTATCGTGGTATCCATGTCAGCCTCGAGCTTGTTGGCTTTAGCCTCTGCATCTTCCTTGTCTGCGGTGAGCATCTCGATCTTATCCTCTGCCTTTTGCTTTTCGAGGTTGGCCTTTCTCAGCTCTATTCGGGCATTATCCCTCTCGTCGGAAATTTCCATGATTTTGGCATCTGCTTCTTCTTGAGCAGAATTCATTTTTTCCATGAGATTCTCCATAACATGCTCATATTCTTGTCGAGATTCTTCGGCGTCGGCGTTTATTCTGTCCATCTCGAGTTTGTTTGACTCTGCTTCGTCCTCCAATCGCCGGATGCGGTATTCAGCTGTTCGTTTCTCTCCTTGAAGCTCCGTAAGGCTCTTCTTGAGCTCTTCATTTTCATTGACAACATCATGAATTTCTTTTGCGTGCTCTTCCTTCAGAGCTTTCGCTTCATTGTTCAATCGCTCGATTCGCCCCTCGTACCAATCCCCCATCGACTTCTGCTTTTTATCGGCATCATCCAACATGGAGTCTTTCACGTCCAGCTGCTGCTCCAAATCACAAATTCTCTCCTGGACCTTGTCGATTTCGTAGGAAGCCTCCCTTGCCTCTTTGCTTTTTACGTCGAGCTCTTTCTGGAGTTGTTCTAATCTTTCCTCGTATTCCTGCATCTCAGACTCATTCTTCTCACTCATAGCATCAATTCGAGAATTAAAATCCGTTCGCACGACAGACATATTCTTCTCCATCGCCTCAATTGTTTCTTGCAAATCAGTCGCATCCGCGTCCAAAGCCTCAATTTCTTTCTTCGCCTCGTCCAATTCTCTCTGAAGCGCCGCGGCCCGATCTCTATGTTCATTTCTTTCTTTAGTAATGGCATCAAATCGATCTGCATATTCTTCCCTCGCATTTTCCACTTCCCCCGTCAAATCCGATATCCTCAACTCATATTCCTCCCTCAAGGCATCCATGTCTTGCTGGACATCCTTGACCTCGGCATTCAATTGTCGCACCGTTCGCTCCGCACGTTCGGCCCTCTCCATGGCATCATCAATGTCTTCTTCAAGCTGGTTGTTCTTCTCTCGTAGTTCATCGCGCTCCCGTTCCAACTCTTGAACATCTCGTGACGATTCCGATTGCAACGCCTCCAGCCTCTTTTTCAGTTCGGTGATGGCCGCCTCGTATGACCGAGCCGCGGCATCCGCATCCTCCCTTTGCCCCTCCAGCTCGGCGGTGAGACTGTCAATCTGATCCTTCTGCTGGTCGACCACACTCCGTTCTATATGGAACTTTGCTTTCATGTCCGCCAAATCCTTGGCGCCCTGCTCCGCCTTCATGGTGGCATCGAGCCTGTACCGTTCGACATCCCTCCTCGCCAGAGTGAGATCTTGATGCAGTTGATTCGTCTCCTGCTCCAAACTCTCCTTCTCCTCCATAAACCTCATCCAGCTCATCTTTGGTCTTCGACAGCTCGGCAGTGAGCTTGGCTATCTCGGCCACGAGCGCCTCCCGCATAGACTGCCTCTGCGCCTCGGCCTGCGCCAACGCACTTTCCGACTCGGCCTTCATCTGCTCAATGCTGGCTATTTCGTGAGCGCTCTTTTCGAACTCGGACGACAGCGTGTCCATGGTCGATCGCACCTCGGAATTGTCCTCCTCCAGCTCGTGCACGCGCGTGTGGAGAGAGCCGATCTCGTCCATGGCTTCTCGGTATTGCGCGTGGAGGTTGGCGATGGTTTCGTCGGCGGCCGCCTTGTCTTTGGACAGCTTGGCGTATTCGTCTTGGATGGTGAGGACGAGGACGGAGAGTTCTTGGGCCGAGGCGTTTTCCAGCATGGATTTCTTTTTGTTCGTTATTCCGCCGGAGCGGGGGGCCGATGACGCCGACTGCCCGAACATGTTGATTGCGGAGGTCGCGAGATTGGCAGCAACGATTTCCACACTAAGAGCCTAATTGATATTGTGTTTGGTCGGTTGCACCAACCTCGAAAATCAAATGAACCAGCAAGACGAAATTGATATTTTTTAATGGATCAACCCACCAAGCAAGAACAACTTGCGCGCGATTGTCAGACGCGCTGATTCAACTGGATTGATGGGTGGAGATTGCAGGGACTGCAAGAGAACGACTAGATGGGATTACGAGAGAGCAGAACAGAACGTTGACTGCGCAAAACGGCGACCGACATGGAAGTGCTGGTGTCCGTTTTCACCATTGCTTCGAGAAAGGTGATGACATGAGAATGTCGGGTTACCTACAATCGTGAGAGGTTGATGATGTTAGGTCACGGCACCCGGTGTATCGGTCATTCACTTCCAATGAAACATGAGGTTCCTCGCGAAGGCTGGTCTACGAACTACTCTACTGATTCCTATGAGAAACAGCGTAAAATCCCCAACGCGATTCAGACAAATTCTAGGGGACATGAAGCAATGCGAATATCGCGTGGCTGAAGGCCACCCCAATCAAAGAGTGAGTGACAAGACAGGAGGAGTCCGAGAGAATATTACGCCCTTGATTGTACCCTAGAAGATATCACTCATTTTCAACGGAAAACTTTCAGTATGCAGTAAAAAATACTTTATTTGCCCTTTTGCAGGGTTCTAGTCAAGATTTTTCAAAATCTCAGTTGTTTTGGCAACAGGGCCCGATTTTTTCCTTTGACTCTGTGCTGCCAGGTGCTGCCTTCCTAACCCCCTCCTCCTCCTTCTTCCTCCTCCTCCTGTCTTTGTTCTTCTTTGGAACATTTAGATAGTTGCACAATGTCGGTACATGATTAGCATTGATTAAGACATTCAATGGTGAACATGGTGTTATAGAAAGTAATTACCTAGAATATAAGAAAGGTCCCAATAGGGCACGTCCATGTGTGCACAAGCTGTGAAGCTCATGAGCATGATAGAGTCCTAAATGAATGATATCCCACTTGGAGTTGGAGCATTGAGAGATCAATAAAAGCAGAAGTGTTGGCAAATATGTCTAAGATGTATGTTCTGTTGTTTAATGCAGTGAGAGAAGAAATGGGAGAAGTATTGTTTGTTGGATATGAAAAGAGACAATGATGCTTTAATTTGGCAGGAACTTGACAATTGGGTTAGTGTTTGGGGTTTTGCGGCTGTTGTTTGGCATGTTTTAGTTAACTAGAGAACCAAGACCAAATGTCTTGGATGCAGATAATATGACAGCAGTTCATGGTCTTGTAGATGTGTTTATTGATTTATGTTGCATGGCTGTTTATGATGCAGCCACAGATTTGAAGCTAATTGTAGGCTGTTTGTTCTTGAGGTTGGCATTTATGTCTGGCAGCCTTGGCTGCCTTTCCAATGACTGCAGTGACAGAGGTGCTGGGTGAGACCATAACTTTGTTTAAGAAAGCCTGAAATGGTGGGGTTGAGAGGTGTACATTGAGTTGCTCTGGAGTAAAAGGCAAGAATCTCAGTTCAAATACAAAATTCTTGGCCAAAAATGCTTGGGGCCCTTGCCATACATGGGGTTTGCCCACCTACCAATGTTCATGAGGTAGGTGGGTAAACCCCTTGTGCAGCTTCTGGTTGCTATTGTGGGGTGAGCTCAACTCACATGACATGCCCCAACAACATTATCAATGCTTGTCAGTTTCAATACATGCATATGTACAGTATTGTAGGTACCTACGAATCAGTCATGTGAAGCTACTTTTTAGAATCTTTATATGTACTCTTTTTTATTGAGTGAAACTCAAGCAATAAAAAAATCTCCAAAATGACATCCAAACTGTATGATTGAGCTTAAGATGACTTTTCTGCTGCCTTGTCTCCACAAAAAAATGCACCAACTGTTAGAATTTTACAAGCTTAGAGTGTAGCATGGTTGATCATCAGTGCATTGCCTTTTATCACCTCACCTTAAGTGTGTTTTTGATCAATTATTAAGCAATGCTTCAAATATGAAGTTGTTATTTCGCACATAAGGAGTGGCTCAAGCTCAAAGGATACAACTCAAAGCATGTTGAGTATGACTGTGATGACAAAACAAGGATCCATGGGAACTGTGAATTATACATTACAAACTCAACTAGCATCCTTTAGAATACAGAAAAGGCAAATACTTATCAGGGACACCGAGCTAAACTAATACTCATACAAAAGCAGAATGCTCTTCTCCTTGAAGGAAATATGATATTCAGCCCTTGTGTTGAAAGCATTGTTAACAGTGCAACAAAATGGGGTCAACATTAATCCATGAGTTACATTAATACCATGGAAAACTCATGTACTATGCTGTCACTTGTATTTTTGTTAGAGATGAGAAAGTCAGAAGAAACAACTTGGATCCAGGATGATGATAGTAATGACGGTAATGATGGTGATGATGGTGGTGACAGTGACGGTGACGACAATGGTGATGGTGATGATGATGATGATGATGATGATGATGATGATGATGATGATGATGATGATGATGATGATGGTGATGATGATGATGATGGTGATGGTGATGGTGATGGTGGTGGTGGTGGTGATGGTGATGGATGGTGATGGTGATGGTGATGGTGATGGTGATGGTGATGGTGATGATGATGATGACGATGACGATGACGATGATGATGATGATGATGATGGGGACTAATAATATTGATCAAATTTCTTTCTAAACTTCCCATAACCATTAAGCTGAAATGACACATTTTGTCTAAGCTGAGTTTGGGGCAATTAGATTTAGAAATTTGTTAGCACAGTCATTTCATAATCATAACAAGACTGGTCCTACATCTCCTGCTGGCTACTAAATGCTCAGTTGACCTTGATAGCAATAATTATCAGTTTTAACTTATTATTTTCTTATGCATTTTGTAAGATATTTTTGTCAGTTTTACAAGTGCCCCACTCTTTATGCGGTGGTGAATCCAAGTTCATTAAGTTCTTGCACATCACCAATCACCATGTCCATGGCCTGGTACTCACTCTGCCACACAATGACCTGAGATGAGTCACAGGGGCACCCATTGATGACTTATAGACCACAAGCATTAGAGCTAATTCATCCATTTTTCCCTGTGTCCAAGGAAGGTTAGGGAATGCAAGATTTTACACAGACATTCTGAGCCTATGTTGTAAATTCTGATGGAACTCCTGCGGAATTCTGCATTACTCCAGAATATTTGGCAATTTTGACAGTAACATGAATACTGTGGTACCCAAGATTACTGTGAAAGAATTACCTAAGTACTTTGTACAATACTTAAGGAGTGTGACTCCGTGACGTCATAACATAAGGCTCATTTTGACAAAATTTACTGTAATATTACAGGAACCTACTGTAATTACTACAGGAATTCTGGTTTGTTACTAGTTACTGTGTTTTGAGACCGTAACCTAAATTGGAATTTACAATCTAGCACTGGCAACTGCCCTAGCCTGACATCACAGATCAAAAGCCATTGCTTTTGGTTGTCAGATAGATCACTGGTTTTAATGGAAATGTGGAGTTTGGGAATGTTACAACCTTAGTTTCACATGTCCGCTGCCTCCATGTCCAAAAATTGTTGAAAAAGACACCGTTGAGGACATGTCCTGGACACGTCCAAGACATATCCTGGACATGTCATGTTTTTAGTGTTTTCAAACGAGGATGTAGGACATTCAATTCTAGACACAGAGGACATGACAGGACATGAGAGGAAGGACGTGAGAGGAAGGACGCAGAGGACATGGAGTGTATGCTTCATTTTATGGTCCTTTTTGATACTTTCAGGTGAACTATACCAAGATTGGTGGCTGTTGCATATCTATTACATTCATTTAAGCTCAATCCATAAGGCTTGCAGTAAAAAATATTTAAGATAACTTGGCATGTGTCTAGATACTGTTATGTAATGCATGTGATTCAAAACTTCTGAGGAGACGGGGTGGACATGGGACTAAACACTGATGTATGTCCTTGTGTCCACAAAAAACCCACGCCTGGAGAAATTAAGGACATGTGATACGTCCAGGACATGTCCAGGACATGTGAAATTAAGGTTACAACACTTAAAACCCATGATAGAACCTTTTGGATGAGGAAACAACAAAGATCAGCCTGAATCAATACTTGCACAACTTGTTTGAGGGCAAGGATGGAGAACAGATGACTTTCTCACCAGAAGAGCATGCAGTAAGGTTTTACCAAACAATGGCATGCTAAAGAAAAGACTGGCAGACTTCATTGTTATACCTTACTCATTCCTTACTACCAGAGTCCAATACCATAATGAAGATGTCCGGAAAAGCTCCAAAGGGGGCCATAATATCTGAAAAGTGCAAAGCACTAACATATTAACTTTTGGATGAATGCTGTAAAGTCATGTTGTAGTATTTAGATGGACGCTTTGTTTCACCATAGCAAATTAAGCTAAAAGAAGAAATATTTTGAAAGTTGGGCTAAGGGGCAGTCTTAGCACTCTACACAACTCCTTTTCCACACATTCCCCAATGTCATATTTGAATTTCCAATCTTTCCAACCCAACCCTTTTTTCACAATCTTTTCCTATGATTGGCATACATCCCACACAAATAGTTGTGAGCACACACAACTATTTGTGTCGATTGACACTATCACACAACTTTTTCACAACTTCTTCGCTCATTGCTACTTTGATGTAATTGGGTAAGTTGTGAAGATACCAATAATTTTTCATCATGTCTAAACCACTAGCTTCAGACGGATTATAAGTAACACTCAAATGTATCTTTTGCCGTTTGTGTTACTTATAATCCCGCTCATATGGTAGACTTTTTTGTGTTTTATTATTTTGATTTTTATCATGTTGCTAATATGATCTAATATCCCATGCTTTTATCATTACTGTAGAGAATGTTATTTTAAGAAAGATAATATGTTAGGATAGTTTATGGCACATAATATATCCCCACCCTAACCTAGAGTGCAATATTTGTACCATCATACACTTTGGTCAAATTTCTGATTTATCTTATGGTGCAAATATTCCACCATAAGACTTGAACCTATTCTCATGCATCATCTACAGTACCAAAGAACATTATAAAGTAATATTTGTATGTATTTTATATGTCACCAAAGGTTGATAAGGCTGGTACACATTTTTGATAATAACACATATGCCTAGAATTCATGTGTAACATTACATTGCCACAAACTGATACGCATAAGTAATAGCCAAAATTGCCTATTGGGGGCAAATGAGTTTTTTGAATTTCTCCTGGACTTTCGTAGGAATCTGTTATCTTGAGGTGACATATTTGCACCATAAGAATTACGGGGTGAAATATATTTACGATGCTAATATTGCACCATAACAAAATGATGGGGATGTATTAGTGGTTGTCAAAGTTTCCTGCAGACCGTGCACAGACTCAAATGCAGACACGATCATGAACTTCTAGTTTTATGGTGTCATGTATGTACAGCGCTGCATATGTATAGGAGTCTAGAGGTTGTGACCCTGTCTGCATGAAACTGTGTTCAATTGTGCGGTCATTCGTGGAGTTTCTTGGTCTTAGATAATGAATCCACTTCATGATCACGTCTGCATCTGCCTTGTGATCTTGTCTGCACTACTTGCGGACAAAAAATTGCTTGCTTTCTGATTTTGTATCATGTTTCTCCATACTCAGTTGTCATGAGTGCAGCTAGGAAAAAAAGACAAATAAGCTCTAATCTTCCGTTTGTTATCATTGATCACACACACCGTGACAGAGTATGAAAATTTCCTCCAATTGTAGACTGCAGCATCACATCAACAAGGTGCAATTCCCAATTGTAGGAGTGTTCCATTCATGAGCCCTATGTAGTTAGAGAGTAAGACCCGCTGAGCAATCTTCCCCCTTTCATTTCTGTGGGCTATTTGATGTACTCTCTCTGATGTCAATTAGAGATTGAACAACACTGTCTTGGCACTTCTCACTTTCTCCATAACTTACTTTGAATTGGTTTCACTGACTAGCATTTGACTCACCCTCCTTTCCTGAGAAATGAAGTAGTAGCATCAGCTGATGCTTCACTGACATCTGTGCAGGCCCCCATGTTCCCCTCTTGAATACATCATTTGTCTCAATCTTCTGAACAATTTTATCAAGCACCAGATGTGAACATATGTGCTTCCTCTTGAATTCTACTTCATTCATCCATTCCGCATCATCTTCACATTCTTGCAAATCATCTTCAAAAAATATTCTGAAGTGTGGACTTCCAGTCTTTCTGTGTCTTGGTGTAACATTTACCTGATGATTTATGAAATCAAGATCTGGCCTGTAGATATGACACCAAAGTGGGATCTTTCAGACCTGAATTCTCTCCAGTTCCATCAATAACATAACTAAATGCAAGCTATGCTGTAGCACTATTCAGAGTTTGCTGCATTGTTGCAAGAGCCCTGCTATGAAATGATTGCCATGGCATGTTTAGAAGTGTACTCTATGAGGGGGATCATGAGGCATAGATTATGGTTTTATGTATTGTTGATGTGTGGTGTGATGGCTCTCTTTTTCATGGGTTGAATTTCAATGGATGCGACAACATAGTTGTATGACAAAAATATTTTACATCAAAAGGTTGTGCCTTGGTCTGCAGACTATGCTGTTTTATTGTCTGAAGGGGTTGTCAAAGTTTAATGCAGATGAAGACATCATCACGGTTATAGGCTTAAGCAAATAGCTCGTCTAACTTAGAAATTTGAATCAAGATATTGTAAAGAACTTCATGATCCCGCCTGCATCTGCATACATCCTCCGCGCATCAAAAAAAGGTTGAGGATTTTGAGATGAATTGACACGTAGCCCCGTAAATCAATTAAAAAATGTAAAATGGAGTAGAAGTACTTAAATAACAGTGACACATGTCCCCCAATAGTGCTCACTGCTCAATTTTTATACCAGCTGTCATTGAAATGAAAAATCCCTCCTCCGGCAACTTTGGGACAATCAATTCAACACCACGCACAAACAAACATGATCGTCACAGAGTCGCTTGATCAGTGCAAATAAATCTCCTTCAATGCTACACTTGCTTCCATTCAAACAAGCAACAAGAGATCTATCTTTAATGATCAAGGGACAAACATTAGAGGGGGGGAACAGGATGTTGGGAATGTGTCAGACCGTGAGTGGGTTGAAATCGTGAAAAATGGAAAGGCCCACCAAAATGGGAAAGATCATAGGGAGACGACATATGTGATGTGCCAGCCACACGTTCACAAATCACGATGGACAGACAGCATCGTAGCAGCCTCAGTGTGACAAAGCATCATGTCTCATAATTCAGTAATTACAAGTTAACCGACTTAATTGCTGTGTTTTAACTGAATGCTACCACTCCCATTAGCCTCAGATTGAGGTCATCTCTGTCATCTAGCTACTGGACACCACATTCTTCAACATAATTACTGAATTACACTGTGGTTGCCATCATGGGCACCAACAATCCGGATCTTACTGTGGATCAGAAGACATATCTCAAGAATGAGGGTGCCGTGGGAGGAGCAAATAATCGTCACAACCTCCAGATCAAAAAACACACAAAGAAAGAGCAATTCATGGGGGCGAATCCCAACCTGGCAGGGTTTGTGTTCAAGACAGACGCCAACCGGACCAATCAGATCACCAACTTTAGTACCGTTGACACAAGAATCGGGACACTGGTTGGTCACCAGTTTGACTCATTTGTGCTGGAGTCAATTGACAAGATGAAGGTCACTATGCCACCTGAACTGATTGCTGTTGCCAAAGCAGATGGATCCAACTCAAAAATGGAGGAGATCAAGTATGGAAAGAAGTATGACAGATGGCTCACGAGGAGCAAGAAGGTGGAGAAGGAGCTGAAGCAAGTTTGCTCCATATACTATGGCCAGTTCAACAAGGACATCGAGTCCAGCCTGGCAGAGGATGCTTCCTTCAAGAGAGCTATTGAGGATGAGGACAACATTACACTCTACAAGATTCTTCAGGGCATGAACTTCAGCTTTAGACCAAGCCAAGAACCAATTCTTACCATGTGGAATGCTAAAAGGGATTTCATGAATCTCAAACAGCAAAAACACCAGAGCGTTCAGGAGTACTATGGACGGTTTCTTGCTTTGAAAGAGGTCAAGGAAACACTAAACACTAACATAAATGACGACCTTGGGTTCATCAAGGCTATAGCAAGGGAAAATGGTGAAGATCCCTTGTCTCTCTCTGAAGTGCAGAAGACAGACTACATGGAGCAAAGAAGAGACTGGATGCTAGGGATACACATGCTCATGGGAGCAGAGCAAGAGCACTTTGGCAGTGCTGTTGAGGACTTTGAATGCGCAAATCTGATGGACTGTGGGAATCGATACCCAAAGTACCTCCACAATTGTTACACTCTGTTGAAGAGCTGGAGGAAGGGACCCAACACCAGGCACAAAACCATGAGGCTGGGTGTCTCGTTCAATACTGTGGGTGATGATGAAAGTGGTGAGCAGGGCACAGAACTAGTCAACCAAGGCAGGAAGTACAAAGGTCCTCCCTGTACCCGTTGTGGCAGGAGCAACCACCCCATTGAAAAATGCATCACTAAGAAACATGAGGATGGAACACTCCTTCATGCCAATGCACAGGATGGAGGCGTATATGATGACAAGGTTAGTCACAGTGCTCAGTTTGGATACATTGGTCAGACTAGTCATGAACTCAAGTTTGTCCATTCAAACCTTGAGAACAGGGGATTGAGCCGGAGGTCATCTTCTAAGGAGATCCCAAGGACATGGATACTCCTGAACAGCCAGTCCACCATAGATGTCTTCAGCAACAGGGATCTTCTAACCAACATAAAAACAATCAACAAAACCATGCATATCAGATGCAATGTTGGGGGAAAAAGTGACCAATATGTGGGGCATCTTTCTGGATATGGATGGGTATGGTTCTTTCCATATGGAATAGCCAACATCCTATCTCTTAGTCATGTGAAGGAGAAGTTTAGAGTCACAACAGCAGTGATGATGATGACAGAAAACACCGACATGACTACCCCAACGATGCTTACAAACATAGCAGGGGCAATTACACACCCACCCTAGAGCCGCTAGATAACCCATCCAAAATCCCCAGAGTGACAGCAGCACAAGCACCAGAATTAGACGAAACTGCAGGAGTGGACGACACAAACACACATGCACACTAACAGATAGTTGACGATGCCGATGACAGCAATGCAGAACCTGACCCTGAAAATGATGCATCAGAAGAGAACGAACGCACCTATCAGGCACCAAGAATCTGAATGAGCTTATGTAATCAGCCACTCAAGGAATACAACATATTCAACACAATGGGAGATGAATGGCCTCATGCAGACAGACAGCCCGAGCAAGTTTTACTCCTCCAATTGGTGACAACATGGAAATAGAAGAACAGTGCATAGATAGAGAGGAAGCTGAGTGGGTATTTCTCACCGAGACCCTTGGATGGAAGGTCGGGCTGTCAGGCCTTGAGCAACAAGGAAATAGTGAGGCACAGCAGGGCAAAATCAATACAGAGGCAGTGACTGTACTGGCTGAGTACAGGTTTTTCACCGAGCAGATGGGATGGAAAAAAGTGCTCACAGTGTTTCAAGAGCATGGCAAGGTCGCCATACAGAAGGAGCTCCAACAAATCCATGATATGGATGGGTTCCAACCTAAGCACTGGTACGAAATGACCCGCAAGGAGAGAGCTGGAGCACTGAAATACCTCATGTATCTAAGGGAAAAACAAGACGGGGAAGTCAAGGGCAGAGGGTGTGCCAATGGAAGACACAGAGGGTGTACACTCCCAAGCACAAAACATCTTTTCCAACTGTCTCTCTCACCAGGCTCATACTAACCTGTATCATTGATGCATACAAGAGGAGAGACATAGCAACTATGGATATTCCCGGGGAATTTCTCCAGGCCAAGGTGCTGAAGGATTACAAAGATGTGCATGTGGTGTTAGATGGGCAAAGGGCTGAACTGCTTGCGAAAATATCCCCAGAGGCTTACTGGAAGTATGAGCACAAGAAGCGGGGGCAGTCTCTCAGGTACTGCAAGCTCAATGTGGCTCTGTACGGTACACTAAAGGCAACACTGCTATTTTGGAAGAAACTCACAGTTAAACTCAGCAGCTTTGTCATCAACCCATACGACTGGTGCATCGCGAACAAAGTTATTAACGGAAGGCAATGTACCACAGTGTGGCATGTGAATGATCTGAAGATCTCCCACAGAGAATCAAACGTGATTAATGCTATTATTGGATCCCTGACGACAGAATATGTGAAAGTTGGAAACATGACTGTAAGATGGGGAAAAGTCCATGTATACCTGGGCATGACCCTGGATTTTTTGCAAGAAGGAAAGTTGATCATTGGGATGGAAAACTACATCAACGAGAGGCTCAAGGACCTTCAGGATGACATGGGTGGCACAGCCTTGTCACCAGCAGCACAACACTTATTCAAAAGAAGAGAGAGCGCAGAGAAACTGAGCAAGGAGCAGGCAGCCATGGCTCAGCTGCTTTATGCTTGCAAACAAGAAAGACCCAATCTGCAGAGAGCGATATCTTTTCTGTGCACACGAGTGTGGTGCCCAGATCAAGACAACTACAGGAAGCTAACAAGGGTCATCAAGTACGTCAGACAAACAAAGTTCTCTCACCATGGATGCCAATCATCTCCATCTCAATCACTGGTAGATTGACGGGGCGTTCACTGTCCACAATGACATGAAAAGTCACTCTGGATCATTCATGACTTTTGGCAAGGGGATGATGAACGGCTCATCAAACAAATAAAAAATCAACAGCACTAGCTCAACTGAGGCTGAAGTGGTGACAGTGCATGACACCATGCCATCAATTCTATGGACACAATTCTTCCTTGAAGAACAAGGGTACCCTTTGAAGCCAAGCATCATTCACCAAGACAATCAGAGTGCCATCCAGTTAGAAACAAATGGGCGCGGGTCAAGCAGCAAATGAACACGACACATGAAGATAAGATACTTCTTTGTCACAGACTGTAAAAATCTGGGAGAAATTGTCATCAAATACTGTCCAACTGATGAAATGATAGGAGACTTCTTCACAAAACCACTAGGAGGGGCCAAATTCAAATGATTCAGGGCATAATCATGAACTGTAGCCATGACGATTTTGGAGATGTTGACATGGTAGAACTGATGAAGGAACATCAACAGAATATCTGTGGCAATAATGAGAAGTGTGATGAGCCTGCCCTTGCATCAACGTGGATGTCAGGCTCATAGGAGTGCATTGGGAATGTGTCAGACCATGAGTTGTGAGTGTGTTGAAATTGTGAAAAATGGAAAGGCCCACCAAAATGGGAAAGATTGTAGGGAGATGACATATGTGATGCGCCAGCCACACGTTCACAAATCACGATGGATGGACTGCATAGCATCATGTCTCATAATTCAGTAATTACAAGTTAACCAACTTAATTGCTGTGTTTTAACTGAACTGCACCACTCCCGTTAGCCTCAGGTTGGGGTCATCTCCGCCATCTAGCTACTCGACACCACGTTATTCAACACATGAAGCTTTTTAATTATTCTACTTCCTCCAACAGAGTTTTATTCCAGAACCAACCAAAACACCCCAGCAGATCAACTCTACAAGTCCCTATCAAACAATTATCACCATGGATGAACCACTTCTCCTGCCTAAAGGTAACTCGGTGGTGCTTGGTAAGAATCCACTTAGAAAGCATTTTCATGAAGGGGGAGATGCCTTCATCTTGGATCCAAACCATGCGGATGGTGCCCTCTGTCTTGTCTTAGGTGGAAAAAAGTTGTTTCACCACAGAGAATTCTGCAAGAGAAAAATATTGACACTGTGATCAGGCAACATGCATGTGATAAAGTCTTATGTACATTGTTACTGTCTACTCACCATCCAGTAAACGACAGACCAATGCAACCAAACAAGAGACTTTACCCAATAATTCTACCTTTATTCCAAAGGCTCATTGAGGCAGAGTGCTGGGATAAAAAAATGGGTGTATTGAGAAGCACCCACTGTTGACTTACCTCAGATCCGGGAGACAGAAAGAGCACAGTGGATTGAGTCTTCAGGAAGAAGAAACGTGTAGGGTCGTTGTAAGGTCATTTTCTGCCTAAGAGAGAAGAAAGCTGTTGCGTACATTCATTCGCAATGAGCAATGAGCCAGTGCAAGTTACGATGAGAAGGGAGGCAACAAGCATACAAAACTCGGCAATCCAATGCACTTTAATGTAAGGAAGTGTTGTGTGCAAATTTATGGTGACAAAGATGATTGGAAGGGAAGGCATGACGAAGATGAAAACAGAAAGGGTTCACATTAGAAAAGTTAAACAAGGGTTCTACATGACAATTTGATCCCAGATCACAATTGAGGCCAGACACTACAATACAACAAGCCAAATATGGATGGATTAAACATAAGGGCTCACTGTACCTCTGACAAATTGTTTTTGATTGCTCACAATAAAGTGAACATTGCTTGACATTGTTGGAGCATGATGAATTTGATTGCAACAAAGTGGAATTTAAATGTTACTATACTGCAAGGGAAGAGGGAAATGATGAGTCCATAGATGATGAAAACACAAGATAAGACAAGACATTAACATGATTCTCATCATAGATACAAAGCAAAACACAATTCACAAGACAGAATTGCATTCTTTTTTAAGAAAGAAAAATCAACCAGATCCTTTAACGGCAACAAAACGCGACAGATCAACACCAAGATCAGTGTGCTTACTAAATTTTTAATAGCCGCCACCCCTGATGACTTTTGATTCATGGTCGGAAGTGTGGAGGGGGAGATTGCGGTGATGAGTGCGGAGGGAACACAAGATGAGACGACGATTGGAAGTAGGAATTTTCATGGTGATGTTGTGATGTGGAAATACAAATAATGAGAGTGCCTCGGTGGGATTGATGGGGTATAAAAATTGAGCGGTGAGCAGTATGGGGGTACATGCGTCACTGTTATTTAAGTACCTCCACTCCGTTTTACACTTTTTATTGATTTATGGGGCTACATGTTAATTCATCTCAAAATCCTCAACTTTTTTTCAATGTGCTGAGGACGTACAATTGCTGTTCTAAAACAGACATTTCCATTTTCTCTCATCCCCCCAATCCTCCTCGTCATCATATATTGGCATGCGACACTTCCTCACGTTGAATTGCATTGCCCCCTGAGTTTTGTATGATAGTTTCAATCCTTCTCATCATATATTGCACAGGCTAGTTGTTCATTGCATATGAACGCACGAGACAGCTTTCTTCGATCATAGGCATAAAATGCCTTCTCTGCGATCCTCCACAATTCTTCTTCATGAAGGGTCAATCCACCGTGTTTGAGTTGTATCATTGAAGTTATCTTCCAAAGAGAAGGGAAAAGGCAATCGTCCATAACATTTACCTGCGGTGAGTTGGGGGGTTGATTGACAATCAACCAACCCCTCTTGGAAAACTTTGTTTGAATGAAATGCATAAAGTTTTGTTTGATGTGAGGTGGCACATTGTAGTGTTCAGATCTCACAACAATTCTTTTGTTCATTTTTGTGCTCATTTTAGCAATAACATTGTCTAATTTTGGAATCATGGTGTCGTGGAAGTGCTTTGACAAAGGAAACTTGGCCTTCCCTCCTTTCTCTGATGAGCCACCGGTAATCTCCATGTTTACAAAGTATGGTTGTCCTCTCACTCTCAAATGGTTCTCTGGGATCACAGGCATGGTGTATGCACCATTCCCATGGTAGACACGTCGATAAGTATCTCTGCGTGCAATTTCCATTCTGCCGACCCTTGTAATGTCAATTAATATGCTCTCACCCCCGTTCCGTGGTTCATTATCTTTTGGGAAGTAGCCAGCTGCAGAATTCTTCATGTGTTGATTGTGATAATTTGGAGTAATTCCAAAAAAAGGAGCCCACTTGTTATGGGATCAGACAACAAGGCTATAGAACCATTTCTCTTCAAGATGGACAAGAAACAATTGAGCCTTCAATGAAACAAGCTTTGGTCCTTCCCAAAAATTAGGAATTGTTTTGACCACTGGTAATGTTGCTGTTTGTTGTGTTCATTGATTGTTGGCTGTAATTTTGTTGATGTGTACTTTGCCCCATATGTACTCATGACTTATTTTGCAATTGATTTTGCAGACACAGGTTGAATTCACTTCTCCCCACCTGCGATCATTGTTGCAATGGTCTCCCAACTGACCGTCCCATTCGTTTGGTTCAACGAATTACAAAATAGCTCGTCTATGTTGATGAGCATCCCTTTCATTCGTTTGGCTCCTGCTTTGTATTGGTTCTTTTTCTCATTGCTGAGGCTGTTGAACCGCTCGTTTATCTCGTGTCTTGGTAGTACGTCTCCCTCATTGAATTTGTGTTGCAGTTTCATGAAATATTGCTTGCTTGTCCACACTTGATCTTGTTTCTTGTTGCTGTTGAATAGTGTTTTGCCGGCATCTGTTTATTGCTTTCGCTTGTTGCTTCCATTGTTTTTCACTTCTTTCACAACACAAGTCCTCACTACATTTTCTTTCACTCCAAATGCATAGGCAAGGTCTGCAGTTGGAGAGAAATTTCTCGACGGATTCTTAAGGCTTGTGAGTTGTTGTGTGCAATTTTGAATCTTAATCATCAAACTTTGTTCTTCTTGATCTAAATGGACTTTAGTTTTTGTTGTGCGCAGTAGCCTCGTCTTTGAGCAACCAACCAAATTCTCTCTGTCTCCTGGATCTGAGGTAAGCCAGCATCAGGTGCTTATTGATATGACTCTTTTTTGTTCCCAGCAATCTGACTCAATGAGTTTTTGAAGTACAGGTCGAATTATTGGCGTAGAGTCTTTTTTTTCTCCGTGGCATTGGTCTGTCGTTTACTTGAGTGGTGAGCAGACAATAAGGACGGCCATGAGACTTTGTCACATGCATGTTGCCTGATCACAGTGTCAATATTTTTCTCCCGCAGAATTCTCTGGGGTGATACAACTTTTTTTCCACCTAGGACAAATTGACAGAGGACTCCTTCTGAGTGGTTTGGATCCAAGATGAAGGCATCTCCCACTTTGTGAAAAGGCTTTCCAGGTGGATTCTTCGCAACCACCACTAACTTACCTCTAGAGAGGAGAACTGGTTCATCCATGGGGATAATTGTTTGATGGGGATTTGTGGAGGTAATCTGCTAGGGTTCTTCGGATGGTTCTGTTTTGAAACTGTGTTGGTCATCGTAGAATATTTAATTTGACAAATTACCCCACTATTGTCTGTCACCTAATCAATAGACATCTTGTTGCTTGTTTGAAGGGGCATCAGAGGGACAATGAAGGGAATTTATTGGCATTGATTGAGCCACTCTGCGACAGTCATTGTTTGTTTGTTCGGACGTCGAATTCATTGTTGCGAAGTTGCTGGACGGCGATTTTTGATTTCAACGACAGTGGGTACAAAAAATTGAGCGGTGCGCAGTATGGGGTTACACGCGTGCCACCATTAAGACATTCTACTCCA
Source organism: Cyclotella cryptica (assembly GCA_013187285.1). Classification (NCBI taxonomy): domain Eukaryota; phylum Bacillariophyta; class Thalassiosirophyceae; order Thalassiosirales; family Thalassiosiraceae; genus Cyclotella; species Cyclotella cryptica. The sequence goes on along the minus strand of JABMIG010000034.1, from coordinate 181,760 downwards.
TTTTACATTTCATATTTGATTTTTTACGGGGCTACGTGTTAATTCATATGTCTCAAAATCCTCAACTTTTTTTCGATGCACGGAGGACATACACGTCATAGTTCGTAAAAAACTTTGACACCCCCTAACGTAGTAGGGTGTCCGAGATAATCAAATTTGTCGACAAATTTGTGTGGTTTTGACGACCTTCTCAAGTTTGAGACTGATAGGTCGACCGTCGTCAAATTTGATCGATCACAAAATTGTGACCGACGAGTCAAATTTGTTAGTTGGCGACAACTCGTAGCCTGGTAATAAAAAACACGTAGATACTCCCACTGTAGGAATTGCATCATTTTGGGGGTGCTCCCCCCCTCCTCTTCATGAAATGCGCCAAAAATATGAGAACTCCGTGGTGTCTCGATCTACCATACTTCATGCTTGCAGATGGCATGTGCTCTGTGCCCTTGCGATCAGCATAATGATTGTTGGCCAACCATGTTCTAAGCTTGTGTATTATTTGATATTTGATACTACTTGATACTTGAGACAATCACTCCAAAACTACCAGGTCTAAAACTATTACGAAATCACTGAACCACAAATTAGATTTTGTACTTAGTCCTTCATAATTTTGGCCAATTTCTACATGACAATCGATTTTTTGCTGAAATTTTGTTCTACATAAAATACATAACAAAATCTACGATTGAACTACAAATTAAAAAATTTGATGATCGTATTGTCGCTTGTGTTGGGAACTTCTGCAACAAATTTACTTGACAAATTGAAAAATCTCGGACACCCTAGTGTGACCTCTCGATACAATCGCCACTATGGTACATTAGTCATAGTAGTAGAGTATGTCCTAAGTCTGAACTCAAAACACTGGTAAATATTTCTTCTTTCTTCTTTGTATCCGAGGAGATAGAGACTCATTTCAACCTTTTGTATCTCAACGCTTATCCTCACAAATTATTTTGGAAGTGCCATTGTTCCGGCGTATCCGTTCAATGCTGATGTCCATGCAACAGCATGCAACTACTTTGCAAGTAACCACAATCTAAAGACAAGCTAAAGATAAGCTAAAGATAGCCAATGATGCCATCTTCTTTTTTTCGTTACTCAAGAACTCAAAGCACACAACAAGTTATATTATCGTGGTGGTAGCTTATCGGAACCATATTAGAGAAATCGACACACGTTGCGTCAATTGCCGAAAAGAGCTCAAAACGAAATCCCAAGAAGCAAGAAGCAGGCCGAAGTAAAGTGGTAACATCAGAACAGTCTGACTGAAGTTATAGTGATCGGACGTTAACTTTTTGTGTATGGAGGCTCAAACGCATCCGAAGACATGGGTGGGTCAAAAACAGTTGGACCTCAAACTGCATCGCCTACCCATCTCCCAACTTACATTGTCAGCTATTGGCCAACGACGTTTTCACCAACCGAAATGGAAAAAGGCAAGTCAAAGAAGTCGCCTGATCAGGAGGGTGTCCCCCAAAAGAACAAGGACAAAGAGAAAACCAAAAGCAATGACCACAATGACAGGAATAAAGACAAAGAAACGAAACACGAAATTCAGCCAACAGCAGAATCATCTTGGGCGCCTAGGCAACCGTATTCGTCAGGACGAGCTCCTGCAACTTCACTCTCGCGTCCTTCGTCAGCAAAAAATAGTACAGCAGAAACAACTATACCGTCAATGGTTCCTTCTGACTTGTCCTCTGAGCTACAGAGTCAACTGCCAACTGGGAAGGCCACAACGGCACTTTCGGAACGGCCCAGTCAAGCACCGACCGGGGCAGATTCAGGCTTGGCATCAAACATGACGGCAATGACGGGAAACACACTTTCAAACGGGACAGAGGACACGAAAAAAAATAAAACTGATAAAAACAGCGGGAGCAAAATTACTATTTCGGGCGTTCTCCCGTCTTCTAAACTCACTGAGGCTTCGCCCAGTGTATCCATCAGCGGAACAGGAAATGTGTCTCTCAGTGGCACCAGTGGTTCTAAGAGTAAAACATCGAGCAAAATATATATATCAGGGATTTTCCCGTCTCCCCAAAACAAACATGATGCTTCCAAAACAACCATAGAAGGGAATGGAAAAGCATCCTTAAGCCTCCCCAAGGACGATGATTCAGGGACTCCCGCTCCTACCCCCACACCAACACTAACTAGGTCGTCTAGTGATAAGCGACCGAGTTCAAGCAAGATCACTATATCTGGCATCATTCCTTCATCGGAACACAACAATGGTCCGACTTTATACATTGACTCAAATGGTAGACTCTCGTTTGGCAACAATATCGAACACGATTCTGAGAATGAAGCAACATTAGTGCCAACTCCCACCCCAACTGTGTACAGACCAAGAAGTAAGACACGACCTATTTCAGATGTAGAAAACGTCAAAATATCATTGTCGTTCCCATCACCTCTTGGAAAGAAAAAAGAAGAGAACGCGCCATCATCTGCAGCAATGTCACTGGGTTTCAAGCCAATACAGTATTATACAGACGTGCCTACCAGTGCTGCGCCCTCCTCAGTGCCAGATGATAAGGAAGAAAAAGAAAAGCGCCAGGACAAAAAGAAGAGGAAGACTCTATCACCGACTGCCATTGCACTGACAGACGAGCCTACTTACTTTGTTTATCCAACGCTTTCTCCATCTTCCGCTGATCCCAACAACAACAGTATGTTAAGCTTTCCTACATATTCACCAACGTACATGCCAACACAGCTGACGAAGGAGCGCCCTCCACGGCCTTCTTCTGTGTTTGGAAGTGCAAGTGGTCGTGAGAATAATTACATGATGGATTCTATTACTCCTCAGCTCAATGACACTTTCAACGACACAGTGAGCGAGAATGATGACGTCGTGGCATTTCCGCCTGTCAACAAGACCTCTGATGACGAAGACGAGGATACCGAAGGCGAAGGAGACCAACAGGAGCATTCCGCATATCTTTATCAAAAACGGATATGTCCAGGATTCCCCTTAGGGGTGAATCCCGCAGTGAAAAAAGTTGAACAAGAGGTATTTTTTACTTACGGAATCGAAACGCGCGACACAAGCGATATCAGTTTAGCAGAAGTGGTGGAAAAACTGCAAGTGAGGATACTGGAAGACGCTGCATTCAACATTCTCAGGTGCAATAATCATCGATTGTGGAGGAGCAGGCGTTCGCTGCAGTCCGGGAGCCCTGTTTCGAGAGTTTACTATTCAAGGAACACGGCGATTTCGACACTTAGTAAGTTTGACTGCCGTTCTTTTTACACATGGGATAAACTTTTCACGGCAACGGTCTCAATTTTTTAATCTAGGCGAATGCACCACCTCCACAACAAAACCGACACATTGTGCAGTTGTTGAAAGTACCATATACTTGACCGTGATAAAAGGATGGCAGGAGGCAGCGAGGGCAGAAGCTTTATCTCAGATTCATCATGCATTAGAGAAGGAATATGACAAAGATAGTTCCATTGCATTTATCCATTTTCTTGGTCCAGACTTGGGACAACTATCGTTGTATCAACAGCACAAGAACCACAGCAACAGCACAGTGTCTAGCGATGAATCAATGTCGGCGTCATATCCGGTCAGTTTTTACGGAGCCATTGCAACTGTATTGCTTGCTGTCTTCACTCTTGTGGTAATAGGTGTGATGTTGTGCAGGCACAGAAAGAAAAGAAAATTGGCTGAGACATACCAGTCCTTCACAAACACTTCAACAGTTGGACGCGAAGTACGGGGCAGCAGAGCCAAGGATCAATATTCATCATACACATCCTCACGATCTTTTTGTGATGAAAGGACTCCTGAGTCAAACAGCAAGATGCACAGCACCAATGACTTAAGTGGCTGCAGGTCCTTGTTGGGGACGGACAGATTCTGATCAAGTCATGACCTGAAAGCAATAAAATCCGAATTAACTCGGTGCACAATATCTTTTTTTTCCGGCAGGAAAGACTGAAGACTTGTTGGTGGGAACAGCGCGATGGTAGTGTGCACTCATCTTGTTAAACAAATCATGATATACAATATTTGGGTGATAGTGAGAGGACTAGTGACGCGATGACAAAATACCGCATAGTATCTAAAGAGTTAAATTGTTCTTCTCTCGTAAATTGAATGGCGACTACACATTGAAGAGGGACTTTAAACCAGTCACACCATGCATGAGCACATGTTTGCATGCACAAAGCTCTAAACTTGATCGAAGCTATACTAGGATATTGTGCCTAGCAATGCTTACAGGCCCAATCCACACGATAATCAAAATCCAAACTTATGCATAATGTCATAGATGAAACTGTTCGTTTCAAGCCGGTTGGTCTTGTTGTGTTGAGAGATGCCGTCGACGACGATCCAAATTTCCAATTTAATTTTCGAGGTGAATTTGTATTTAATTCATGTTGTTATCGTGTAGTTTTAATTTCATTTAATTCTATAAATGGGTCAATAAAACGACTACGAATTGTAGGTTCCACTGTTGGAAGAGGCACAGCAATTCTTGCTTATATTGCTTATATGAATCTGTACAGGAGAATCCGGTCCAATCTCACCTCATCTGCCTGGAAGATGTTTAAAAAGCAAGGAAATGTACCTCTACAGAGTCTCCCATTTTGGTATGGGTCCTAAGGACTGTATTAGTGTACGTTTCGGCCGTCGACGAGTTTCGGTCATTATCGAAGAGGTTCTGCTTAACGTAAGTATGGATATAGACTTCCGCGATTCCAAGTTCGCAGTTCTCTCGAGACGTGATGGGACATTTGCCAACCAAACAGAGAATCCTTTACTGATGAAGTTAGATATGATTTTGTTGTAATTTGATGCTTTGTATCAATTTACTGCATTTTCTCGAACTTCTTCTTGTAAACCTTATACTACACTCTATGATATCCAGAAATTGTACAGCTTATAGTTTCAACACTTGTCGACACGTTGCAGTGAACTCGGCGTGCTCAGCAGTGCCCATTGGCATGTGCACCTTATCACAAACGGAAGCGATACACAAGTACAATCAACGACGATCGATAGCGGAGCAACACTTCATGTGTGTAGTAGATACTTCACCTCAGCTCGTATAATTGGTCGACGATCGAATCCTTTTCGAATGTGGGAAAACAGCTTACTTTGAAAGGGAACCGCTCCAAACCTATAAACTAGAGCATCAATCACTGAACAATCAGAAGTCATAATTTCGTATATTTGGGCCGTGTATTTTCTCTCCTAATCTAGCTGGCTCCTCGCAATCTTAAATTGCAGATCCCAAAATAAACGGCCTTCTGTTAGATCGGCTTGCCTAATTCCATGTTCTCTGATGATCGTACGGGCAACCTCACTTATTTTACCAACTTCAGCGTCGTATTTGAAACAAACACATCAGCTAGAGGACTCTTTCCCGTTCCTCCAGCACCCACCAAGAAATAATAAAAGCGGGTAGAGCTCGGTTTATCGTTCGTCGCGTCACAATGCTTTGGTTGAACATTGCACGCGGTCATGAGTCATCTACAAAATGACGGAGGATGGACCCTATTATTATGTGTTGCAAAAATAATCTGATTTGCGTCTACTATAGGCAAACGCCTCAGCACTGTCCTGTTGTTGACTAGTTTCGCTCCATTGCAGTTGTTGTGCACAGTATTCATCTTCCCGTTGATCACAAGTAAATGATTACTATTCTTCAAGACGTCGTCATTGACACTTATACCATCCTGATATAATTTTAGTTTTCTTCTCAATTCTTGTTCTCTTCGCTTCAGACCAACCATTCGTTTTGACATCGCCATCACATCGAGTTGCGCCATGTTGTACTTGTCCCAGAAACGATGAGCAGTATCCAACAGCAAAATCGATTGCGTGGTGTTGATATCCGAGTTCTTTATGTCAGTCACTGAGTATGTGGATTTGGTAGGCTTCTCTCGTGTTTGAGAACAGGAGGATACGCCATTTTGATTTGATGTGAAATCAATGGAATCTCTTAGAAGTGATGCAAGTTGATCTCTTGAAGTCTCCAACTTTCTACACGCCATTGCCATTTTTTTCACGCGGTCTGCCATCACACACTGCCGTCTAAGTGATTCCTTTCTTTCGTTCGCACGTCGGCTCAGTGCAATGAGTTTCTGCTGTCGGTCCTTTCTAAACGTCACCAGTTCATCCTTGGTCATTTGGAACTTCTGGATTGCTCGCGTTTTGCGGTCCAATAGAGCTTGATGAAGCTCATGATTCCGAGCTGCTTCTTGCTGTGCTATCAGTTGTACCCGCTGGAATGCATTCTGTAAACGATCAGCTTGTCCTGTTTTCTGCTTGATATCTTGACGCCTTTGTGAATACATTAACTGAAGCTGCTTATAAGACCCCTTTGTAACATCAGTGCTTTGCGCATGAAAGTTTGCTTGTTCAAATTGCTCCTCCAGATCTTCAACCCTTGAGTCCAAAATGGATCTCAAGCTGTTAATGTCCTCGAGATTCCTATTCTTGATTTCTTCTAGTTCATGTTGTGTATCTCGTTTCATCAACTCCGCCAGATACTCTGCTTTCCGTAGCTGCTTTAGAATGCACTCTTGAACAATACCCCTTTCAGCATTGTACTGAACATTAATGCGTTCGACTTCATCACGAAAATCTTTCTGAAATCTTTCGATTCTCTCTCTAAAAGCAGAATCCAAAAGTATGACCTGATTGTCATAAATTTTAATCAACTCATCCATCCGAAGAATATTCGCAACCATCGCATTGCGATATGTCTCTTGTAAGTAATCGAATTCGTCATGACTGGATTTAATTATCTCTGCCTTTCTTTTGACATTTTGCTCGTGATTTTCAGAAAGCAGAGAGATCTCCCCGTGGAGTTCTGTGTGCTTTTCCTTTCGGAGGGTTTGCCTCCAATGACTTTCTATCTCATAACGGTGAGTAGTCGAGAGTGCAAGTTCTTGGTTCAATCGCTTTGCGGTTTCCCTCTCATTGCTCGCCTGACGGACGTTTTCATCTAGCATGATTTCTTACAAAGATAGAGTTGGAAGTGGAGGCTATCCTTCAGCAAGCTCTGGTTCAGACAAAAAGAATTCGGACCGACATGATCGAACAGTTTTAATTAAGACGCGCAAAACTCTGTAGAAATGTTAAAAGTATGTCCAAAACTGTGATGCCAATTCATGATATATTTCACACCATAGCAATTGATCGTGGTGTTGTGAGATGTGTCGAGTTTCGATCCAATTGCCTATCACGCAACAAGAGCAGGATGGGTCAGCATTAAAAGGCATGGTGCGTTTGCGTGATGCCTTCGGCGGGATCGGCTGGTACGATAGATGTGTTGGAAAAAAATAATGAGAATGTGCAATACAGTTTCCGGAGTTACGGGAAATGAACTTTATGAAAGCGGGATGCCACATTTGGATTGTACCTAAGTGAAGCATAGTTTGATTATACAGTTTAGCATAACATCCTGATAAAAGTAAAAGGTACCATATGCTGCTTTCCATCTGCTGCGGTTGTGGTCACATCCCATGTAGGGACGGTACCGTGCTATATTCCATATTGCCACTTTGAATGTCCTATTAGATTAGGCCGTAGGAGTATATGCTTCTGACGAGATAACTTCCTCCGGTCCTCACATGCCAAAGAATGTGACCAATGTGTGTTATCAATTACTGACTCACCTCTAGAGTAGACGTATGTATGGTATGATGACTGTCTCAAACACCGTACCTGAAGAATCGCGTGGTCTTGTAAGATAGTTCTATTTTCGACGATTGTTCCGGTAGGGGTTAAGGGAACTACCTTTATTTTTTAGGTGATTAGGTTGTTTCCATAAAACAGAGAGAGATTAATTATTTTTCTTGTGTTTGTAGATAGGAAATAATAGATGCCGACATACATAACACACGATTCTATTAGAGTGTCCATGTTTATTAAATTTGCGAGCAACCAACTTTAAATTTGTTAGTCATTTTATCTCTCCCTAGAGAATATCTCCGGTCCGGCGAAGTGAACTAACAAATATAAAAAACGGTCGACTAACAAATTTGATCAAATTTGTTAGCAACTTAACAAATTTGATGGTTGCTCGCAAGTCGTAGAGAGAACTGAATTCCTATCGTACAGCATTTTCTTCCGATTCTGGAGGTTAATTTAGGCAGGTAAGGCTTTTGTGGTCTGTCCATCGCCACAAGAGTTGGTCGCTGACAAATTTGGTCTGTAAACATGGACACACGAGAAAAGAAATTTGTTTGTTCGATCTTTGTTCGTGACTTCTACTCCGACAACTAACAAATTTGAAAGTTGGTTGCTCGCAAATTTGGAAAACATGGATACCATACCATATACAATACTCATTTCTCGGCAACACCGCATTACTTATACAATACACTATGGTATATTATGGTACGATATAAGAGGTATCTAGAGATACACAAGAACACATAGGTAGAGTGTACATCGTACTAGGAGAAACAGGCAATAATATATCAAGATTTTTTTTAAAATCTTAGTTTATCACTGAGCAGAATTGTTCTCCTCCTTCTCCAGTGAGACACTTTTTTCACTTTTGCACTTTATGGTTGAATTCATATATACTCTTGTGAAAATACCCGTAAAAGCCTAAGTTTTTTGGATTATACGCATGGGTATTCATTGACTGTTGATATGTGATTACCTCTAAAATTATATCTAAAAGCAATTTGTAGCATGGCCAAAAATTCAATACATGCTTACTTGTAAAGAGAAGCGTGCAGATGGCCACGCGCGGCCATTTTTGCATTGCACCATAACAAAAGAAAACAATGGGATTTCCGCTCATGCAGACAGTCATCCCCTTCGATCTCTGTGAGTTCATGGAGTTTTGAGCCGCGAGTTGGCTCATCGTCTTCCCAGCCATCGCGCCAACACGACGCCCTTAATGCCCCTCAAAAGACAGGTTGGTTGTTGTGTTATGCTGATTTTGGTTTTTTTACGTGCTAAACAATTTAATTGAAAATCATCCGTACTGACCCTGCCATTCCTCCCCGCACCCCTCCCACATCTAATCATCAACATCGCGACGTGGCCGCGTCCTCTACAAAAAACAGCCGTGCTAGCAAAAAAAGAATCAGGTCGATTGCTCACCTGAGTGGTGAGTTCTGCCATTTTTTTATTTTCAACTATTTAATAGAAAATCGTCCTTACTGACCCTGCCCTTCCTCTCCACACCCCTCCCACATCAAATCAACAACATCGCAACGTCGCCGCGCCTCTATAATAAACAGCCGTGCTGGAAAAAAAGAATCAGGTCCAATGCTCACCTGAGTGGTGAGTTCTGCCATTTTTTTATTTTCAACAATTTAATTGAAAATTGACACAACTGACCCTGCCCTTCCTCTCCACACCCTCCCACATCAAATCAACAACATCGCGACGTCGCCGCGTCCTCTACGATCAACAGCCTTGCTGGCCAAAAAAGAATCAGGTCCAATAATCACCTGACTGGTGAGTTCTGCCATTTTGTTTTTAATTTCCAACTATTTAATTGAAAACTGAATGTGCTTGACCCTGCCCTTCCTCTCCACACCCCTCCGACATCAAATCAACAACATCGCGATGTCGCCACGCCCTCTCAGAGCAACAGCCCTGCTGGCAAAAAGAATCAGGTCCATTACTCACCTGACTGGTGAGTTCTGCAATTTTTATTTGTTCTTTGCAACTATTTAATTGAAAATGTCAGCGCTGACCATGCTCTTCCTCTCCAAAACCCCTCCCACTTCAAATCAACCCCATTGGCCCATCGCCATCCTCTCATATCAAGAGCCCTGCTGGCAAAAAACAGGTCCATTACTAACCTGACTGGTGAGTTCTGCCATGTTTCTTTTTTCTTTTCAACTATTTAATTGAAAATTCAATCTACTGATCCTACTGTTCCTCACCATACCCCTCCCAATTCAAATGAACTTTGGCCAACAACTATGGACTATCGTAGCATCCTGTCAGCGCAAAAACCGTATTGAAATAGTTCGAAAGGACGTAGAAGAAGAGGGTAGCAAGGGAGAGTAGTGACACTTAATTGTAATCTCTTTGTTGTCTCTGAATTAATACTGAATATACATCACATTATCTACACTGAGTATGTTACATTGCATGTCTACTAGAGAGTACAAAGACATCGCTGAAGACATGTCATATGTCACAACAATCACATGTCTTCTAGACACCCCATGAAGTACCAGTTTAATTTTAGTGCTGACGCATTACATCTTGCGTTCATAGGTAACATACTAGATTCTACGTATCACAAAAAAATAAAATCGCGACACTACTCTTCATCACCATGAGGATTTCTGCCACCGCCACCGCATCACATTGATCATGGCAAATATCGTCCCAACACCGGGACCGCTGCAATCGCCCTCATAGCAACATCACCTGCAACCATCCTCCGCCTTGGTTTGGTCAGATTCCACGTATTTTACGAGGAATCACACCGCTTCTTAGGAGGGAATTTTGTTACACGGCAGCCATCGCGACAACGAGGAGGGAAGATGGCAAATTATGACATGGTAAGTGTTTTTGGTGCTCATATCCCCATTTTTGCATTAATTTGTTGCCTCATCGATGCCTTCAATGTTGTTTATTTCTCTGTCATCCTGGGTGGACTGTTGGACTTCCAGTGACGACGCACCGGCATCAGATGGCAGACCCCAGGTGCTGATGTAATTGTTATTGTCGCAGATGATGGTACGCAAATGGGCCTCCTGTAGATGTTGCCACTGACACTGAGGATTGATATCCCAGTGACGATGTATCAGAAACAGATTATGGAAATTGATGTGGGTAGAATCATAGAGAAAATGGCTCATTTCTAGGTTATTACATTTTCACCAGAAATCAGAGCATGAATATAGTTCACCTTGGTTGCCGTGTGGTTCTTTGAAGTGATCAATCCTGTTTGTCCTACAAACATTCCAGTTTCATTACAAAATGAATTAGTTGACTATTCCAGATGAAGATGCAATTAATTACATAGTTTAATTTAAAGCAACAAATTTCCTGACACTATTTATTACATGTCTCTCTCTTTGACTGCATATGCAATATGCTCGATTTCGCCAATAGTTGATCACACACCACACCCAGTGTTGTCAAACTATTTGTTCTTTTGCATTGTGATGTTTCTGGGCTTCTCCTGGTAGTGACAAATTCTGTCCAATCTTGCGCACTGACAATTGATGTGAGTGTTCGTTCCTCCTTGACATTGAAAGTTGCCACTGTCATGAACAGCAACGCCAGGTTTGCATGGTATGTTCTGGCCTTGGCAGCCTTCTTGACAAGAACCTTAAGCTCTGCCTCACTCCTATTTATGTTAGGAGTGAGGTGCACATATGTTGTCACGATAATTTGAGTCAACAGGGAAGATATTGACCGTGTAACAAGTGTGCACGATGAATTGGTCAACATTTTTTCCTGAAAATGTCCCTTCAAGCACGATTTTGAATGACTTGCAGTGGTCAGACACCCATCGACCGATATGCCGTTGGAAAGCTCGTGAAAAGATGAATCCGTAGTAATTTGCACAAATCCCGCTGCAAGGGCTGTGGGAAAAGTTACATGCAATTTACAAAAATTGACGAGAATCGTGTTTTTTTTGTTACAAAACAGGGTGCGTCAGTACTACAATTAAACTGGTAATGTCTTCCTGACATGTCGCGCGACATTCCGAGACATGTCTTCAGTGTTGCAGAATGTCGCGACATGACATGTCTTTGGTACCCCCCAGCCGACATGTTGTGTCGCGACATTCCTAACATAGGTTATCTGGGCTGTTGCAAATTCGAAAAGACTACTAGCGCGACTCTAGAGAAATTTATTATGAGGCGGATCTATACCATACTCATCAACAGGCTGTTCAGCGATCACTCCCACGCTCTGCTATTTATGCGTAGCGATGAACTCCCATGTTATAAGGGCTGTTGCAAATTCAAATGAGACTCATTGCATGCGACTCCTCCTCATCCTTGGAATAAAACTTGGGCAATATTTCTCTTTCTTGCAAGACTGTTGGGATAGGTACTTGACCTCACCCTACTTTAAAACTCTATTCATTCCACAGCAAAACCTATGTCCATCTTGGAACCTGGCACAACTCTACCTAGGTAGCTGCCACCTTGTCATAATCGACCAAAATGACGCCAGAAGTGGTACTCGCGCGCGTTTGCTTTATTAAATCGGAAAGCACGTGATGTAAGTACTACAAAAGTTGTGCCAGTGCGTGCCGCGCTAGGTTATGGGGAAAGCACTTACTACAAAAGTCATGCCCGCACGCCGGGCGGCCACTGTTATAACTTTTCCTTTGTTCGGGCTCCCGCCCGCTGCTAAAAATCTTGCAGCGGCTGCTTGTAATATTATGCATATATTAATACTTATATCATGAAGTACATGATTCGTGTTTCCGCCAAAGTCATTCACAGGTCTTCCAATACAATAGAGTGTCCACGTTTTTCAAATTTGCGAGCGACCGACGTTAAATTTGTTAGTCATTTTATCTGTCCCAACAGGATATCACCGGTCCGGCGAAGTGAACTAACAAATATAAAAAACGTTCAAGTAACAAATTTGATCAAATTTGTTAGTAGACCATCAAATTTGTCAGTTGCTCGCAAGTCGTAGACAGTACTGAATTCCTCCCGTAGACTAAATTCGCCTAAAATTGTGTTGGCGCCCACAATTTCTTCCCTAGAAGATCATCATTGGCCCACCCATTTTCGCGCCCATCAATCTCACGGTTCTATGAGGTTATTGGTGCCTGTAATGTTGATAACAACATTATGTGTGATCGTGAAATTTCTTATGGTGGGCAGGTATCAGGGTCACGGTCAGACGAATTTAAAAACGGTTGCTCGCAAATTTGAGGTGTCAACATGGACACCCAAGACGCATGTACTTTGACACCTCCAAATTTGTTAGAAATCTCTACTCCGACAACTAACAAATTTGCCATCGGTCGCAGTCGGTCGCTCGCAAATTTGAAAAACGTGGACTCTCTAATACTGCCTCATCCAACGGTTCGTGGCTAGGATGGTTCTCATGAGGTTACCAGCACATTCGTGTGACGTGGCGACAAACTGGCGATGACATACGTGAACAAGCACGGGACCGGCTTTTAATTACCTTTAATGGTGAACTGAAAAGCCAATCTCCAAAAGAAAAGCCAATCTCAAAAAAGAAAACCGGATACCATTTCAATTTCACGTAGGAATAGTACGAAGATTGGTAAATGCCAAAAGAAAACTAATTCTCCAAAAGAAAACCAATCCCCAATATATTTGCCGACATGGATAGGTTGGTATTTTATTTAAGCCCTAAAGACGCATTCAAGACTTTCATGAAGGACTATTCCCTATTAGATCGATTTTGAAAAAGAATAGATCTAATCTGATACATGCCTAGGACATGAAATCATAGGTTAGTAATAATCGCATAACTTAGATTTTCTACATTAGAAATAGATTTTTGAAGTTAGATAATAAATTCTTTTCTAGAGATGTGATTTTTCTAAATCATACACCCTAGATCTAACAAATTTTGAGAATCTATTTTAGCGAAACTAGTAATCTGTTTAGATTCAAATTCTGCATAATAGATATTAAATTAGTGTTGCTATATTAGATGTAGATGGTATCCATTCCTCTTGGTGCCTTGCTAAGCAGTCTTGTCTAATATTAATTATAATAATATTACCTAAGTAATTACTACTTATAATTACTTTGACAAATATTATTATCTGTTAACTACTACCATACCCTACCACTGTACGCGTGAAGTTGGAGCTTATTAGGCACATAATATTATTATCTTTTAGCGAATAATTGATTTTCTTGGTGTTCCCTGAACCCCGTACTAAAATAAAAAGCAGTACCTTTTTTTAAAAGATAGTCCCGTTTTTGTTGAAAACGTTTTGGTCTTTGGAAACGGTACTGTTTTCATTCAAGTGCCAAGCACTGGACCTTAGTTCTTTCTTGACTCGCCCACGTGCAACGGATACAAAAGAAACAAGGTGGTGGTGCAGAGAGTCTGTAGGTGGTGGTGCCAAAACACTTGCGGATTTTTAGCTTACTGAAAATCCCCAAGCCCCAATGACTCGAAAGTCGCCCATTGGTTAAAGGGTGGGAAGGGGTGAACAAAAAACTACCTAGACAAACCAATCCAATCCGCAGTTACGTTGCCATGGAACTGCAGCGGCTCTCGACAAGGAATGGGCCTGGTTGGAGAGAGCTCCTCACCCAGTGCTGCCGACATGCCGCCGGCTCGTCTATCCATCACCCAGATCAAGAGCCGAGCACTGGACCTTGGTTCTTTCTCAACTCGCCCATGTGCAACAGATACAAAAGAAACAAGGTAGTGGTGCAGAGAGTCTGTAGGTGGTGGTGCCGAAACACTTGCGGATTTTTAGCTTACTGAAAATCCCCAAGCCCCAACGACTTGAAAGTCGCCCACCGTGTCTGCGCACCGTCACACACACACACCGATAGGCGGTGGGACTTGGTCAAGTGCCCCACCAGCACGACTGCAGGAGGATGCTGTATCAGGCGGGCTGCCCTGCAGTTGTGCCCACCCACAGACTATCTGACAAAACAAAGAGCAGAGGTAGGTGTAGCAGGAAACTTCTGGTGAGCGCCAAGCCAACGTTGGCCAAGCTATTCCCCGGCCTCTGCTTTCGGGCACCGTGAGCATGGTGCCGTCATTCCCGAGGCCAGGCGCCATCGTTGAAGGGTGAAGGGTGAAGTGTGCACACGGACTGAGGCTCTCGCCCCATGGTGCCTTACGCCGCCGGCGCAGAGACATTGACTGAGTAGGGCACATTGAGGAGGTCATTGGTGACGTCCGTGTAGATGCCCCCGGTGACGTTGACGAAGCCAAACATTTTTGCATCTTTGTGGACATGCCTGCCAAGAAGCAGGCCAGTTCTTCATGGATGTATTCCATGAATGTTGCACCCCTTCACCTGCCCATCTTTTGTATCTCCATCTCAGAGTAGCCGGACAATGACAATGCATTAGCTCCTCCACTTCAGAGTGAGTGCATGTTGATGCGGTCCAGCAGAGCGCCCTTGGCCACCGGATAGTCCAGCGTGGCTGCCACCCACTTGAGTGCATCCCGGATATTCCTATCCGTGACGTCATAGCGGTGGCCATCAACAAAGTATGCCAAGAGGAAGGTGGCCCCATCAGTGGATGCCCCGTCGGGTATGTGTATGAACCGTCTGCCGAGTGCCCTGATGGGGCAAAAGTACGCATCCCCATTAGCCTCATGATGAACGCAGATGCCCTTCCAGTCGTTCTTCTGATTATCCAATATTAACGTGGCGCCATCGGTGTAGAGGATCACCCAGGGTGGCGCTTGTCGGCTCAGCTGACGGAGGCGCCTGTGCTTGTCCTTCTGGACGAATGTGACGTCCCTCAATCGGAACTGCGTCATCTGCTTTGTCTCATTGTGGGACCCTTTAATAGTGTACTCACCAACCAGCAGTAAATAGTAAAATGCAATCAGTGTCCAATTGCCAACTGCCTTTACCAATTCTGATGCTCCGGGCGCACACCTGTCGTGGCAAGGACCTAGGGGACATCGGATTCCACGGGCAATTGTTTTGTGGTCGGTGGGTCAGCTTTGCACGCCAATTGTGGGAGAAGGTCCTTGGACTGCACCAGCTTTGTGGGGTTTACCCCGTGCTCCATTGCAATTGTTTGGCCAATGGCCATGAGCGCCTTACTGACCGTTCCAGTTCTGACTTGTTTCTTTGCAACCATAATAGCCGCTGCGTACTCGTGCGGCGAATCCAGTGAGGAGACGGACTGTGGTGTGGAACGAGGCAGCCGATAAGTAAGGGTCCACTCCCACAGCCCTGCAGTAGGTGGACCAATGCTGCCAGTTACCTCCCGATTTGTTGTAGTTGCCGCCACTCTTCCAGCGAAGAATCCATTGTCTGCAGCATGGAAGTCATGCGCATAGAGATGGCAAAGGAAGGGCGGTAGACACTCCAAGAAATCTGATTTGGGAGGGGAAAGGTTGTATTGAACAAAACACGCAAGTCAGAATCAGAACGACAATGCCACTTGGGCTTGCTGACCCACGAACGCAAAGGGATGTCAGTCATAGAGTTTTCGCAGCCAGAGATATGCAATGGTGTGAGTGGGGACACTTGTGTGATTTTAAGGGGCAGAGCAAGTGCTCAGAGCAACTGTGCCACCACCAGCGACCGCTTGGACGCCAGTTGTCACACCCAATTGACCATGGGAGAGTTGTCTCTAAACAGTGCTACATGGTTTCCGGCCCTGAGCTGGCACATGTCCTCCATGACGAGCCACAACAGCAGCAATCCCGCCATCTCCAGGTCGGAGTTTGTTAGCTGACCCCCTGGGTTGTCATATGTGTTGATGTCCTTTTTTATGTCCTCCGGCCATTCGAGCCTAAAAACTGGATGCCATGCTTGGAGGCATATTTTATGCCGACAAAGTCCGGCCAATCCGTGACCAGCTCGGTGCACCTGTTGGGGAGGAGAGTCGATTCCCGTAGCAACATTTGTATATCCTGGAGGGCAACGAGGAGTGGAGTGTTTCGATGCAGGAAGACAAACGTGGGGCGTTTTTGCAGCAGGCGGTTGCATGGCGACAGCAGTCCTTTTCCTGCCGGTATGGCAAGGAATGCATGCTGCACCTTTGCGACAACCAATTCGAACTCCACAAAAGGTATTCCCATATGTGGCATGTGGCTCACGCAAAGCCACTGGTGTATGATGGTCAGGAGTGCATCGCGCTTTGGCTCCTTGAGCCAGATTGTTTTTGTGTCACCGTCAAAGGTGAATCCGAGGATGTCCCTCCAGAGCAGCCAGGTCCCGTCGCCCTTCTTGACCTTCTTGAACGAGACCGGGTCATCATCATCATCAGAATTTGGTGGTAAAACGTCATGGATCCCCCAGACAATGGCGTTTGCTGTGTGCCGCAGCTGCTCCTGAGATGCTGGTATTGCCAGACCCAGGTAATCGTCCATATATACCTCCACAATATATTTGCTGTCCCTGGGCCGCCCCGCGGCAGCGCTCTAAACGCATCACTGTCGATAGTCCATGCCAGGAATTTGTTGTCCGGTAATGACCCGAGCAGAGTCTCCATATATTCTGGTGCCACGTCGTGACCCGTTTCGGACGCCACACAGAAGTAGGGAGGCGATTTGATCCAACCCATTTGTAATGACGTCGGCACAATGAGCTCCACCGGCGCGGAGGGATCCTCTGGTGGCAGGACGTAGCAAAAATTCCACTCCTGGCCGTCCTCACAGTCCAGCCGCCAGAACCCGTCCTTGATATCCCATTTTGCCATGAAGATTTTGCTGTTGTCCCCTGCCTCGGTGAACGCATGAACAATGCGTGAGAGGACGTGGCCCATCTGGTCAATCACCCCCGAGAGGCTGTCTTCACGGTTCATTCGTTGACGGATGGAAGCCGGCGATTGGAAAGCTGTATACTGTAGGACAAATCCAGGATGGCACGGAATCCGCGATACTTGTGCGGGATCATTGCAACGGGTGAAATTTTGAGTTCCTTGGGTAGGTCACTTTTTATATCCTCCCAGCGCATGATCCTAGCCTGCCCCTTTGCTACTTTTTCCAGCATTTCCTTTTGTATTTGGGTTGCGGCATCGCCCACCCGTGCGGACGGGTGCGCACCCTTTGCGATTGCTGCTGTCATTTCTTGCGGTGTCCAATCCCTTCCCTTTTGCGTTGGGCACCCTTTCGTGGCGTACTGGAGGAGGAGATTGGCGGCTAGGTGATGGAGCGCCAAGTTGGACGAGCACATTGTGTTTCTAAACTGCATTGGCCCTGGTTGTTGTGGCAGAAGGGTCTTCAAGCCAGCATGTGTGCACCAGTGCGGGCCTTCCTGTTGCTTGGCTTGTCTGTTGATCCTTTCTCTTTTATTTTGGAGTCTCCACTTGTCTTTCGTGGCCCCCGTCACTGCCGTGCCATCCGCAAAGGTGGGTGCGGTGAGCCGGCCTTCAAAATGCAACGTGGGGGTTGTTGGTTTATCATTTGAATGGGGGAATGTGGTGGGTGGAGTGGCTCCTTGCCAGGGCAAGTTTGTTCGCGTTGTGGCGCTTTGCCAGGGCAAGTTATCTTGCTAGTTGAAACACGGCTGGGCTGAGTTTTCTCAGCAACTTTGTCAGCCCATAGTTACCCACCTGATGATGACGAGGAGGAGATTTCTCTTCCACGCTGTAGGATTCATCTTCATTGGTGTTGACCATGTTGATGATGTTTTTGATTTAATGGATATGCTCGCAAACAAAAGAATGGGCTGTTAGACACAGAGCGTACTAGGAATATATGAGGTAAAAATGATTTCTATCCTATTATGTGATAATAGAACTCTGAGACTTAAGGATTTTTTCAAATAGAAATGTTCAGAGGGCTCCAATAGTATTATTTCAGGCGGGTATGAAATAAACGTCCTCTGACCTCAAATGACCTCATTACATTAGAATTTGCAGGACAAATGACTATCAAAGATAAAAGATCTCACTTTGTGGATTTCCTTGATTGATATGAGGAACTTATGTGATCTTTCTAGGAATTTTTTACCTAGTAGTACTACTGTAAAAATCAGATTATAAGACCCCAAAATGTCAAAAAATACATATTCCGCTCCGGACGAAGTTAGTGTAGCCTCAATGTTAAATGCTCAATTGTATCTTTGTTATTTACTTTGTAGGGGTGATCTTTCCTTTTTTGCCGTCGTTCGCACAAGAAATGTCCCTCATTTCTCTCGCACCAAAAATTGATGTGGAGTGTCTCTGCCCATCATTAGTCATCATGCCAACATTTTCATCACCCCCATCACCTTCACCGCCACCTCAACATTTGATTGCCTGTGCTTCTCCTTCACATCTCAAATTTGAGACATCTATTGTCTATTGCTGCATCTGCAAGGACATGCTGTATGGTTTCCTGTGTTGGTTGAATGTTGGGCTTCAGCAAAGCCAAACATATTCGCCGGAAAATGTAACACGGTAAAAGAAACAATAATGTAACGAAAAAAGATGAAAAAAGAAGAAACGGTTTCTAACCTGCATTAGATTTATGTTAATGCTCATGTAGTAATCATTACGAATCAATAATGGCACTGGAATCAGCCCCTAAATCGTACTCCCTCAAGGAGGAGCGTGAGGCTGTCTGCACCATCGATACACTCGTAACTAATGGAAATTCCCGTAGAAAAGCCTGTGCTGCAATGGGCATTCATCCTCTGTATTATCGCCACTGGAAGTTAGTCATTTCCAAGGTAGATGATCTCAAGAAGGAAAAGAGCTACTGTTCATTCAACACCAATGGAACTGCCGGGAAGATCCACACAGGACGCTTTGGTCTTCTTGCTCTGGTGAAAGAACAATTGTCTTCCTTTGTCTACCGCTTGAGTGAACAGGGTGTTCAATGCATCAACCACATGGTGATGAGGGAGGACGTACGTCTGGTTTCCGTGTTAGAACAAAAGTCTACTACTGTGCAGGTGCAGATAGTTTGTCGCTTCAAGAAACATCTTGGCTTGATGCAGTGTATGGCAACCCATACCGCCCAGAAACATTTCCAAGAAACGGAAGAATCCTCAAGAGACATCCTTGCTATGATGCAAGAAAGGACTGTCGACTGGAACTGGAACAGGGACAACATTCTAAACATGGACCAAAGCCCCATCTCTTACTCATACCACTCAACAAGACTCTTTAAACAAGAGGATCAAGCACTGTTCACTTGCACACATTGAAGACGGACACAAAAAGAGTAACAGTTGCAATGACTGTGACCACAAGTGGAAAGATGCTTCCACCCTTCATGATTTTCAAAGGGGCACCAAACAGATGCAATGCTTCTTGCGAGTTTGGCACTTACCCTGCAACCGGAAAGTAAGCATGCCAGAAGAAGGCGTGGATGGATGAAGACCAAATGCATGCATCGATCGACCTCATCCTTACACCGTACAAGGAGGAGAGAGACCAGAGAGATCCTGATGGACCTCCACCCACTCTCATCCTCAATGCATCCTGTGTTCATCAGATAGGTTCAATCGTGAACTGCATTCAGATGATGGGCATTGAAGTCATCCACATCACTGCTGGATGCACTTACTTATGCCAACCCACTGACATGGGAATCAACAAACCCCTCAAAGCTTGATGCATGCAGAGTGGGAGGATTGGATGACAGGTGAAGGATGTGTGGTGAATGGAGTCACAAAGGAGCCATCTTGCCAACAAGTGGCTGAATGGCTTGTTGATGCTTCCTAATCAGGTTGCAAGGAATGTGTGGTTTTAAATGTAATGAATTAATATCTACATTAATGGATTCATTGTATGATAGACTTGAAAGGAATAACACTAATACTATATTTGTATTATAATGTGATTATTTCCCCTGGCACAGTAGGTTTCCCTTCACATACGAACCCCATAAGTGGAAGTCAACGCTGCTTCTAAACTCCAGTTTGGTCTGGGTCGGAACAGTTCCATGACAGCATATCCTTGGTTGCAATGAAACAGAGCTTGCTTGCTGAAGTTCACGTCATCGGGAGAACGGTCTCAATGATTCAAAAAAACACAGCCGTCAAGATGGACTCCGATACTCCCCACAGCATACTCCCATGCCACAAAACAAATACGGCAACCCAACCTTCCACCGGCATGAACCATGTACCCAGCAAGATGACTCCCATCAACCAACTGCAGATTAATCTGCATCCCTACACCGTGGAGTGAACTCTCGTAGATCCAAGAGTTGCCGCATCCATAAGGATGGTGCTCACATGACCACCCATTATCCATCGGAAGGAATCCCACCAAGATGTTTTGAAACATGTTTTGGTTTTGTATGTGTGGTAGGTTGGTAGTGCTGTGTAGATGTGATGTGCCTGTGTGTGCAGTGGATATATGGGGGAAATGTCATATCTCGATAACCAGAAGGCCTTAGGTGCTGTTTGCAGGTGGAAAAAAGTGAAGACTTAACGAGTTGCGTACCCTACTTTCAAGAACCATAACCTGATGAGGGGTACCCAACTCTATTTTTGTCGGAGTCTATGGTTCGAAAAATGTGATGACCCGACCATAGAAAAGTGCATACCCTCTTCCTATTTCGGCGCCACCAATCTTACTGAGTGAATCTCCTGTTAGAACTTATACTCAGAGGAGGAGGCAGGTCTTCATGTCTGCATTTTCAGTTTCCACCTACAAACAAGGGTGCATACTTTGTCTGTGCGTCAACCGTTTGAAGGGGTACGCAAGTCTTCATGAAGTGTTTTTCCACCTGCAAACACGCCTTATGGGGAGCTACACATATGGGTGTGTTGCTCTACACAAGCAGCATGCATTCTGCTTGGTCTAAGAAACGTAGAGGGCAATTAGCTAAGCAAAAAACACTAATTTCGAAGCAAACTGGTTGGGAGGGTCTTATAATGCGATGGATCTTATAATCCCCGATTTTTACGGTAAAGTATGCAGTAAAAACCCTCTCCCCTAACGGAACGAATAGAGAAAGACAAAAAATGATGGCGTAGATAAATCATGTTGATGATGTAAATTTTATTGTAAAAAAAACTAATCATTTTAGTCATACTGTAAAGTATCTGTAGACGTAAGTATTTACCTAGGACAAATGAAAGTAGGACTGTCATCTGTACCATGACGACACCATCTTCCGTCATATCATTTAGGAGCACTCATGCAACCCTTATATATTGTTACATTTTTGCCTTCCATGAACAACACGTAGTAGTATCCCACAGGGCATGAGGGTGGACAACATATTCCTTTTCTTCATTACATTTTTCATAGATTACACCATACCGGAACATTCCCCATTTTCATCATTTCGGGGATGGGGAACTAATCAACCTCTCATTTCCACCTGAATCTTCAAGGACTCCCTCCGCTGTCATGTCTTGAAATTGTCTATTTGCGAGGCAGGTAAAACAGTAAATGCAAACAGTAGGAATGACAATGCTCCCACCGCACCTTCGAACCATCCTGGATGCCTCTCCTTCAGCTGCCCTTGTTGTCGAATCGGATGGAGTCATACGTTATGCCAACCAGGCCGCGAGGCTGCAACTGGATCGCGGCGAAATTGTCGGGGGGTCTCTCACAAATTTTTTATCATTTACTGCCGCCGCTCCACTGGACCATGCCAATCTGCTTCACGCTACCTCGTCGTGGGAGGAAGCGATTGAACCTAATTCGTTCATAGACGATATCAAGACCGTCAATGGGGTGAATATACAGTACAGCATAGATTTCTATTCTGCAGCAATAACTCTAGCTCGCATAAATGTCGGAGAAACCCCGAGTGATCCACACGCCACATCGGGTAGAAGCGGCAATCCGCTCGTGGATCAATACCTGTATTGCTTGTACATTCACGGCATGACCAAAGAAATGACTCGAAGGCACCCTCCTGAAAAAGGATTCGTTCGGCAATCGCTCCAAAACGATTTTGATGAATCGCCAAACAGCTTTAGAGTCAATAGTTTGTTGTTCCAAGAAAACGGGGCGTCACCCGAAGCACAGGACACAACCTATCAAATACAATCGTTGGATCACCATAGCATAAGTCTCGCTGCACTCGATGCTTCCTTCCATGCCTTGTTCGTCATAAACGAGCTATGTGCCATCCAAATGGTGAATCCCCGATCATCTGAAGTCTTTGGATGGACCCAGGAAGAATTCATTGGGCAAAAATTAAATATCATTATGTCCCACGACGTAGCCACCTTGTATGACAAATACTTTAAAGAGTACTTTAAGAAGGGAGAAACGACATTGATTGGCAATCAAAACGAAGTAACTGCTCGACGAAAGGATGGATCCACGTTCCCTGCAGCTTTGACTTTGGCCCATCCCCAGGGCCGCGCGTCTAGTTTAATATGCGTCTTGATTAGAGATCTGTCAACAGAGAAAGCTGCTCAAGAGCTGCTCGTACACGAACAAATGCTCACTTCGGGGATCATCGATGCCTCATTCGACGGATTGTTTGTAATAAGCGATCGAGGTGTCATCCAAAGAGTCAATAAAGCTTCATGTAAATTATTTGGTTGGTCTGAAGAAGAGTTCATAGGGCAAAATATAAATATGATCATGCCAAAGCATCACGCAGAAAGGCATGATAGCTACCTATCACAATACATGCAAACAGGAGTCAGAAGAATAATTGGGAAAGAACGAGAGCTCGAAGCATGCCGCAAAGATGGCACTACTTTTACGTGTACTCTGGGCTTGGCTGAGGTTGTAACCAATGAAACAACAACTCAGTTTGTTGGTTTTGTTAGGGATGTCACTTTGCAAAAAGAAGCACTAAAGGCGGTTAAGGAGGAACAGAACCTCATATCGAAAATATTGGATGCTTCATTTGATTCATTGCTAGTCATCAACGAAAAGGGGATCATACAAAGGGTAAATGAAGCTGCCATAAGAACGTTTGGTTGGACAAGAGAGGAGTTTATTGGAACAAACATAAACATCATCATGCCTCCCTTGCACGCAGCGAAGCACGACAGCTACATTCAAAAGTATTTGGCCACGGGGTTCAAAAAGATGATTGGTAAACAAAGGGAGGTGGAATCTCTTCATAAAGATGGCTCGACTTTTCCGTGTACTCTTGGCCTCGCCGAGGTGTCTCACAAAGGTTCGAAGCTATTCGTAGGCTTCGTGAAAGATGTAACTATTCAGAAAGAGTTGCTCATTGCCAATGCAGAACGCGAAGCAAGTGATACTCTTTTGTATAATATTCTTCCTGTTCACATTGCAAACCGTTTGAAGCAAGACCCCGGTCACATCGCAGATCACTATGAGAACACCACCATTTTATTTGCTGATATTGTTGGGTTCACAGACCGAACGAGTAAAATGACGCCGCACGATGGTAAGCGAAATTTAATTTACTTTTTTGAAAGCACAAATACTCACCTTGACACCACACCTCTAATACGATCTTCCAGTTGTTACCATGCTCAATGACTTGTTTAGTCGGTTTGATTATCTTGTTGGTACGATGAGCACTGAATAAATGACTTACAGGGTCAGTCATATTTATGATTCTTTTCTAACCTCTCTTCAATTAAATTTTCAAAGGCATTTATGACTTGAATAAAGTCAAAACAATAGGAGATTGCTACATGGTATCATCAATACCTTCTAGCGAAATAGAGAATGATGGATGCGCACGAGTCTGCCGATTCGCCCTTGACCTCATGAAAGCAGTACAGGGGTTCAATAATGCAGGCCCGCAACATGGACACGTCACGCTTCGTGTAGGTATTTCGTGTGGGTCGGTTGTGGCTGGTGTAGTTGGGACAAAGCGCTATCTTTTCGATGTATGGGGAGATGCTGTGAACGTAGCTGCACGAATGGAACAGCACGGCGTGCCAGGTCAAATTCAAGTGACACAGTCAGTTGTACACAACGCAGGAAATGAGTTTAGTTTCGAGTCTAGAGGCATGGTAAGGGACTTCGTGAGGTTATATTCATCGTCATGTTTTCTTTCTATCACGAATTTACTCCATTTGTAAACCATCAGATCCATCTAAAAGGCAAGGGCCCCATGGAAGCATTTATATTGAAATCTGCGAAGTCCATACGACATCAGCGGAGCGTTTACGATCCTTACGCGATGGGTTTTGAGAACACTCCCTGTATTAGGGCATCCAGCAATTATTTGTAATGTATTGAATATTTGTTTAAATGGCAATAGGATGTTTGGTCAACATTTTCAGGACCTGTGCTGTCGTAGACACGACAAGAAGAAGACAGAAACCCCACAAGGAAAACTAAGTCCAGAAAGAAATGTATAGAATTCATCATAATTCCAATAATCTCATCATTTTTGTATATGTCACAACAAATGACGGCGTTAAATTTTGTCTCATTTCGTTAATCCTGCGGAGGAAACTTCTTTCCCACCCTCGGACCAGCTTTGTTCGATTGTCTCGAAAACTTTTGCGGTGGTTTCGTCAGTTCCCTGGCAAAATCAATCATATTCTGTACCTCCTCTTCTGAGCCCTCTCCGCTTCCCGCCCATCTCACTCGCCCAATGCCTTCGTTTCCAACGTCAAATATTTCAGATTGCAACAGTTTAACGGTACGTTAATCCAGGAGGAAGTCCCAAAAATACAAATTATGATGGGGCAATTGAGAACCAGACTTACCATCCACAAGAAATACATACCCTGTATAAATATTGTGCATTCTCAAAATATCTCTCATCTCTCCTGCATCTCCATAATACAATAAAGTCCTTTCGTGGTCTTCCTCCGGCACATTCTTCCTGGTCCCCGACACAATCAGGGGACTCAACAGTTTAGCAATCCTTCCTTCATTGATTGTAATTCTTACCGTTTCGTATTTGTGTGAGTCTCCTCCGTGCCGAAGTGCCTCATCGAAGGGTTTGGTCCACGAGGGCAGGAGTTTGGCACCGAAGTCTTTGCAGGATAGGGCGACGAGGGTGCATTGGGCGGTGGCATCTTTGGAGACTATTCGAAATGAACGTATCATCGAGGGGTAGTTTGTCATTGTGTGCAAAATATTGAGAGAGGAGCTTCAATCAACGCGGCCAAATTTATGTGACAATACTCACGGTTGTTACGGGTGAAGAAGTCGGGAATGTTCACAATCTCATCATTGAGGCAATGAAGGCCAGTGAGGGTGGGAAATTTCTCGGCCTCGGCAGCAGGTATGATGCATTCATTACTGAGTATCGGTTTATTATCAGTAAGTGAAAGCTCCTTACCGCGAGAGGGAATTCAATAGAAGAGTAGAGTAACATGACGCAACACAATGAGGTGAGAATGGCCCCAAAACGTCAACAATACTGCGACAAATGTTTCCGAGAAACCACATGCATAAATCAAATGTCACCTTTAAAGCCCAAAAATACCCCAGCGCATGCTCCAAAATGACCTTTCTCTCCTGCCCCGTCTTGGGATGCTTCTTAATAACATAATTCCCAGGCAATATATCCTTCCCATGACCATCGGGATGCATGCGTATGTGTTTGTTGCGTCGCAATCGTAATCTTTCGTATTCGGTGTCAAACACTGATGGTTGTTCGAATGGTGATTTTTGTGAAAAGTGTCGTTTGGCCGTTGATTTGCTTGGCGTGGAAGTGTCCCAATGCAGGCAATGTGATTGTGCAGTTAGAGATGAAGTGAGAATCGAAGATAGTGCGTGTTTCCGTTGTGTTGCCACCGAAGATACCGGAGATGAGATGTTTCGTGTCCATGTAAGGACCTTGGATAGGCGCTGTTTACATAATCGACTCTGTTGAAAGACGAATGCCATGATGAGGTACAGCTAAACGAAGAGGAAGGAGGAATAGAAGCAGTTGCGAAGATGAGCTGAACGAGAGTTGATTCAAATAGCATTTCGTTTCACTTCTGTTGAAGGTATTGTACCATAGCCTTCTGCGGACGGTTTGTCCTGGTGAAGGAGGCGGTCGATTTGAGGTCGATGTGATATATTATATCAGGATATATTATATCTAATAATGAGTGGTCGATAATAGTAGGTAAATAGATAATGTTAGAAGATAAGAAGCAAAAAGAAAACAAGAAATCCCTCCGTCTTCAAGTTCACTCTAACAAGGTATGACGATTTAAAACATACATAAATACCTTGTCACCATAGCCCACAAGGTATTACAAAGTGTAAATTAAGAAAAGTTTTCTTACCCATACCACATAGAGAGAGTAGAAGCTGCATAGGTAAGTACCTATATGATGTAATTTCAAGGTGAACTGATTCCAACGTGGACATTTCAATCTCATCTCCACGAGAAAAGTCATTTTGCGGATTTCGGCGCGCAGATCAGCTATCTCGTAGGGGGTTCTTGCTGTTTTTAGCGGTTCGTTCGGGTCGTCGGGCGGCGAGAAGACGCTGTTTCACGATTGCCCAGACAATAAACCCCACACGTTTCGAGGCACCTTCAAGTCTCCCCCTCAATGGCAATGCCGACCGCAGAATATTCGGATTGCAGTATTCGTCACAGCCAAATCGCTCGAAGTTTTTGACCGCTCGCCCACGACACTATGGCCACGCTCTCCCCCGAAAGCGCACCCGATGTCGTCGGCCTCAATGACGATCCTCCCTCAGATCATGTCGACGCGGCATGCGCTCTACTTGACGTCCACCGCCCCCCTCCTGTGACGTCGGCTCCACAGCAGCAGATCGGCGATCTGGCAGGCGATAAAAAGAACGGTGGCGAAATAACAGCGGGGGCGCCATCCTGCCCGGAAACGTCGGCGATGCCAGTGGCACCACAAACGGTAAACCACGAAACGTCTGCGAAGAACCCGTCTTCATCTCTCGAACCGCAGCACCAATCGCCCCCGCCCCCAAAAGAAAACAAACAAGCCGAATCCACCAAGAATCTGTCTCAACAGCGAAAAACTCCAGAAAAATCCCCACGCAGACGTCTCTCTAGTAATCTATATCTCTCTGACGCCTATCGACAAGTGCACTCCAATATGGTCACAATATGCTCTAAATTATGCACTGTTTACTCGTTCTATGATATTCCAGATGAGATGGAGAAGGACAGTGTTAAGCCCAGTAGTATTATTGACTCCAGCGTTCAATCAATGCAATCGAATGCGGCATGCAAAGTTGACCTACCCAGTTTGATAGCTCAGGAATTAGATTGGCTTAAATCAAAAATTGAATCAACAATGCATGAAATCCAAAGGCGCAAAATGGATGAAAATGGTCAAAGCAACAATGAGGACGGGGAAGCCTTGCTGGCGAACGCCATGGATGTATTGGAACGAACCAAGCAATCATCAATCGACCTGGCGGGCATGTTTTATGCACTCAACGAGAAGCATTCCAAAGGTCAGGTTGATTCTAAAAAAGAACTCGCCGTAACAGTCAAGCCGTCCCCATCACTTTCTGCGACGGAAAAGACTGCCAAAACCTCGATTGACATTAGCCAATCCAAACACAATAAGGGCAAACGTGCTTCCAAAGGCCTCAAACAACTCGGTGTAATCCGCAAACGTCAGAGTGTTGACAATTCAGACGAAATTCAATTCCTCTCGAATCAAGCCACATCAACGAAAGATTTTGATGACAAGA
Source organism: Cyclotella cryptica (assembly GCA_013187285.1). Lineage (NCBI taxonomy): Eukaryota > Bacillariophyta > Thalassiosirophyceae > Thalassiosirales > Thalassiosiraceae > Cyclotella > Cyclotella cryptica. The sequence continues at coordinate 153,647 of JABMIG010000034.1, read as the reverse complement.
CTGCAGCTCCGGGATACATATTAGGGATTGCTGCGAGAGTGACCGATGGGGGTGCTACTCCAATGGAAGACATGCCTGGTAGCAGGAGTGCTGATGAGGATGTCACAGACGAGAGACTTGGAGAGAGACTTGATCATGATGCATTCATGAACGGTTTTCCATCCATGGCACCGCCCATGACGCTGAGTGATATCGGCTCCAAGTATGATTCCGGAGTGCTGGATGAATCTGTCTATACTTCCTTCATACCAAAAATTAGGGATGGGAAAAAGAAGGGAACGAAAAGGAGACGCACAGACAACCACAACAACAAAGAAGTCATTGAGGATGCCCCACCTCGATCAAAGAAAAAAAGAGCCCGCAGCTCTAAATCTCGCAAGGAAAGCACAGATAACGATGCTCTGAAACGAAGCGATTCTCTCATGAGCACCGATTCGAGAGCTTCTGACTATCCTACTGACATACGCGTCCTTCCTGACCCAACTCCCAGACCCAAAACTCATGTCATTGATGGTGACGACAATCCCCAGAGAATATGCAACCCTTTGCTGACATTGCCTCAGTTTCCGAGTGGAAGCGATCCGCCATTGGACGAAATTCCCACTGGTGGAGAACTGTGGAACATTGCCAATCTTCAATTTGCCGATCCTGACACGTATCCTATATCATATTTGGCGAGGCTTTTGGGGTTCGATGTGCCGGAGGTGGGGAATGGTGTGCCTTTTGCGCAAGAGTTTGATCCGATGACTGTTTCTGTGATGAAGAGCGATCCGTGGATGGCCGTTCCTGATGCAGGCTCTTTTTGTGATGAAGTTTGGAAGAAATGTGACAATGATGATGTTGTATTGAGCTATATGGATCCGTTGTGGGCAAACATACTTCAGACATTTACGGGCTACAATGAAAACGATTTTAAAGATGCTGGGAAAGGGTATCAAACCCATTTGTCTCCATTGGTTCTCGAATTCGCCGAAGAAAGGGGCATTTTAACAAAAGATCAAATTTCATTTCGAATGGCCACTTTAGAAGATGAGGATTCTCTTCGTCGATTGGAAGAAAAGGTGAGATCAATGCAGACAGACTCTCTAAATCTCAGCTTAGCCTCAATAGCGATTCTCACCCAATCGCTTCTTATCGCCCGATCAGTGTCAAGGCAGACATTTATCTAAACAAGATTTAGCCACTTGTCTCAGGACCCCGGGAAACTTTTGCATTATCGCTGAATCTGCTAACCATGTTCCTCTCGCCTTTGTGCAATATAGATTTTGTTGGTACAAGGTAGAAGAGAAAAAGGCCGGGAGCAATCAGATGACTTCTTATGGCGTCAAATCTCTGGCAGGCGAAGCTGTGGATAAGATATCTGAGCTGGTTTTTGTCATTGACAATGTTGTTTATATTGACTCTTTTGAAGCCGACAGAATAGACGATACGACCAATGCCGAAGCAAATGCCAATCCAATTAGTCAGGCTGACGTCGAGACATCCAGAATTCTTCTTGTCTCACTTTCTTTGATCCATGCCTGGAGCCACAATATATGGTATGGAATGATGGAGTCACCCTCGCCACTTGTTCCTTTTTACGTAAAATATTTTCGAATGATTACAGTTGGGAAGCACAAGACCGGCCATGATTCTGATGCTTCTACATTGGTTCCTCTTGTTTGCGATCTCAAGAAGTGCAGTTTCCGATATGCAATTCATCTTCGTGAAGAAAGTTTGAAGTCTAGCCAACTGGCTCAATCGTCGAACGCAGCCCAATCATCTGTCATCCAGCGAATGATGGTCCACATATCTGACACGTTTGATGTTTCAAAATCACTACAGAAGTCTACAGTTGGTGGGAGTACTGTTGCATCTACTTTTTCAAATGCTTCTAGCAAGTCTCAGGCGAAACAAATTCAAATTAGGATTCCGACATCACAAGCAAACGAGTCATATCCTGAAATTATGTCTGTTTCAACCGTGGATGGGCAAGAAATGATTTCGAAAATAGATATCGCTTCTCTCGAAGTTTCGGCTAGTTGGACCGTATTCAAACTGTTTTCACGGATAGGTGAAGAACCAAAGCCCGAGACGACACACTGCGTCAAGGAAGATTTTTTCCTCGCAGAACTCATGAAGAAGCAAAAAGAGCTTCAAACGTTAGAAACTTCCATCGAAGATACTTCACGCCATCTGCTTAGCGAAGCATATAAGGACTGTTTAGATTTCCAGCTAGGTGATAGAAAACACAAGCGCGAGCGAGAAAAGAAACTGCTGAAAGATTTCGAAGCAGTAAAACAACGTTTACACGAAGCTGATTTGGCGTGGCAGGCCCAACTTGAACAGGATATGGACGCTGTCTGTGATGTATGCTGGGATGGAGAGGTTACTCCCGAAAATCAAATAATTTTTTGCGATTCCTGCAATGTCGCTGTTCACCAGGGATGTTACGGCATTGACAAAGTTCCATCAGGGAACTACTTTTGCCACCCCTGTATATATTATGGGAAAAATAACGAGTTTCTTGCTGCAGAACGCCGGGAAGGTCCACGATCAGCTCCAACGCGCACGCCAATCGTATGTGAACTATGTCCTAGGCGACAAGGTGCCTTTGTGCAAACTGTGACAGCAGCAGATTCACTCCGAAAGCCGAGATGGGTCCATGTGGGCTGTGCCAAATGGCAAGGAGTTCATTACGTTGACATTGAATTGAAAGATAAAATTGAAGATCTGACCGAACTTAAGCAAACTTATCAAAATCTGGGGCATTCTTGCGCGTTGTGTAAAAGTAATATTGGAGCATTACACCAATGCCGAGCAGAGGGGTGCAAAAAGTGGTTGCACTTGACGTGCGCAAGATGCGTTGGTACGTGTTCCGTTCAGCACGGAGAAAACTGTGAAGGCCCCTATGCAGCAGATTCTATTCCATTCCCAGTTTGGTCATTGGCCTGTATTGAGCACTCTGAAGTGGACCCTGAATCTATTCGGAAAAATAGCGTTTCTGTTGAACAGCTCAGAGCTATTGCGAAGTCTTACCCACCAGAACCCGTACCACCGAAGCCTTTCTACAAGATGAATGCTAAAGAGAGAAGAGAGTATTGGGCAGAGAGCGATAATTTAGCAACTTTTTTTGAGAACGTCATGTCGAACAAATTCGGTGCGCAATGCAATGTGTGCGCAGAATTCGGTGGGGATATGGAGCGTTGTGAAACCTGTGGAGTTTTTTTCCACAGTTCTTGTGTTCCAGAATGCATCGGTTGCAAATACACTCGGGAGCAAGCTGGTTCCGTTGACTTCAGAACCCCAAAGTGTATAATGTGTAACGAGACTCGAGGCATGGTGATCAAAACAGTAGCGAAACCTACAAAAATGAAAAATTGGAAGAACAACATGGCGGGATTCAATCGATCCCTTTTCGGGCCAAATAACTTTTGTCATGTCACGTGTGGATGGCAAGTCATCATATTTTTGTTTGCTCTTTTCTTCGTGCTATGAATTGATGTTACTGATAATTTCCCTGTCGCCCGCAGGTGGAATACTCTTTGCCATCCAGTTGATGGACAAGAAGGACAAGAATTGAACACCACTGCAATTGTCATGGGGCATGGTAGATCTCTCATCTCTCATCAATACCACTGTATTGTTTGTTGCATGGACTACGGCGCGAAAGTTGGCTGTTCCAAAGAGGGCTGTATAGGGCCATCGGGAAAGAAGAAAGAACCTTTGAAAATGCACGTTACATGTGCTCGTGCTGCTGGATTCGAAGTCGCCCATCATGACGACAAGGGTTTCTATCTCAGATGCTTTCATCATTCTGAAAATGGAAATAACCTTCGTGCAAGATTGGAGGATATGTTGGAGGTAGAGATCCAGCGCTCGCCAAACAAAAAATTTGACAAATCATTCGCTCCAATGTCTTGGGAGCATGCCGCATCTATTTTTCATTCCGCTGTGAGTGTTCTTCGTGTTCTTGGTTGGGCGTGGCGGTGGGCGGAGTGGTGGGTTGCAGAGGGAGACAATTGGGAGCCACTTCTGGAAGAAGGCCAAGTCGAAGAAAACATGACAGATGAAGAGTTGAGAAAAATTCCAAGTACCCCCGACAGCAGATGTAAGGATGCCCGACAATGTCGTCTTGCGGCGTTGGGGGCAGCTCTTCGAAATCGTGATTATGACAAAGAGGAGGGCGATGATCAGCAACCGTTGGAGAGAGGTTTGAGAGCAGTTCTTAGTGTTCCGAGTTTAGTAGGTCCCCTAAGGAAGAAGGAAATCGACTTTTTCGTCACGTGGCTCAGTTTGGCTTATCGCTCGAAATCACCATGGCTTGGCTTTGGTGATGATAAAATTCCGGTGGCGAACGACAGTTTCTGTGTTCACATTGGTGATGGTACTCCAAAATACGAACTGGGCAGCAGACCCCTGCCAGGAAAGGCGGAACCATGTGACATAAAATCCAATTTCGAGCCAACCGTGGAAGAAGTCGATGATTTTCTCAAGATAAGAGAAAAAGGCGAGATGAAGAAGTATTAGGTTTACAGCCTTTCCGTCTGTTCATTTATTCATGAGTCATACATAATTCTAGAGAATTCATCAAATTTGATATTCATAACTTCCTTAAAGATTGGTAGTTACAGAACCATTTATTCCCCTTGTCTACGCACCCACTCCGACACCAACTTCGCTCCAAATCCTGTGCTCCCAACTTTGTCGTCCCAAACAGGTCCAGCAATATCCAGGTGTGCAAAGGGTTTCTTTTTTGAAACGAACTCTTGCAAGAACAAAGCAGCAGTAATTGCACCTCCATATCTATCGTCAGAAGTACCATAAGAGTGATACAATAATTGGGTACGTTAGCAGTGACGGTGGTTTGAGGTACAAGTAACAAAAAGACTCACCTGTCACCGAGATTAGAAATGTCCGCAATCTTACTTTTCAATTGCTCCTTGTACTCATGCGCCATCGGCATCCTCCAGCTCTTATCGCCAGTGACCTTCGAAATTTCCTCAATGCTCTTCGCCAAATCGTCATTCTCCGTCCAGACTCCACAAATCTTCTTCCCAAGAGATATCATACATGCTCCGGTGAGGGTGGATAATTCGATGATGCTTTCACATCCGAGTTCTTTATCAGCATAGACAAGAGCATCAGCAAGTGTGAGACGGCCTTCGGCATCAGTGTTGAGGACTTCGATGGTTTTTCCGTTGGATGCTGTCAGGACATCAGATGGGACGAGGGCTTTGGAATTGATCATGTTCTATGCCAGGGCAAAAACACGTCTTGTTGAGTATGACTTTTTTGATGAGAACACACTTCACAGCACAAAGGTAGATTAGACATACCGAACACGCCGCAACAATGAAGTGGGCCTCAACTCCCTCCGGTCTCATGTAGCCAATTGCACGAGCGGCTCCAATCACCGCCGCTGCACCGCCACAGTCGAATTTCATCAACTCCATCATGGACGTTTTGATGTTGTACCCACCGGTGTCAAAGAGAAGGCCTTTGCCTACGATACCGACCTTTTTCCTGTGTATTGGATTGAGATCCGGTGAATGAGCATTGATACCAAAAAAACATTCCAAACAAGCCCCGCTACACTTACTTTACTTCTCCTTTCGGCTTGTAAACTAAATGAATGAACTTCGGCTCCGTTTCCGCCCCCCTAGCTACGCCAAGGTACGCACCCATACCCCTCTCTTCGCACTCATCTTTCCCCAAAATCTCGCACGTAATACACCCATCCTCGCTTTCCACTGCCAACCGCATGGCAGTATCGGCAAGGCTGACGGAATTCAGTATGTTGTGTGGTGCGTTGACAATGTCTTTGGTCATGGATACCCCTCTGGCTAGGTACAGACCCGTTTGTATTGCGGAGGTGTAGTCTTCACTGCTGGGGAGAGATATGGATACCGACTCGACGGACTCGGCTTTTACCTCCACTTTCTTACCAGTGCGGTATCGATTGTCTGAGTAGAGATTGGTATAGAACGCAGTTGAAAAGTGTTGGATTGTTGAAGCATCGGTCAATTGAGAAGGGAGAATGACCGCGGCTTTGGTGATGGATTTGTGAGTGTGAATAGAAGATGCGACGGAGGCTCCAAGTTTCATTGCGGTAACGGAATCGATGGGATCTTTGGGAAGCGGTCCCAATCCTAGAAGGACGTAGCGTTTGGCCTTTGGTGTTGGATTTGACAGACACACAACAATGCAGCGAATTCATCACTTAGCGAAATCTAATCCATTGATAATAAGAGTATTTGCAAGAACTCCACGAACAATGCTCCACGAAAGATACTCCACGAACGATGCACGATGACAACGCATCAACACAGCAAGGAATTCGATACATGTCAATCAAATCGGCAATCGTCAGCGTATCACGCGTGAATTCATGAAGACCGTGGATCGTGCAGCGAATCACAAGTCTTTCAAATCAACTGAAATTCGTCAACCACGAAGAACACATAATCACGCACTGACCTTGCCACCTTCAACAACTCTTGCAGCAGGAGTAACCCCACCCGCCTCCTCGCCATTCCTGAATTCCTTGCCGTTCTCCGCCGCCAACTCCTTCAACAGCCCCTCCAACTTCTCATCCAACTCCGCGGCCCTCTCCGCCAAAACGAGAGGACCCAATTCCTTCTCTGCCTCCGTCTCTTCCTCACTGCTGTCTTCGTCTATGGCGGGAGCAAACACGCCCACAATCACCAAATCTGCATCGGCTTCGTCGCCCACCAAGAGGGACACTTTGCTATCGGGATTCCAATCCATGGTCTCACAGGGGGAGTCATAGCTCCAAGTTTGGAAGGGACGTTCTTTGGTCATGCTCAGTGCGCTGGGAGTGAGGGAGCCGCCTCGAGCGATGCGCGACAGGGAGAGTGATTTGAGTGACGGCGATGCCAGAAGTGATGTGGATGACGCAGCGGTGGAAGAGGAGAGGGAGAAGGCCGAGGCGGACGACGATGGACGGAGGATGGTGAGGAGGACGGCTCGTGGAAAGATGGTACGCATAGGGGACGACGATGGTGGCTTGATGGCGATGAAATGCTGCGGATTCTTTCAGTGATGGGGTTGGTTGGTTTTGTGGGTTCGGTGAGGTTCGCGGTGTTCATGTGATGAGAGCTGAATCGATGTCATGTTACTTCAGAGAATTCATTGCCATATCCATCGCCACGTACGCAGTGTGTCAGCGTGGATATACTTCTACCTGTAATGACCTCAGAGTTTTGACTCGATCTTTTGTAAATACCATATTCATTATATGTTTGTAACGGAACCATTAGAAATGTTTGTTGAATACGATAGGTAGAGCATTATGCATACTTGTGATCTTAGAGGGCATTTTTTGTAGATCGTGTATACTCTGCAATAACGCTTGCTATGATGTATCATAAGATCGTATAGAGTCACTTGACTTGATCTACTTCTATACCATACCATACTATACACTTAAATAATAAGATATGGTACAATCTGCACAACTGTCGTGTACTTAGTGATTCCAGATCTCATGTTTTTTATTGTATTGTATGGTACAATACCGAGCTCTTTGTTCTTGATCTTGACCCTTCTCATCGGCGCGCACAACCAACGCCAAGCCACTATGGCACGTGGATGTCACAAGGGAGCGAGAACAGATGACGAGAACTCCCGATGACGGAATTAGACAGCACCATGTTTCTGCAGTTAGCAGCTCTAGAGAGACAAGAGCTGCCCAGAGTTCGGAGTTCGCGAACTGCGCGGTCAGGAGCTGCCCCAGCAGCAGCCCCTATACTATTTGCTCTCTGCTCACAACAAAAGTAACGAGAGAAAAACATCAATGCAGCCATCAATACTAATGCAATTCAAGCCGTGACATCTGTTTTCCACTACAATTATGCTGGACAGCCGCTACTTCGAACCAGTCGACACAAAACAAAACCATGGATCCATTCTTGAATCCTTCAAGGCAGTCTACACGCGAAGCACAATGGTCCTATTTAGCAGTAAAACGCGAACCCCTCTAGCAGCTCTGACTTTGAAGTCGGTCAATGATATCGGCTGTCTTTCGATGCTTACAGGGCGACCTCCACCAAAAGACTCAACAGAGCCACATTTCCAAGGAATGCTCAGTATGCCCAATCAAAGCTTCAGTTTTGTCATTACCAATCTATCGGATGATGGAATGATCAACTTTAATGTTTTGCACACACCTCATCGTGTGTCTAATGTTAACCCAGGTCCGGCATATGGCATCAATGAAGTGAACGAACTGTCTCCAAACGAAAGCTATGAGATTGAGGCTGACCAACGCACCAACAGAGTCATGGTTTTACAAGGCAAGACCAAAGAGAAGTATGATCCAATCACAAAGAAAAGTAAACGAGTGCCACTGACTGTTGATGAAGCAGAAACTACAGAGGACAAAGCCAAGGAAGGCTTGTACTTCTATTTGAGTGTAGTACCAGATGTTGTGTCTCGAGAATTGGTGAAATTCTTTGAAGAAGGTACAATTTGGAAGGCAGTTCCAGGGTTTGTGAGAAAGGCTCGACCTCGAAGGGGAATACTCCGAGACGCTGGCCCTATTGATGATGAAAGTTTTGCTGATATCTTCGACAGCGACAGTGACCCAAGTGGTGCCGAAAGTTCTGATGAAGGAAATGCAGCTGCAGAACTGACATCATCTTCTCCACCTCTTCGCATTTCTGCAAAACGAAGTACTCCTACGAAAAGAGGTGGTAGAATCATGAACCTCTTCACTCGCAAGTCCCCCAGAATGGAAAAGGGCTCAGCATTTGGTATTTCGGTGCCATTGGCTTCCGTCCCTTCGTTGGGAGATGGAATTAGTAACTTTTCCACTAAGCCATCCCTACATGTCACCGGAATAAGCTGTTTGTCTTCCAAATCTCCCGTCAAATCAGATACGAATGATGACATGGAGTACGAGTTTCTTGCTTTAACTCCAAGACGTTCTGCTAGACGTATGGACAACGACAGTGAATCTGACAAGGTTCATGTTAGTAGATTCGAAGGCTTTGCACAAGCAGCCTTTTCTAGTGAGTCTAGTGAGGATGACTCCGACGAAGAGATGAATGGCAAAGAACATCGTTCCCTCGGATCAAATGCCTTTGCTGCTAGTGTTGAAGTTGGAAACACACAAGCAGGAGAGCTTGCTTATGGAGAAGCGATAGCTGTAAGCTCAGGATACACAGGAATCGAATACGCTTACGAACATGCCTCAGAGCCAACTGTTCTTTGCATGTCAATCTGGGAGGACATGAAATTCCTTCCGCTGCTAGACACTTTGGAAAAAATGCTTGAAGCTGAGATGGAGGAGTGGATCGACAACGAAGGCAAGGTTTTGATTGAATCATTAAATGTTGTTTTCAAGGAAGAAACATGTGTCATTGATTTGGAGTCAGAAGCTGATACAATTATTTGCACCTGTGGCCATCAGTGCATCAACCATGCCAATATTGGCAATGATCTCAGGCGGTGCCCTCTCTGTCGTTCTCCTATTACTGCCTTTGTTCGAGCTGATGGCATTGTAATGTAAGAAGAGAAACAATCTCCAACAAAAAAAAATCTCATAAAATATTCCATTATAATGGTAAAATGGGTCTCTGTCCCTGCATCTCCTTGTCAGCATACTAGAATGGATCTCTTTAATAATGAAGGGAATTTCGTAGAACCATCTCAATGCTCTCAAAGAAAAATGATAAATGGGTCCCATGCTACTATGAGGAGACACCTCTAGAGAGAGCAATTTTTCTCAAAATGCACATGTGTATGCAGACTTGAACATGATGTAAGTTATGCAACTGTAGACAATCTTGGGCTAAGCCATGATGCTACATTAAACAATGAGTATTGCGGGATGACATGCTGGATGAAAACGTTTCTGTGTGCCATTTGATGAAGCAGGGCATTAAACATCAACCATTTGGGACTAAGCTGTCAAGATGACACATGTTTAGCGTATGGTAAGGAGGATGTGTCAAGACAACCAATTGTACCAGATCCAAAGAAGGTTAAGAAAGTATAAAGGCAGGACCTGAGGAATGCTTTTGGAAAGGGAACCAAGACAAGAATCTCTATTGAGAACAAGATGATGTTGATATGCTGCGATTCGGCCATGAGATAAAAAATTGAATATGACTCATCTCCTGTGTTTGATGATGATAGCAATGATTCAAGCAACAATAAGGGCTAAAAAGCATTTAAACACACATTTATAATGCGTAAATTAACTTTGTAGCTATAAGGACAGTGCTCCTTCTCATATTCCTTTTCCTCTTTTCAATGGTTTGTGTACATCCAAGAATGCCATACTTACATGGATGCTCAGCAATAGATTCTCTGTTAAGTAAAATGCTAGAGCACACAAAAAATCACAGTTTGACATTATGGGCATGAAACGAATTCTCAAAAGGGTGATTTTGTTTTCTGTGGTATCTTAAGACTCCATCTCTTCTGCTACAATTGCATAACAGCAGCTAAATTAGTAATTCTTTTCTATGACAATGTAATTCTGTAGTCTTGAACAAGCCATCAAAATAGCAATTAATCACTCAAAAGTACCAACAATCTTTCCGCTACCAATGAGGAATTTGATGAGTAGTGTTTCAAAAGCCTCCTCAATTGTTTCAAATAATAATTGAATGCATCTCAAAATGGATTGAGATGGTGAACTCCAATATAGCTTATTTCTAAATTTCCTGACAATTTGTATACAACATATGCTACGTACTTATCCCAAGAAGTAATGAATTGGTTGTTTCCTTTAAACCAAGTGCCAATGGAAAGCTAATATTGTCGTTTGCAACCAAAAGAAAAACACAAACATGTAGGGCTTGAATATTGTAATTGAGACCAAATTATTCATAGTAGCTGGATTTGCAAGGCACCAAGTTTGGAGTTATTTGTTCTTGGAAAGAACTTACATAATCTCTTTAGTGCCATGTGTGTAATTTTTTGTTCAAAAGACAGAAATGATCACATAAGCAATAATAACTACCCCAAAAGGGACATGCCAAGGCCAGTATGTATACACATCAACTAGTACTGTGGGGTATGAAATATGTAAAAGGTCAATCATAACACCGCTAAAGGTATATTATTAGTCACTCACAAATCCAGTCACTAGTAAAATCACACAAAACTACACCATATCTTGAAAACAATGCCCTTTCTTGTAGATTTGTTGTGAAATTTTATACTTGACATGTCAGAGTATATACCAAAAGGTTCACAAATCAATATAGAATTTGGAAGAAACTATATTTTGTTAAAAGTTCATTTGTCCATATTGATAATCCTCAAATGACTGCAGGTCATCATCTCTAGAGGGGATGCTCTTGATCTGATAGTATTGTATAGGAGAATGTGGCGATCCAAGCCTTCATCACTGAGGTGTTGCTGCTGTCAACTGAGCAAGCACCATTATGATACTACCAACTGCTGCAAAGTTGTCACTACACCTATTGTCAATGAGAACACAGCAGGTTCTACCAAGATTGATGAGACTAATGTAATCCAGAGAAGTACATAATGCTCATGATTGACAATTGCCTGTGTGCCCCTTTTGCATGAGAGACTGCTTCAGCATACTCAATCATCCTTGCTTTTACCTTGTCATGACAGCAGACTGAACAAAAAGAAACATGGCTGCAGACAGCACAAAAAGAAATGTGTTGGATTGTTGTTATCATCATTGATTGTTGATGTTGCAAAGAGCCCAAAAATGAAGTTTTGTTACAGTTCCATGTGACACAGCAGTGATGTAATGATTTTGTTGGTAGGGATTCAATTGCCACATATGAAATTGGATGGCTACCTGCTACATTGAAAAGAATTGACTGTTCCAACAAACAGGGAAATGCATGAAAACGTGTGAAAATAAGACAAGAATGGTCATTTCTGCCTAATTACATTTTTAAATTTCTCATTGTCTGTTTTAATCCAACATCTTGCAGGTTGACTATTTTGTTTCAGAGTTTGCTTCTGTATTTTCAACCTTATGAGGCCAAAATTGTGGAATACCTCCATTGTCAAGTAATTCAACTGATGAATGCTGGACGTGTTTGTATGGTTGAACATGATGTATTTGTGATTTTATCAAACTGCCTTGAAATACCTGAACTACTTCGAATGTAAGGAAAGAACTATCATTCATTCCAAGCATGGTCCATCTGCTGTTTTGCCATAAGAAAAATTCTGTGTGTCAGTGAATGCTGATGGTCATCCAATCTCACACTGTTCATAGAATGCCATGGTACAAGTAAAGTAACAATGACACAATAAAAATATAGATGAACTCTGTCATTTTTATTAAAAATGGAAGAGAATTAACAATATGGCAGTATTTCATGTACCATGATGAAATAGACATTCATCTGTCTGTTCAACATCAGAAGAGAGTTGTAAATCAGCATGGTTATGCAGTGTTACCAAGTGATTCCAACACCCACAAGCAGATGTTCCGCCAAACAGTGCAATGTGTCAAGAGGAGAAAATGATGATACATTCAATTGGGCTGTTGGCTGTTGTGCTCATGTGTGAATGTCCTTCTCTGTAAAACTTATTACTCCTCCAAATGATCAGCAAACATTTGTTACATTATAATGTGATCATGGAAGTAATCATGAAAGTGGAATTCTTTTCTTCTGCTCAGAAATGCCATGTTTGTTGCATGAACTAGCAATGCAATAGTGAAAAATATCTTCGTTAGCCTATGATACATGCTTTTGTTGTTTTCTCTTCAAATTTAAGTCAGACATTCTAGTGACAATTAAAACAATACTTCCTTTGTTTTCAAATTTGAATTGCACCACTTTCTCTGCATGATAAAAGGTCCCCCCAATAAAAGTTGGAGCTCGGTGTGGCCGTGTCTATATTCATTGTGATATTGGGGGGAGGGGGGAGGGAGGGTTCTGATGTGAAACAAATATAAATTGCAAACTTCAAAGTAAAGACAATGGCAGTGGAAACCAAATTCAGCTGTGTTGTTCTATTGTGTTGTGTCACTCTGTCACACACACATTGCATTATTTACCCATACTATAGATGAAAGGTAGGTACCCTTATGTCACATAGAGTACAGTATTTTTGAACTCTAACAGTGCACATGTTATGTACCAGTGTGAAGTGTGAAGGAAGATAATGAATACCTTGTTTGGTAAGTATGGTATAGTGGGTAGGAGCTTGAGTCTCATTTGTTAAGATATTGATTTTGATGGTTTCAACATGAAGAAGAACACTGTTACATATTACACACATGTGATTGATTATGACAGTTCAGTTTAAGGGTTTTGAAGATGAACAATTATGGTACCTACAAAGAGTATTTTTGCAACCAATGCCATTAAGCCCATGCAGTGAACACGTTCCTTGCCAATTTATTTTAATGCTGTTCTGTTTTATCTTCACTACAACAGAGTGTATTTGCATGGATATTTGTACCACAAATGACCCAAATACAACCAGTGGTACGTCTAGTCATGGTGGCAATTGAAGTGTTAATCAGAACCAACAAAATTAGATAGAGACAAATATGACAGCAGAGTATGCTGTTGTGAGAGACAGAAGATGAGAAAATAGACAAAAGAGACCAGCACTCAAACAACATGAACACATGGGCCTTGATACCATTGGGAATGCATTAAAGGTGAAAACATCACAATATGTGCAATGGAAGTTGTAACAACAACAGGCAACAAAAGTGAGTTGGCTTGCAATGACAATGTGTGGCTTCTTGTTGAAATGATCGACTATGACACATATGTTATGTTTCATGAACAGTTCAGAACATGACATCAATTGATGAAAAGTTGTCAAGAGTTGTTTTTTTAGTTTAAGGTTATGAGATTTTTACAACATTTCTGCATTCAACATCAGGAAACGCATTAGCACATCAAAGTCATCACAAAAACGTTTAATTGTAGAAGCGCATTGTTCTACCATTGTTTCAAGACACTTTTTATGTTTTTATTCCTTCATGAACAAGGACAGAATGACTGCTCAAATTGACAGTATTTCTGTAAAGATACATTCATTAGTCCACTGTACTTTATTGGTCAGTCGTCTCAATTCAACATATGCTGCTACAGATGTACATACATCTGGCATTCATGTGTAACCCTAGTCACATGTTGAATCCTGACTCACAAGCAATACATCAGTTGAGCTATTATTATAGTATTGTGCAGCTCTGAGACAAAGTCAAGTAATAATTTGTTCCTTCCATGTAGATATATAGTACACACTGTTATAATTTAATTGTTTCACATCTCCAACTGTATTATAAACATGATATCTACCATTGCAAAGGCAAAGGTAGGTACTTTATACCCAGTGTAGTGTAGTTACACAATGGTGCAAGCAATGCATGCAATCGTTGCTTTCTTTTGTCTTTTTATTCTATTGTCGTGCAACTATTATGCAACTCTGAAACTTGTGACATTTACCATAGTGGATATGTGGAGAAGTTATACATGCATAGAGCACACAAGTTAGGTGGTACTGTAATGGTAGGTACCCAATACATAATAGGCTCCATAATATACTGGGGGGGGTTATAAGAGATCCTTCAACTTCAGGCTCCAGTGTAAGATCTTGGTGTTTTTACCATTTAAACACCCAAGTCTTAACATAATCAATGCTGCATTAGATTTCCTGTGTCTTCCACAACACACCCATATTCACAGCTTCTAGTGATTGTACAGTGCTGCTGAGAAACCTCTGATGACTTTGAAAGTCAACATAACTCTCTTGCACATGGTGGTGGGCTAGTTATCATGAATGAGCACTTGAGGTTAGGGGTAGCACAGGGCTACATTAGTAATCAGAGAAAAAAACTAGATATATACTTATATTTTCACCTGTTCTCAACAGTGACAGACTCTGACTGGAAAAACAAGTCATAGTATCTTTTGGGCATTCTGTTTTCTCCTAATCAGAAGTTTGTAATTTGACAACATATCAGAGAAAATTATGTACCTAACTACTTGTGGACCAAATTTGCTGTAAACAAGTTTGCTAGTACACTGCTTTTCATATGAGCAAGTTTTTGGGGGATATAAATTTTTGGCAAAAAGATGAGCACCCAAGCCATGAGCATGCACAATTTTTCACTGCATAAAGACACACTAGACATATGATTATGATACTTCATGCATAGTGGATCACGGCAACTGATGATGATGTTACCCTTCATTTCATCAACAACATGATGTATCTAGACATGTCATTTGCTATATCTAATCCTCACTTATAATTTTAGATGTGGTGCATACACCATGCATGAAATAAGATAGCAAAAATGAGAGCTAGTTTTTGGTGTGTTTCATGTCTCATTAAGGAAAATGACACTACACCTGAAGAAAAAAATATTTACAGGCTTTTGTTGATCAATAGATCTTTGTCAGTGCTTTTTAATGGTGTTCTCATTCTTTTTTTGTAATCCATAATCTGGCCAGCAAGGTATAATGATACCACTAAGATACCATGTGTTCCTTTTGAATTTTGCTTTCTTATATAAAATGCTACAACTAGTATATGCCATTTGTAACACATGCAAACCGCATAAGTCACAGTTGCTTGTGCACCATTTTTCTGGACACTGGATGCACATACAACTGTGGTGCCACTTAAATAATCAGCACCGTACATAGGTGAAAATTCTTTCACATTAGTGGGGATTCAAAATGATGAAGCAAAATAAATGGACAATACAATATACATTATAGTGTGTAGTTTTGAGTCATTGCTATTTTGCACAAGGTTCATTAGTAAAACAAAACTCTGGGTAGAAGCTAGTGATCACAACTACTAGCAAAATGACTATCTACCACATATTCTTTAAGAGAGCAGTTTTTGGTCACAGCAGAATGTTGATTACACAAATTTTGTGGGCTAGAAAGTTTGCTTGTGGAGATGCCATAGAGTATAAACCCCCCTCATTTTAAAACTGCAAAAATTGCAGAGTAACTTGCTTTCCCCTTCTTAATCTTTATGGTGCAAATATTGCACTGTAAGATTTTGGCTTGGCAGCATTTTTTGGAGAGAAAATCTGATGTCATGCTAGGCATATGTAATATTATCAAAAAAATCACAGGACATTCCAGGCCTTTTTATCATCTTTGATCGTACATGAAGTACAAACCAACAACCTTCATTGGTACTGTCTATAGTGGGAAGGAAGAGGTATCAAATCAATCTTGCATTACAATATCTGCAGAGTAAGAAACATCATTATGTTAACCAAAGTGTTCCTTTCATATATTGCACCATGGCTAGGACAGGGAATATGGAGTCATATCCTCACATGTGTTGCCATGTTCTTGTGTACATACTATACAGGCTCCACATATAACTTTACCCAACTTTTGTAGGAGCGCCAACGGACCAAGTGGAGACACGCAAACCTGACATGTCCTTTTCTTGGTTTTGGTATGTATAATACCTCAAGGTACAATACAATTCCAGTACACCACTAACCAAGTTTAGACAAGCCACCTTATTTTTGAACCACAATTTTTCTTCTGTCTAGCTTGATGCAAGAAATCTTGCAGCTGCTGCTAGCAATATTATTTACACATCACAATCCAAACTATCCAATGTGTGCACTCTAAAACGTCTTGCATTGGCTGCAGTAGTAAACTGAGACAGTTTTTTCCTCCTCCTCCTCCTCCTCCTCCTACTCCTACTCCTCCTCCTCCTCCTCCTCCTCCTCCTTTTTGTCTTCTTCATCAGTGAGACAGTTTTTCCACTTTGACCACAACAGTTACTTCAACGACAAATGTGATTGATTACATTTTGAAAATATTGAGATATATTGATTTAAACATTTATGGAAAATAGCAGTAAATAATGAGTATCTACTTATCAATAAGAAGGTTTTCAAGAAAGACACACCAGTTTCTTTGGAAAATGCTTCTGCAAACTTAAAAGGAAACGCCACAATGAGTATCGCAATAATTATCATGCATTCAGTCTGTGAGCCCTGTTGTCTATTGAGTTCAATGGCCATTTCAAGGAGGGTTATTAATATGAAAAAATAGTGCTACGCAAAATCTGGAATTACAGATGAACTTGAAATTTATGTAGATTTGGAAAATGCAGTCATAGTTGGGGATTGCTTAAGAAGAACCTACTGAGATTACTTGCTACATCAACTTTAAGTTACCAAAAAATCATTACATTGAATTCAATGTCCTCCATTTATTCAATTTTGAATGCTTTGTCACATGCGCCATGAGGTGCTCATTGCATGGCCTATGTCCAAAGTTACACTTGCAACGAGTCTTAACCTGTTTCTTGCATTTATCCACTCTGCAAACATACTGCTTGTACCTTGAAGCTTCATAGCAGACCCACCAATGGTTGCAATATTCTTTGACATGTCGAGGAGCCATTACCCTTCCATTCTCATTTCCAAGAGTCACCTCTGCCTCCTCATCCATCATAGCATCACTACTTATCCACTGGTTGTCCATTAGAGCCCAACTCAATTTCCTGGGAAACTTAACAAGTGTGGGCATCTCTTCCAAAACCCCAGCCAAACAAAACACTTACATGCAAGGTATGTGTTCACCTCAGTACTTTCTAGTAGGAAAGCAAAGACTCTGATCTCCCACCTCTGAGTCACCCAGGTATCATCCATTGAAGACAGAGCATGACACAAATTGTTGTTGTTGTCAACTTCATGTCGATAGAAAAAATGCCAATCAAATGTCTTCTTGTGCTTGAAGCTAGGTCTCGCATTGCTAGAACCAGAAAATGTCTCCCTGCAAGTGTCATCTTCCTCAAGTAATCCACCAGTTGCCATGATCTGCATCACATAATCAGCCTCCTTCAGCCCCAAATGTAGCAAGGTGAAGCATTCAATGTACCAGATATAGTCTCACACTCACCTGGACTCTTCTCCATGAATCAAGCATCAATTGCATTGCTGGGTACCAAAGATTGTCAGAATAAATGCTACTTTATAAGGGCCCCAGCATAAATGTCTTTTTTAAACACATTTGGCTGTCAACACACAAAAGCCTGACTCCAACACCACATACCTTCCAAGATTGAAACAATTCTTCAGCATCAGCAAAAGCAATCGTCTGGTCTTGCCAATGGCACCTATAAACTAATGTGATCCAAGATCAAGTAGTCAATCTTTGCCTTCAATGATCTCGATGACAATCATTATACCAGACATACCACATCAAGCTGTGTGGTATTCATTACCGAATGGGTTGGGTTTGTGAGGACACATCACACACCCAGGACAAGTCAAATGGCTATGTCATATGGACATCAACTTGTCCAAACTAAGAATCCAACCTGGGAAAAGACATCTACCATATTTTTATTCCACTCAGCAATCATCTCTAAAACCTCCCAAAACTTGTCCATGTTAGTGGGCTTGTTAACATCCATGAAACAGGGTGCAGCCATGATGGCATCAAACCTTTTGGCAGATGTACTTCCTGAAGTTGAAGGGGCAGGGATTTGCTCTATCATCAAATGGTTGGGTACTCCAAAAATCTTTCTTCTTGTATCCACCTCCAACAGACAACATGAACATGAGGAACCAAAGACCCTAATAGCACAGCAGTTCATCCTGTCTGCACAAGAAGGATGAGACGTAGCCATTTCCAAGAGAACTGCTTCAGCAAAATCGATAAGAACACGGGCCTGGTTGATCGAAATTGAAAGAAGGAGTCTTCTTTGAGCCATGCAATTCCATGGGGTCTACATGGTGGTCAACACCCCAGTGCTGGCCTTCAAATAGCCTTACATTGTCAAGTGACATAGGGATAGTAGTGTCTGGCGCGTTTTTGGGAGAAGGCTTGTTGTCATCATTGACATTGTAACCTTGGTTACAAACCAAGAAAATATGCTTGGCATGATTCGATGCAAAGAACACTTGCAGATCAAACTTGAGAAGGAAGTTCCTATCATTGACAATTGCAACTTCATCCTGGACAGGATCTTTGTCAAAGAATCCATCAGGATTCCCTTCTTGTTTTGCCACACAATATTGCTTAGTGACCTAGATTGCATCACTTCTATGGAAGTAATGGTGGGAGACAAAGTTGCTGATGAACGGTTCCCATAATCAGTTATTGATGATTGCTGCACAACAACTACATCATTGAGCCATTCTTTGTCACTGTAGTTGATATGGTATTGCATGATGAGGTTCTGTGGATGCAATCGCTTGTGGAGAATGGAGAAATGTGGTTCCACACCAATCCTCTTCTTTAGTTGGGTCATGGTGGTTTTGAAAGTGGTGTGTTGAGAATGGAGATAGATTACTGGTACAATTTCACAAATTCCTATGCAAAATTTTAGTTGGTGATGAAAAATTTCTTATTTGACAACTGCCAAAATTTCGAAAATCCACCTTAGTTTCTTGAACAGATGTCTGCTACTCCCTGCAGAATGGTACACTCATGGTGGGCACTTTTTTCACACTCCTCATAACCTTGTGAACATAATAGTATTGCATCCCCAACAGGTGTCCAATTGTAGACAAAGTTGTGGTGACAGAATTCAATGGAATCCATTGAATCTTATCTCTAAAATGGGATCTATTTCCAAAACGAACCAAGCTTAGACAAGCCACTTATTTATTGAACCTACAGCTTCCTTTTTTCAAAGATTTTTTCTATCTTGATCGCTGCAAAAATCAATGATTTCTCTTTCTAACCATTGTAAAAAATCATGCAGTGACCTCTACTATAGTTAATTTGACAGATGTATCCAAGAGGACCCATGTCATCCTAGTTGATTGTACTAACTACCACTATGGGCAACTAGATTCTGCTGCTAGGTGCTAATCTACTATAGTCTTTTTGCTTAGAAATGAGCTGCTGCTAGACAATGTCTGAAATGTCTATAGTACCTGAATCTAGCAAGTGTACACCAGTACACAATAGAGTTTAATTTCTCTACCGGTCCAGTACCCCTTAAATGAGCCTGCTGAACCCTATTAACAGGTTTTAGATTTGTATTACTCATACTGCATTCATGGTATCTGCTAGACAGTCATGATTAATAGTAGTCCACCAAAAATAGCAATTACTAGGGCTAGTTAGTAGTTCATTTGCTGCTTGAGGGTATGCTAACTGACTATAGTACTCCAATTCTAGCACCTTTGATGCCATCTGTTAAGTCAAAATCCAGGGAAAGTGTGATTTCCACGGAATTGCAAAAACCTGAGTTCACCGGATTGCAATATCCAAAGAAACGTTTTTTCACTGGATTTTGCATCCTGTTGAAAGTGCAATTACTATGGAATAGCCGAATTTTGGGGGGTCTGTAGAATTTTAATGAATCTACCCAATTTCTTCAGTCGGAGAAAGAATACTGGCACACAATTCATTCTGTGCCAACTCGATCCCAACCATTAATTACAATTTGCTATGAATTGTAATCAAACACATTTAAACAACTGCATACTAACTCCCTAGGAATCGCGAAGTCCTCATAAGTTACGATCCCAGTGGCAATTCCTTAAGAATTGTTACCAATCCGAATCCTTCTCTCAACTTTCGAATCTCTGGGAATTGTAATTGTATTTGAATTTCTCATAACTGTTTTACAAATCCATGGAAATTGTAAATATTTCTTGCCAAGGTATGTATTGCAAGTCCTAGGGAATGGTAATCGAATTACCACATTCAAGATGTTTTGTACTGCTTTTGAGGATACTAGAATATTGAACAGATGAATCTAATAAAAATGCAACCAATCTACCGTATTTCTTGGATATATAGGACTGTGGATCAGAAGGCCCGGCTTGTCCCTCTGATCACAAAATGGATTTTTCGTGCACTTGACCCAATTGACTTTGCACATTACAAAGTTCTAGCCTGTCCTGTAAATCACACCAATGTGTATTGCCCCTCATAATTCGTTCTGGTTCCCGAGTTACATCATTTTCCCTAGAAACTCACCGCACATTGTGATGTGTGGTGACACACATCATCCACATCAACACCGAACCACCGCAAAAACATAACAAAGTTGATTGTTGCATGCATGTAGGAGAATGTTGCTTGTCCCATCAAGAATGACAGTCACGCCATGATGAGAACTGCGACTTTGCGCCATGCAAATGGAAAGTCGCCCACGGAGAAGTGGCAACAACAGAGGAACTGTTGTTGTCGCACGTCGATTTATTGTGCATGCCATCTTTTGGTTTAGAAAGAAGACAAATCGAGCACATCAGCCGGACAGGAGTGGTGATAAGTGTCATGGACGGTTGGTATTGTACGATGGTGGAAGGCTTGATAATCGGAAGGAATGGGACAACCTGGAAGACTGACAGCAGTGAGTTTGGCACAAAAGCGTGTCTCTACAGTACAATCCGCAGGTCAAAAAAGCTACTTAGTAATTAGCTTTGGCTACCAATTTTGTTTTACATGTGAATTAACTAACTATCAGCCGAGCGACATTAGTATCTTCTGACATTTTCCTGACTTCAGTTATCCAAGAAATGCGGTAGGGCTATTCACGTAATTATAAAACAATTGCAAGTGTTCCCTAAGAATTGATTCTCGCTTTTTTTGGCCAGAATGCAAGATCCAGTGAAAAACGATTCCGCGGATATTGCAATCGGGTGAACTGAGGTTTTTGCAATTCCCTGGGAATCACATTTTCCCTGGATTGAAGGCATAGGAATCGTACGATCAATTGCAAAACAATTGTGACCAATGGATTCCGACCTTTTTTTATCCGTGACTAAGAGGTGTATACTTAGAATTAGTGTATTTTTAGTGAACTAGCGGATAATTAGTACAAATGACAAATGCAGATTATTTGTACTATTGCAAATTATTTGTACTATTGCAAAAAAATTGTACAATTGAATATTATTAGATCCTGTACTATTCCTACGTGCCAATCTGCTAGATTTCTGGAGGATTGGAGGATTTCTAGCGGATTCGTAGATAATCTGTACTACCGTATATGCCGGATTATAAGTACCACAAATGTCAAAAGATACATTTGGATTGTACTTATAATAAATCTGAAGTTAGCGTTTTTAACATGTTGAAAAATTATTGGTATCTTGAAAGTTACCTCTAGGTAGGCCTATTGTACTATATTATACCCCTCCCGCCCTTGCTCGTCCGTGCTGTCCACCCCTCCACCATGTGCGCGAGATGTGTAGTGACTTCGACGGCATCGGATGTTTCTCGGCAACCATCCGGAGTCACGGGGAGCGCTACATATCGGCGTATTGATGGCATCAAGGAGAAACTAACTGGGTTATTTCCAATGGATTTAGCATGGGAAAACCTCTAGAAAAACACAAATGTCAATGGATTTAGACCTTTGGGACTTATAATCCGGCGGTACTTATAATCCGGCATATACGGTAGTGCAGATAATTTGTACAATTGCGGATAATTTGCGCAATCACTGATTTTTTGCTCTTGTGCAAAGCAGTCGTGCAGGTGTAAAAATACAACATAATGTGCAAACATATTACTATGAAGATTTTCCCGCAAAATCAAAGATTTCCTTAGCCTTCATTTTGGCCTAACACATGGGTCCTGATCCCAGGCTGTTCCCGGGCCTTCTCGGGCCCCGCGACACTGGACAGCTGATGTAGACATGGTCGCACATCAAAAAGCATGACGATATGGTGTGGAACGATATCGTACCTGTACGATATCGTACCATACATATCTCGCATTTCTTCCAAAACACAACATTCCATGCTAACCAATCTTAACCAATACATGTCCTACATGTGTGTTATCTCCAGAAGCACCCGCTTCATCCTCCTTCGAACCCTTCAAAACGAAAACGTTGGCGCCTCAGCCCGAGCGATAAAAAACATAGGATTTCATGCCCTTTCCCTCGTAAACCCGCATGATCTTGGAGTGTTGTGTAGGGACAAGGTCGTACATCGTGCGAGTGGGGCCACAGATATATTGAAGAATGCGATGGTATTCACCAGTTTAGAGGAAGCTGTCGATGGCTGTGATATAATTTGTGGTACGGGCATGCCAATCGATATGTATCGGAAGAGGAGGGAGAGAGTTTATCTCGAACCTCGGCAATACTTTGAAACTTTGAACCACCCCAATGATGTCGTCAATGATTCAATTACTAATGACAGATCAACAAACGATCGACGGCTTTCGATTGCATTTGTATTTGGATCGGAAACCACAGGAATGACCGAGGAAGAGATGGACCATTGCCAAGTCATGTTGGGGATACCTACGAACCCTAAGTTTGGATCTTTGAATTTGGCAAGTGCGGTGCAGCTTATTGCGTATGATTGGAGAATGGCATTAGGTGGAAGACATAGTTACTTTTGATGCATGCTATTTATTTTGCTGTTTTTCCCTTGCTGTGTTTCTTGTTTTTTCTTGGGGTGAATTGGGGAGGACAGATGATATTTTCAGTATACCTTCCCTTGGTACAATTATCTCGTGAGGCTCTCGTAGTGGCTGCATGTCGATCTAACTTCTTGATGCACAGAAGGCCGTGCCAACTAGTTCATCTCTATCAATATCAGAAACTGAATAATGGGCCACCTACTTGAAACAAAATCAGATTGAGTAATATACATAGTATTACATTATTCATACTGGAACAGCAAACAACTTTTCTTTTCAGTACAATTTCCTCTTAACCTCATGATTCATAGAGCAAATGTAACCTCTGGGACATCTGGAATTGAAGAAGAGATTTTTTGCTTTGCCTCGCAGCGCTTAGAATCACACTTGCCTTTACAGTTACAAAAGAGATTTGAAATCTCTGTCCACCCACCAAAGATGACTTTCTCACAGTTTCTTTCTCTATAGTCCTTTCAAAGCTTCTCTTAGGCAAGCAATACCAACTGCAAAAACTTCCTCTAGGCCACATACCTTTCTGTCGTTGTTGAAACCCTGAAGTACTGAGATCTGTTGTCTAGCATATAATCTGTCCAGAACACATGATGCGCAAACGCACCTCACTTATCCACTACTCATCTCTACAACTGCTGTTGTCATGTTCTTCCCATAAAACTTAGTTTAATTGACCTCATGGAGTGGAATTTGTACAACATCACCAGCTCTGACCACTCCATCTACCTTTCCCAAGCTCTTTTTCATCTTCTTGGCTTGTTTCAACTTTGCAATGAATGTCAATACATGCAAAGTGGCTCTGGTAAACTTACAGTATACTATTCACTGTCGCATGTCATGTTATTCTTCTCATTCTTCATAAAGTTTCTGTGTACAATTTCTATCTTTTCTTCTGTGGGATATTTGTATCATTACCCCATTCAACACTTAAACCATCACCAATCCCCAGATGTGACACTTCATCCACCAGATCTACTCCAGACTCATCCAACAACTCTCAAAGATCTTTATTCAACTTCTCAAAATGACCACCTCCCATTGTTCTCTTTCATGTCTAATGTGCATACAAGGAAACTCTGATCCTAGTGGTCAGTGATGGAGACTATGAGAGTACCACTCTCCATAGTCCCATTCATAGCCAAAACTGCCCACAAGTGTTGCTGTTGCATTCAAGGATTAAATATGTTTGGCATGGTCATAGCAAACATTCATCACACCAGAATCATTATTGATATTACGGGCTATCCAACCATTCATTGTTGGGGCTTGACTGCCCATCAGAACCTTACTTTAGTTGTGTCCGTTGGTGGCTGCTAAGCATCATAAATTTAAGATTTTACATATGTTTGTATTAGTTCCTACAATAGATCACCTGACGTAAAGAAAAGAATTTGTATCAGCTCTCAGATCATTATTTTACAGTCAACACACCTTCATTTCATTGTTGACAATCCATCACTGCAGTAGACCATTGACATGATCAATCCAATAAGAAATTGAGTGATCAACAACAACGACAACAACAACAACAACAGCCATTCTCCCTTCCCCAACCATATTCATCCTTATCAATATTCACGATGCGCAATCATTTGTGGCGTTCAATAAACAATCGGTACTCTGTGAGCAGACTCATCTACTGCAACCTTCGACAACAATCAATGATCTCTACAAAACCATCATTGATCCATCGAAATACACCAGCCTGAGTCATGCCAATGCCTGTATGTGTCAATATCACAGGGCTATGGAACATCAAGAAAGGAAGATGACAACAACAACAACAACAACAACAACAAGCCCCACAAAACATCTCCCATTTACTTCCCTCCTTCTGATCCATTTGAAGCCGAGGATGAAGATGAAGTCTCCATTGCATCCATGGCTGTTTCTGAGCCCCGCCATACAGATAGAGACACTGTTACTGCACTTACCTCTGCCAGAAAAATTGAAATACTCTGGCCAAAAGAAGAGTGGAACAAACTTGACACAGAGGCAGCCAAGTCATGCCGTATCAAGAGACAAGCTATTGTTACAGGGAAGATGGTATTTGTGGAAAGGAAGATAGTGATATATAGGATTGATGTTGACTCCCTGGGGTATGAAGTGGTCCAACTCTACCAATCGAACAAGTTTTGATTCTATGGTACAGTTGCTGGCAATCTTCCCAACAGCAAGCTATACAAAGTCTCTTCCCAAGTGATAGCAATGAGATCCCTGTTGTTAGAAAGGACATCACTGTCCTGGCAAAGGGAGAGGAGGAACCACCCTATTATCCTCATCACAATACAATGGTTGAAGAGTGCCAGGTCATTGTGAACAAACATTCTGCGAAGAAGTCCCGTGATCAAACTGGAGGGTCATATAAAGCTTTCTCTAATTTGGAATAAGTTTTACAAGCAGTAGCAAGTAATTTTGATTTGAATACGGTGACGGTGATGAAAACAAGATTGTATGGAAAATTCTGTCTGAAAAGGAGCAGATTACTGTTTGCCCAAAGGAAGACGAGAGAGTGTCTAAAGAGGGGGCGATTCCCTCAGATGGATCACTTTTTTGGATGATATTTATTGCATGGGATAAACATCCTAGCAACATTGATTATAATTCCATCTTGTTTGAGAAGTTTTATCCGTCTCTGAAGGGAAAGGCATCTCTGAAGGGAAAGGCGGCCAAATTGGATGAATAATTATTTCAGACATCCACCAATCCTGATCAATCTAATTTGTGGAAGGCACAAGTGCAGTAACTTCCTCGTTGGACTGTGGCCCACATGCTCAATGAGTCCCGCTAATTGACGAGCATAACAAAGCTCACCAAATCCATTGGCCCTAGAGAAATGTTGGCTTACTAAGATCTGTTGGGTGTGGCTTCTCACGGCATTTCTTGGCATGGCTGACATTGATTTGTTTTGGTGGGATAGGAGACAGTAATTTGGACATGTGTGGGATCTTGAATCCATCGAAGACATCTACTATCATACTGATTGTGATTTTTTGAGTTTTTGATGTGCTAACAATGACCAATTTAATTGGAAAGCCATTGTCTGATGGCCACTTGAAGTATAGGACTCGCCACCAGCCAAGTGCACAGACTTTGCCTTCAAAGGTTCCTACAAAGCCTATCGTATGAATTACTGGTCATGATGGATCCATTATTCATCCAAAACGGGTGGGGAAAGAAGGGTCCAAAATTAGGGTCAGACAGCAAGGCTGCTTCATTTGCCATCAGTACACTTGCAAAACAACAAATACACAGTGGAAGTGTCGCAAATGTGGTATGCCATTATGCCAGGTTGATAGGAGTGATGGTATTGCTCGGATGCCTTCTAAAGGCATTCAAGAGCATCTATCATCACAAGATGAGTACATTGAATGTAACAAAATGAAGTTCAACAGTTTCATCCTGTCGGATCACTTGAAGAAGTACAGATCACTTGAAGAAGTACAGCATGGCATCACTGCAGGAGCAGCTCCACAAACAGGATAGGCAGAGGAAGTGGAGGGAGCGACACGGGCAAAATGATAGTCCAACAAGCAAGTATACAACTGAGGAACAACACCACAGAATTGCAAGTAGAGAATGTGAAAGGAAGAGGATGGATGAAGCAAGGGCAGCACATGAGAGCTAAGGGGTGTGTGATGAAGAATGCTAACCAGAATGTGCAGCAGCAAAGGAAGAGGACCAGGAGTGAGCAACAAACTCCAAAGAGGGTGCTGAGAGCAAGTATGTAGGGTGCTTTGTGGTGTTACATGTAGACATGTTTTAACCTGGAGTTATCATGGGTTTTTTGTTATTAATTTTGTTATGACATTTGACTCATAGGTGTCCTCATAGGTTGTAGAATATCATTTAGGAATAAATATTATTTGGACTATGGCATATAGTCCATAGTCTCCATCTCTACCACTGACCACTAGATGACAAGATAGCAAGTCTGAAACAGCTAGTGTTTGTGGTTGGTTATCTACCAAGTCCAACCATCTACTTGAAAATTCAGGAATAAATAGTCTTTTGGTGGGGCTTTGTTGTCATCACCAGCAGAGGGTGTAGAATCATCAGCAGACGAGGTTGCAAGTACCCAGTGTAATTCCACAGAAATTTAGAGTTCCTTTGAAATATTGCCTTCTTGGAGGGAAGGTGCTCTGCAAGATTACTGTCTAACAAAAAAGTCTTTGGGCTGGGGTTTAAAAATCAATAAAACTCCTACTGACAAATTACTGGGGAATATACACTAATTTGTGGGGAATTACCATGATTGCTTTGACAATAATATTTTGGTCATTTTGGTGACAGTGACAAAAAGTAATTTGCAAACTAGTCAGTAGAAGGCGGAGAATATTTTGATGGCTATTTCCTGACATACCACCTTGCACTTTGCTCTCTGTTTTGACCACGTGTATAAATGATACTCAATTTGAGAGAACAAAAATGAAACTTCATCACATGTCCCCTGAGTTTTGTGCATGTCATGTAGGAGCCCCTTTAGGATGTTTGGAACTAAATCTATCAAGAATTGCTGTTGATTGGTGCTTGCCTCCCTATGCATCAAGTGTGTTTGATGTTCTCTGCAATTCTGTCATAATATCATTAAATATCTTAGCACAAAACTGTGTCTGCTTTAGACTTTTACACTTATAACTTTTGACATGGCACTGCAAGTTAATGTCATAGTAATACATGATTGCTAGATCTCATATTATGATATAACTTTGATGCGATACTTACCTAAATACCACTGAGTTTATGCAAATGATGTGAGACCATTTAGCCCTAAACAGGCATGGATGAGAAGATTAAGCAGTCTCGCCAGCTACCAAGTTTTACAAAGAAGAGGGACATTGCTATCCTCAAACATTATAACCACAATAATCCTTTGTCCTAATATAATCATTTATCATCTTGGGATGATCCTTCCTTGAACATCATCTACCATTTGTGGCATTAGGCAGTGCCTTGCACCTGTTTTTGGTGAAAGCACACTTAAATCTCTCAAGTGCACAGAAGTCCTCAAAAAAATACCGTACATTCATTGATCATAACAGCAACCATTAGCCCACAGGTCATAAGGATTGTTTCAAAAACAAACACACAAGTGGGGATCTATTGTGAAATACACATATAAGCAAGGTGCTCATCCTCATTGTGCTTCCATGTTGTATTCGGTCATGCTGTGTTCTTTTGTAAAAATATATCTTTACAAAGAATGGTTTGTAATTCAGCTCTGTGATAAATGGCAAGATTTATTTTTTGAACAGAAAACTGCATGCACTTCATGGTGCGTCCTGATCAGACAAGTCAAGATGAAGAAAGGTCCAATCTATCAAACCCAAACCAGCTCTGCCTATATTTAATCATTACCATGATCATTGATGGAGCATCAATCCCAGACTTGACGTACCTGTTTTGACACAGTTTATCATTATATCATGGTACAACATGTAAATTTTACACAAAAATGATATCTAGATGGCATTGCTCCAAGAAGATAATATTCTCTTAAAATAAAGCATACCAAACTGCCAGTAGGTTTGACCTGGAAGGCAAGTTCACATTGGTACCAATATTTAATGTAGAATTGTTTGAAATCTCCACTTGGAAAGTAAGAGGTAAGGCTTTACCCCATTCTGGTACTGTAGGGTGTTATTCTCACACTCTCTTGTGATAGTGGACCTATCCTGTGGATGAATAGCAATGAAATTACAAATCCTTAAGTATGAATCACAATCAAAAGAAAGCATTGTTATTTGTGAGAGGTTTTGTGAGTTTGCCTGTCTTTTGGCATTTCTGTTTACATACAGTTCAAACCAACTCAAATACAATCACGAGATTGAAAATGATGATATTTCTGAGCAATTAGTCACTGGCAATTCTGTCAACCAGAGGGATATTCAACACAAGACCGCTTGAAAAAATTCTGTCGTCAATTCGAAGTTGGAATATTCTGACATTCATGCATAAAACTAACATCTCATGGGACTGATGACAAGGTAGTGGATCCCAGTTCAGCAGTGCTCAGTACAATCTGTTTGCAATTTTCATGCCATTAAATTAGACAGATTCCATAAGTACCACAAAGCCCGTCTACATCAGGTTGTCTAATCACTGCCATGTACTTGCAAGCATTTGCCTGAAAAATCTTTGTAAACAACGCTTGTAAGCCTTCAATAGAATCAGATTCATAGATAACCTTGTTTTTGCTAGCTCCAATGAACAGGAGATAGTGGCCTATTCCCATGGCAACTTGTTTGTGTGGCACCTAGGATCATTTTCAAAATGAGCTGTTTTGATGAATTACCATGGAAATATCAGACATTGAGTTTGAATGTAATTATAACAGGTTTCTGTCTACATCAACCAAGTTGTTATTGAGGAGAGGCGTTTCCAACTTACAACAGGAGTGTTTTTGTGTACTATCATGAAGATGAAGTGATGCACAAATTCATTCACAATAGCATGGATGCAACATTTTAAGTGCTTGTCTTTTGTGTATGAAAATATTCTAATGTTGTCTTCTTTGGTCGACACGAATTTCCGATTGCCATTCTGCATCAATCCATTGAATGACCTTACTCTCTATTGCTGACAATCACGCAATCATCAACACAACTGATCATTATATTTATTTCCTCTTAGATGTGTATGAATAGATGTGAATGGGTTCAATCTCTATTCAGTAGTCCTCTCTACAGTTTCTTGATCAAATTAAAAGAAGCTTTCTTAAACCATAATGATACTTTGGCAATTTACAAACATGCAGCTGCAAATTCTCTCTACCAATGTCTCAAAGCCTCTTGAGAGGCAATTCCATTCATATGTCAACATCAAGTTCTGTCCATAGAAAATCTTGGACGAAACCTATTTATTTGGAGTAAACATTGTGAATATGACTGATGGCTGACATGAGATTTATGTCAACTAGGGATAGATTGGGAGGGTCCAACACCACCAAATTTGTTGGTCTGCATACATAACCTGGAATGAGCCACATTGAATTCTTCATATTCATAGCTCTTCCCAAGTAGATGTGATTGCATCCCTTTCATTAAAGGTCATTATTGAAAAGTCACCATCAAAGAGCAGGCAATATGATGGAGAAATAGGTCCTATAGTTAGAATGAATACCAACAAATGTTGCAAGCATAAAACGGTGGTGACAAAAATAAATTCAGGGCATTATGAACTTTGCAGTGAAAAATATAGATTGGATGAATGAGCATGGAAGGAGGCGACTGGCATTTCTTGAAGAGGAATTGCATATTGCTTAGGAGTTTGAGTCATCTGGAAAAACAATATGCTTCTTCATTTGTTCAGTCATGGTCTTGAGGACAAATAACAAACAACTGAATCCACCTTTGATTGTCACATTTGAATTTTAAAAAGGAGCAGAGAAAGCATGTTCAGTGAAGGGCTTCATTCTTTCATTTTATTGTAAGTCACTGATGGTGAGCACCAACTCCTCAAAAATTAGTTAGCTTTTGATTCTTGTGAATGCAAGGCTCCGTAAAACCTTCATCAGCAAAGTGACCGTTATCAGTATGAATATTCTTCACTATTCAATGGCCTTTGTTTGCTAGTTTTTTCATAGCTATTTTGATATCATCTTTTCCTCTAGTGTGAAGTTTTTAATTAGGTGGTCATCAAAGGAGTCATTTACATGAACATGATCACAGACCGTCTTTGTGCCCCAGATGCATTCATGGATGGGAAAGTCAAGCATTTGAGGAATCAGTTGGGTTGCGAAGAAACAAATTGGTCAAAGGATATTCCATCTTGTGCTTTTAGTAAAATTGAGCCGCTTTTCTTGTGTTGAAACCTCCATGGTCTTGTTTTGAGATATTTGTGGTCAGTTTTGGTCAGTTTCCCCAAAATGGTCAGTGAATTTACCAGACTATAAGTTATTAATTGACTCCAAAGTACTATCCTTTTCAGTAAAAAATCATTTTTACTATAATTATTTCTCACTTGACATAAAACATACATCTTGGGGGTCAAAAAAACCACTGCAGGGTCATTCTGCGTGGTGGAAAAACCTAGAAGACATCTGATCCGCGCGGTTATGTACATAACAACGTCACAAGCATACCACGAAGCGCGTGAGAAAAGAAATACCAATATTATATACATACCATATCCGAAGAAAAAATGAACATGACACATCTCTGAAACAGTCTTACCTGAGGGGGGTATTTTGCCTGGCCGATTTACTCTTGAAAACGAGATCTGAAATCCGCCGTTATATACATAACGACGTCACAAATATAGGGATGAAAAAGGTTTGCCAATGTTATATACCACAACATTGCCAAAAACAATCTTTTTTCCAACTAGTCTCACCTGTTGTTCTGCAAGGTTATTTACATAACCAAGTTGTAAACACACCAGATTCCGCCATCCTGTTAGAACTTCAGTGATTGAAAGCACAATGTCATCATCAGTTGTATATGTTGGACCCCATATTGTAAATCGCCCATTATAGATAATGGACAACCCAGCATCGATACTGGGATGCGCAGTCCCAGTATTGATGGCGGGGCCCGTAAAAATCGGGCACTTTCAATATGGGGATTGCGATCTTGTGACCTTTGTGGATGGGTAGGGTGTGTTCTTTTTAGTTTATTGGGTATTGATAGAGTGGGTATCAATACTGGGCGTCTTGTATCTAAAAAGGCATGTAGGCCGCCTACATGCCGTTTTACACGCTCTCTTCCTTTTTTCAGAAGAAAGGATGAGAGCGCGTAAAACGGCCTGCAAGCGGCCTTTATGCTTTTTCTAATGAAACAGCCATTCTGAAGAGAGCGTGTAAAATGCCGTGAATGGCGCGTGATTTAAATTATTTTCTAGTAACGATCACGATCTGGGATCTAGTATGGTACTCACACTTGACTCGCGTGACAAAAAGCTTATTTCGGCCATAAGAGCCAATTAGATGTAATTTCCCTGAGCTCCAATTGCCAACCGAAGTAAGGGAGATTCTAAAGTGCTGCAATTATCAATATGG
Organism: Cyclotella cryptica; assembly: GCA_013187285.1. Taxonomy (NCBI): domain Eukaryota; phylum Bacillariophyta; class Thalassiosirophyceae; order Thalassiosirales; family Thalassiosiraceae; genus Cyclotella; species Cyclotella cryptica. The sequence goes on along the minus strand of JABMIG010000034.1, from coordinate 121,322 downwards.
GGACATTATCAAAATGGGCTACGCTTGCAAAATCCCAGTATAGATACTGGGCGTCCAGAATCAGAACTGGCATCCCGATATTGAAAGAAGGGGCGGTTTGCGGGCCCCGCCATCAATACTGGGACCGCACGTCCCAGTATCGATGCTGGGTCGTCCATTATCTATAATGGGCGATTTTTGATATGGGGTCCAACATATACACAACAAATAGGACATACCTCAAAACACCAAAATGAAGTCTGGGCTTCCAGTTCCTGCGCTATTCAAAAATATTGACACCATGACGCAGCGCAATCCAAAAATATCCACACCATACTTCATGTGAATCCAAAAATATCGACACTATGATGCAGCGTTATCTCGAAAACATGGCTCTGCGCAAATCCAAAAATATTGACACCATACTTCCTGTGCAATCCAAAAATAGCGACACCACGTCCAAAAATATTGACACCATACTTCCTGTGAATCCAAAAATATTGACACCATGATGCAGCATTATCTCCAAAAACATGGCTCTGCGTAATCCAAAAATATCAACACCATAATTCCTGCGCAATCCAAAAATAGCGACACCATACTTCCTGCGCAATCCAAAAATAGCGACAACACGTCCAAAAATAGCAACACCATACTTCCCGTGAATCCAAAAATATTGACACCATGATGCAGCATTATCTCCAAAAACATGGCTCTGCGCCATCCAAAAATATTGACACCGTACTTCCTGCGCAATCCAACAATAGCAACACCATTAAACATAAGTTACCATGCAATCCCAAAATATCGACACCATGATTGCAGCGTTATCTTCAAAACATCAAGAGATCAATACCTGGGGCGTAATTTCCTGCGCATCCCAAAAATATCGACACCATAATGCTGCGTTATCTTCGAAACATCAAGTAATTAGTCCAGGGTGCATATGAACAGTCTTCTTTCCAAGGTTTCATCTTTTCAGGCGTGGGGCTCACCTTTCTCTTGCCCAAATGATTCTTGTTAAATACATAACATTATTACGAAAATAACACTCTCCGAGTTCCATCAATTTTCTTGTGCTCTTCTTTTTTTGCTGGTGACCACTCATCAAAGTCAGTTGGTATTTCTGGCCAGGGTACCTCGCTCCTTTTCTTTCTGTGCTTAAACTTTCCCTTTAATGCGTCTTCGTGCAACCTCTCCCAGCGTGCCGCCTCCTCCCTCACTCTTTCACAAAATACGAAAAGGCCTGGTTTCGGTGAATCAAACAAGTTGTTAAACTCTCTGTTGTATCTTTCCGTGACATTGTTGGTCCGTTGATGGCTTGATATACAATCACAAAAAATGAATGTGTTAGTCACCACGAACTCTACGATAAACCGATATAACGATCTGATCACATCTGCATTTTTGTCATCACTCACATGCCCCGTCTCCAGTCACCATTCTCATCAGAATTATAGTTGAACATGTCAAATATATTTTTTTTCAACCAGGTTGGGATGAAGTAATTTTCCAAGAATTCTTCGAAATGTCTTTCTCACACCGTTGTAATCCTTTGGTTTTGTGTACCGTTGCTCTTATATATTCCACCATTTTCTCATGTCCTCCTTTTCGATTATTGTAAAAAAATCAAACATACGCAGAATTATCTTGACAATGTCCTTCTGGAAGCCCTTCTCTATCATGTTGTGTCGGATCGCTTGCTTCCAATGGAAGAAGCACCCCAGATGATACTCACACTTGAACCACCTTTCAATTGAATTGACGAGGGCCCACTCAAAGTCATGCATAACTCCAGTGACGTCTATCCCTTTTGGCCCTTCCAAAATAAAATTGTTTGCAAAAACAAATGATCCAAAATCAATAGTCAGTACACCAGTGGATTAGTTTCTTTCATATCATCCCGCACTCACCCACAATGGAAAGGATATGTGACCACAAGAGGTTGTAGGCTTTCTCTAACTTTTTTGTCATAGGACAATAAAAGATTGGACTGTGTAATGAACTTGCATGGTCAATCACCAAAAAATTTATAACTTGATAAAATCCCCTTGGTGCTCCATCAAATGTTGCATCAACGTGCAAGAACAGTTTCTTGTATTTAAGGAGCTTGATTAGTGAATGTAACGAAAACCTGAATATTCTTTGTGGACCATTGTCGTCGCACCAGAAAATCGAGAACATGAGGAAGTTCTCCGACTTGGATCCACTACCATACTTGAGCTCTATGGCTTGCAATTTGTCATCCCCGTACATTTCCCTACGGGTGTTCCTTACCAAGTTACATCCCTGTTTGTTTAGGGGGAGTGGGATGTGTACCAGTATCCCTGATGTTAGTCAGTTTTGCTCTTGAGAACATAAATCAAACAGTTATATGCATAACCTAGATATGTACATACCTTGCGCAAAAGTTTCCAAGCAAAGGGGTGGGCCCATGCAAAATATTTGTGAAAAATCATCTCGCTATATATATAACATTGTTTTGTACATACCTGCGCGAGGAAGAAGAAAAAATTTAGTCTGCTTTATAATTGCATCATCTTGTTATATACATAAAACTGACATAAACATACCTTCCAGTAGTAATCACAATATGGAGGTTTGCATAAATGCACTGAGTTAGCAGGTAGTCTGTGTTATATATATCTTCACGTTATGTACATACCTTCACTTATGTGTGGTGCATAAGCAGGGTGAGACAGACAAAGATTGTCGCAGTTAGCATCAGTTACGATATATGCACATCTCTGACCGCAATTCATATTCACAATTCCATATAAGCAACTACTAACCACATCTGAAGCGGGGAACGTCAACGGACCGTCCTGCTTGGCTCCTACCATTTTGTTGTGCACCATACTCCAAATCTTCATAGGAGCTAACCAAATTTTATCAACCGCCAACTCAGTCAATCTCTTCTTGAACACTTCCGTGATGTCTCTCAAGTTAGCCCCTTCCTGTTTGCTCCCAGGTGACACATAATTGGTTGGCCTTATGCCATTCTTATTTTGGCACAATGCCGTGTGACCTCCAACCAATATCCAATCATCTATTCCTGGATTTTCCGGTATTTCCTTCAACTTTAGTTTAGCGTCGCATCCAAACGTACGGTATGACTTACACCTGTAATAACAGCTCATCAGTTTTAGGTTAGGTGTGTGCATTCTGCTGTATGGGTGCCTTAGCTGTCCCTTCGCTCCATAAAAAATCCGTGTCGGCCATCTCCTGTGCACCCTATCGTCATCGTGCTCCATTGCTTCTGCATTGTCCAATTTACTGGTTCCTCCCTGAAGTAGGTCAAAAAGTAACAAACAAAGAACACATCTATATGAGAATGATATCACCCTATTTTGCAAAAAAGAATCATCAATGCTTCACCTTGGTGTCCTCTTTTGACATGCTCTTAATCGGAGTGACATCCCCATTCTATTTGAGGCCAACAACAATATTGGATAGGTCAGTCTATCATCTTTAAATCACATGCACATCTATTTTGCAAATCACTCGCTCACCCTTATTGCCTTTTCATCACTCTCGATCGTCTTCCCTTTCAACGTTGCTGGTGAACTGCCTCCACCGACATCTTCATCATACACTGCCTGTTTTTTGTCTACATCTTGCAGCGATTCATCTTCTGCTCTCTCTTCACAATCACTATCTGAATCCTCGCTCTCTAACTGCGTCGGTAGGACCAATGGTACTATACTCTGCATTGAATCCTTGTCTGTTCTCTCAATGAGTTCCTTTGTGATATATATAACAATGTGATATACATACGATCGTGTTTGATGTTATGTACATAAACAGCATATATACATTACTTCAAATATATTTCTCACCTGTTTGCTTCCTGAAAATTCGAGGCCCCCCAGCGTGCACCTTTTGCCGCCATGGCGTCTTTGTCCTGGTTATTGTGAAAGAACAATTTGAATGTTATATACATAATAGCGTAATATATATATTTCCCCAACATCTCTCCCATGTTTACCTCCAAGACCTGTTTGGTCACTCCTGCATTGCCGCAGTTTGGATTCTCTGCTAATATTCCCTGAGAAATAAGAAAAACAGCCATGTTTTGAGCGTGAAGTCATGGGGTTCAATGTTGTTTTTGTCTGTAGTTGATATAAGTTATCATTTGTACTTGCCTTCGTGTTAGACATCATCCATTGTTGTAGGGCGGATTCCGATTTTTGGCGCGAAAATGGCTTCTTGTTGGGATTTCTCACACATGCAGTCTGTGCTATGCGACACATTTCTCCTCCGGCTCGTTTACGTATGTAGAGGTTGATAATGAAATACTTGTGGACACACTTGTTTTCCTTTGATGACACAGTGTCCTTCCCTTCATTATCCATTCCCCATTGTCTGTGTGTGGTGTTTCTTCAGTCCAAACAAAAGTTAGTGAGAGGCCATTCTTTCTTGAAGAAAATAATCGCTTGCGAGATGTGATGTCGGAAATTCAGTTCTTACCTATTTCCGCCGTCCATATCCGGCCGCATCATGGTTGTTTTTAGATCTGGCTGCAAATGAAAGTGTGAAATGTGATCTGAAACATGCTTGTCCTAAACATAACGGTCATCTGTGGGTGGTTGCTGGTATATACTACACACATTTGTACGTGAGACCGTTTTCACCCCTTCCCTATTGGTGTACGTGTGTTCAATGTGCCTTCATTCAAAAAGGGGAGATTACAGAAAGAATGACACACGTGCTCCGACGTACATGTATACCACGATTTGAATGCAACTTTTATCTTCATGCTCTAAGATAAAACATATATTCAAACTTGCTAAATACGGGTCGTACGACCTAAAATGTCCATATGTACGCTTTTTACCCATGCTCGTTACATATTTGACATTGGTATATACATAATGCAATGGTCTATAAATCTCAGCTGTTGCTTTTATTTATATCATGCAATTATATATATAACAATGTTGTTTAGGTGTGTGTACCTAGCTGAATGATTGCGTCTTGTAATACTATGATGTAAAAGTAACACGATTATGTTTGTAACACTCACGAAGTTGACACACCAATTTAAACAAAAACAAAGGTCTTTTTAACAACCAACTTCATTTAACTGTGTTCGCAAAACTCTCTCTCTTATCAACTTGTTGTGTTGCCCAGCTATCCAATAACAGATTCAGCCGACTGAGAAATTCCATCCCTCCTCCACAATATTCCGTCAGTAACGACTTGGAGCGCGGCTGATTCACACTTTTCCTGATTGGTACCTGTTTGCATTGTTTTTCAACTGGTTTTTTTCTTTCATAGAGTGGCAGGGTTGTCCTTGTTCTCCCCCTGCCCCATGGCGGTGTCGTCATCCGACGGGCCGTCGTCTGCCTCGAAAGGCTCGCAGTCCAAGTCCTGCGTGTCAATGACGGGCTTTCTCCTCCTCCTGCGATTTTTTTGTTGTGTTCTTCCTCATCTGCTTCATTGTTTGTCGCTCCTTTGCCATCAGTCTTCCCCCCATCACTCCCCACTTCTTCTTCTTCCATGACAGCGATGTTTTCCTCCACCTCTTGACATCCTTGTTGCCTGTCTCCTCAACATTGTCTTCGTCAGATTGTTCCTCCACGTTCTCCACCCTTCCCTCCTCAGTCTCGAAGGGGTCAGATTCTGGTGCTTCATTGCTTGCATTGTCCCCATCCCCCAAGCTATCGTCAATGTCGTTCATTGCCGGTGCCACCACAATGTTGAGGTCATGAACAGAGTATGCAGCGTTCATGTGCGAGTTCTTGAAATGCCTGTGGAGCGCATTTAAAGCGCACACATGGGCGCATCCATCTGTGATGCAGATCGCCTTGAGTTTCATCGTGGACGCAGTCTTCCCAAGATAGAGGCATGGGTGGACCACGTACGCCGACAGTCCGTCTTGCTGGGCAACTTTCACCATCGTCTTGTTGGTGAACTCTTCCGGGTATTCGCGCTTCAAGTTAGCCCACTTCTTATCTGTGTCCGTCCACTTCTTGATGACCTTCGCGGATGGCGCGGGTTCTTTGTTGCACTTCTCGCAATGGAGTGCGAAGCTCCCTGGCTTCATGAACTGGAAGCACTTGCTGCACACGATTCCGCTGTTGAAGCTCGCGTGAAACGTGAGCTTAAGTGTTCCGTGCTTTGCGAAGCAAAGCATGGTGTTGGTGGCGAAGTTTCCGTTACTGTCTTTGTCTTCACCTTGTATACTGTCCGCAACAAAAGACCAGTCGTTGGGCAAATTCTTCTTCGTTTCATTGGCAGTCGCCATGGTTGCGTCAAAATCTGAGAGGGGCGTGACGAAAATTATGTATATAAACCCTCACCATCCAGCAACAGAAACTGCGGGCGCGGGGTTATGTGCATAACACGTTCATTTTTTTGAGCGCACACGCTTGGGGTGTGCGCTTTTGCCAGAGATTTTCCTAACTTGATATACAGCCATTAATAAAAATAATATTATCGAATTTCGTCGATTTGATTAAAAAATCGAAAGTTCCTAAAATCAATATACAGTATATCGAGTGATTTCAATTTATATAACCCCTGCAAATGTATACAGACATTAATAGAAAATATTATTACATTTTAATAATCCAAATGTTTAAAATCTTGTTTGTGTTCTCCAAACTTCGATTAAATATATTATATAAGCCATTTTTTTGTGACCATTTTGGGGAAAATGACCAAAACTGACCATAAATATAAAATACCATGGTCTTCTATGAGTGGAACCAGACCTGTATGCAATGTAACTCTTTGCACAGATACCCCATTTCTGCAAGCATGCAAATGTGGCAAAAGAGTTTATAATCAATTTGTTGATAACAAATCATTATAACTTACTGTAGTGGAGATAATGCTTAGGTGTGCAAGTTAACAAACATATTTCATAGAGATATACTCATTCAGCACTTCTGTCTGATAGTCATAGAAAGTGGATGGGAGATTAGTCATGCCCAGGTGGTGTCCCAATTTCACATGAGATTTTATAAGTGTTTCATTTGAGTCATCTCCAAAATTAATGACATGCACATAGCAATTTAGGGAGACCCTTTCACAATTTTCACTAGTTGACTAGAATGGATGGTTAACCATTCAGTTCCTTGGCTGTAGTGACTTTCATGCTTGTGATTTTCCCAGACAAGATGCCACTCATACCATCTTAACATTTTGTATCCGTCGATTTGGCGTTTTGAAGAACTGTTGAGAATAATATTTCCTATGAGTTGAAAAGCGAATCTGGATCATTCAAAAATCCAGGTATATGGTAAGTTTGAGTACATTTGCATCATCTTTGAGCATAATCTCCAGTACTTGTGAATTCATACTGTTCAAGGGTCCTTCAGAGCAACTTGATTTGAAATATATAAACAAATGTGGAATTGCCATTGCATATGATGCAAGGAGAATATTCATGTTTCTTTTGAGGTTCCAGCTTCCTATTCTATTCGGCATATTGCCGTGATTCTTTTGGGCATTCTGCCATTGCCCGCTAAACTCCATATAGATCCAAGACATCCATATAGATTTCCCTCCAGGGAAAATATTTGTTCAAGTCCTGATCTTTTCTGGGCAAGCTAGACTCACACTCACATCTATGACATGGATGGCCTCAGGTATCTGACATACCTTGATAAATCACCTCATAATTCACAGCTCAACAAAGACCTGAGTTGGGGGTTTTGTGTACTTTTCCCATAGCTGCTCTATAAATTTGTTTCAAAGAAGTGCTGTGAGCAACAGCCAGGTAATGACCTGTACGCATGTAGATTTGTAAAAAGATCTGTTTGAGGTGGTTCTAATGGAAGAATGAGTGGAGTTGTATTCACTGAATCGTGGCATGAAGGCTTTGGTATTGAGAAACAGTTGAAAAGTCATTGACGCGCCTCATGCAATGATCTAGATTCTCCACTCCACTTTTTGCTGGAAGGGATAAGGTGGCTGTGAAGCAGCGCATCTTCACTGAAGGACAGACTGTAAGGTCTTCTGTGCCCATGGTGTCTAGTGTGTCATGGACATACCATGGGCTGCTTCATTCACTTTCCTCTTTCCCTGCAATTTACACCCTGCATTCTTAACCACATCAGCTGAGTTTAGTATGCTCGGAAGTTCCTTCAGTGCTTGGAAGTGCTGTTTCATCCCTTTCGTCGGCTCCATCCAACAGCTGAGATCAAAACTTGTCCATCTTGGCCATTTTCCCATGAACCTTCCAACATCCTTCAAATATCCCCCCTGAGCTATGCCATGGCACATTCGTGTTGTCTTGAGCACCTTACCAGAAGAGATTCAGGGCTGATTTGCAGCATGGTGGCAATGGTTGTGGGTGGGTCGTTGTAGGGGATGGTTTCACGAATTCCTACGTGGAGTTGGTATTAAACATTTTTATCTTCCCACACTTTGTCAAGCTTCTACGTTGGTTCACCATGGTGCTTTGTTTGTCGTCAACACGTCGTAGCCACACCACAGCTAAGCTATCGCAAATCATCAGCAAATTTACCTTCTCAACAAAATTGTTTCGTGTCAACGAGCAGAAAAATGACGGTTGCCTCCTCGCTTTCATCTAGAGCATCATCATCTCGAACGAACACACTCGCCGTCACAAAGATATTGCCCATCCTCCTCCTCATTACCGCCGTCAAGTTTCTCCTCATTCCATCCTACTTCTCTACCGATTTCGACGTCCATCGTAACTGGCTCGCCATTACACGTCACCTCCCTCTGAGCTCATGGTACTTTGAAGACCTGCAGGGAAGAACGGTGCATACGCTGGATTATCCTCCTGGATTCGCCTGGTTTGAATATTTTTTGAGTAACAACTTTGTTACTACTAGTTTGGTCGGAAGTGGATGGTTGGACGATAAGTGTTTGGACTTGTTACCGGACGATGACAATGTGCCATCCGAGCGATGTGTCACGTTTCAACGTTGCACAGTTATTCTTAGCGATGTAATTTTATTTTTTGGAGCATATTTTGTGGCTAGGTCTACTAACCTGAATGTTCCGAAAGGAGTTGATGTAGAAGAAGCTTCTGCACTCACATTCCTTCTCATTGCGACGAACCCCGGCCTCATTGTTTTGGACCACATTCATTTTCAGTATAATGGCATGTTGTTAGGGTTATTACTATGCTCGGTCGCTTGCATCATACGCGGTGCTCCTAAGGATACGACTGCAGTACAGGTAAAGAACTCAAACGAGCGAAGAGCTGCTTCAAATCAAATGTGGGAACTATCTGGAGCCGCTCTTTTCGCGCTCTTATTAGCAATGAAACATTTGTATGTGACATTGGCACCATTATTTTTCGTCCATTTACTGCGACATCACTGCTTTGTTGCGAAGAAAGGGAGAGAAGAAGAGAGCTCGTCTGCTGTGTTGCACTTCTCATTCACTCGCTTCGTATTGCTGGCAGCGGTCACTTTAGTCTGTCTCCTCGGTCCGTTTCTACCATTTTTTGTGCAACAAAATGCTTGGGGTCAGATCGAGCAGATTCTGAAAAGATTGTTTCCTTTTGGAAGAGGAGTAAGTGCCCATGTGCATCTTTGTTTGAACCGAAACCGTCTTTGATCGCATGCACTGACTTTTTGAATACCTCACGACTCCTGACTTTGAATATCTTTACATAAGCTCGTTCATGATTATTGGGCCGCCAATGTGTGGGCACTCTATCTCTTCGCGGGTCGAGTTTCATCATATATTATTAGAATGCCTTTCGTACCCGAAAGTATCCGGAAAATTGTTGAATCTTTCTCTCAAGTTCCATTTTCTGAACCACCACCACATTTTGTTGCTCTCTGTCTCTTGATAGGGCTAGCTCCTGCATTAATTTGTGCATGGAAAGCCGCAGGGGCAGAGTTGGGGTGTCAACTGAAAGGTTCTTTGAAAGTAAATCCATGGGCCGGGTCATTTTTCATGTATGCTGTGGTAAGAGTGTTTTTCATTCCTTGAATTTTCTTTAGTGTTGTTACGAACGTGGTTCTCATTTCCCCGGCCCAAAAAGGTGTTTTCGTCGTTCTCTGCATTCATGCTTGGATATCACGTTCATGAAAAAGCAATTATGACAGCGATAATACCACTCACATCCCTGGCTACGACCTCACGTGAAAATGCCCGGCTCTTTATCCGCACTTCCATGTTTGGGCTCTTCGGTTTGTTCCCACTGCTATTTCGACCGGACGAGCTCTTGATGAAGTCATTCTTGTATTTAACATGGATGTTATTCGCAATATACCGACTGGAGTCGCTTCTTTTCAAGGACTCCAGGATACTCTTTTGCAAAGAATCGACCTCATATCAATCGCACTTTTGACGTGTGTCTATATTTTCATGGAATTCGTTCATCCAGTGTTTTTTATGCCACATGGAAGATTAGAGTTTTTGCCATTAATGACAACCTCTGTTGTGTGTGCTGTTGGTTTGTTTCATTGCTGGATTCGAGCTGGAATAAATATGGTCCGCTGTGTGAGGATAAAAAGCTAAGCTCTTGTAAATTCACACGAAAGATTATTTAGCCTCTTATGCATTCAGCCTTGTTTTTAATAACACAAGCTACCAGAGAACGGTTTGTAAATTCCAACCAAGTCTCTCTCCTTGGGATTGTAACAGTTGAAAATGTCAATTTCCCTTTCCATCTGAACCGCGGATGATTCTCGTCCATTTTGTCAAAATTTTATCAATCTTCTCTGTCATAAGAGTCCCACAACCACCCCAAACCAACCTATCCGGTATATCCTTTAATTCTTCCCCCACATAACGCACCTCGTCAAACCCAGCGGTTTTATAATATCGCACCAACCTTTTGTGTTGAAATTCCGCGTCATCAATCGCTAAAAACTCGCAGGTTTGACACCCATTCTCTTTCCCATGCAACAAGCAAACAAATGCAATCAGAAGTCCCGGTCCTAGGAAGGTCCCCCCTCCCTTGAACGATGCTTCTTCTCTGCGAGCGGAGCTTAATGCGCTTTTGAAGATTTCCATTTTGTCAGCGTGTAATATTTTGCCGCCAGGGCGAATGAAGCCTTCGATGTAGCCCAAAATATTTTCTGGGTCATTTTTAGATGTTGCAACGCCACGGTAGCCTGAGTGAAGACAGGAAAACTGAGTCGGTGAAATAGATTATTTTAGGAACGCTAAACTCAACCAGTAATTCTTACCTGGACCAAATGTTGTAAAAGAAAGTACGATTCCATTTTCATCTGCAAAATTGGTTATTTCCTCGATATCCGCAATTCCGCCACTGGTAGTGGTCATTTGGAGAATTCCTTTGGAACGATGCTCACACTTGATTGGTGGCAAACGATGTCGTGTATTTGTCAGGCCCGCCGTCATCGGACTGAACGCAACCGTTGATGTAGTTGACACGAGAAGAACGCGCAGGAGCAAAGTTATCACATAACCACAGCAACAATATTTTGTTGGCTCCTTTGTCATGTTGCTTGTATTATAATGGGCAGGCCTGTGATCATCCAACGATGGGGTCAAAACAAATAATTCTTATTACGAGTTGATTCAAGGCTTCCGGTAGAGCAATGTCAGATTGATGAACTTAGGTGACCGTCAGGTGAACGTCATAGCGAGAAGCTGCGAGAAGTATTGTATTGTACTATAGCGAGAGAAAGAGAGACTTGTGATCCACGTGGAGGCTAAAAGTGAATGTCCATGCTGTGTCCATCTGTTAGGCCAAAAGCTTGACAAAGTTCCATTGCTAAGCATTCGCAAAGTCCACTTTGCGAATCCTCGTCGATAAAAACTTTGCGAGGATTTGTAAAATAGCCATTTTGCAATTCCTGACAACTGAGGTTTAAGTTAGGGATTTCAGCAAATTTTTCTAGTTTGGCATCAATTTGAGAACAACAGAAACGATTGGCATCCAACGCACAGGCAAAGACAGAAGAATGGTGTCAATTTGAAGTGACATCACGATTCATTTTGTATAGCTGTAAGCGTCAATATAAGGTCCTAGGATTTGTATTACCTATTCGATGTCAACTTGAGTTCGATTCCTAGGAATTGCAATGAGTACCGTAACTAAAGGTAATTCTTTAGCAATCGTAATTGAGTAGCTCAGGATATCTTTGTGTAATTCTCAAGCAATTGTAATGGAATACGCCATGTTCCGGATTGATATTCCTCAGCAATTGCTAAATGCTTCCGTAGTGCGATTGCTAAGGAATCTTACTTGAGCAGCGAAGTCGTCATGTTACTTGACACCACATAAAATCGAGAACACAGAAAAATCTCGTGCTACGCGAGGACTTGATACATAGAACAATTCTGACAGTTGGATGCGTTTTGGCGCCAAAAATAAAACTAAATGTTACCAAACACGATTAATTCACACTATTTAAAACTAATTAGGCTGTGGACAAAGAATGGTTTCTACGTATTCCTAGGGGTTTTACAAATCCTCCGCAAAGTTTTTATCGACGAGGATTTGCAAAGTGGACTTTGCGAATGCTTAGCAATGGAACTTTGTCAAGCTTTTGGCCTAACACATCTACCGTATCGCACGATACGATAATATGGTATAACCCGGCAAGACAGGCAATTTTCGACTTTGGCAATGGGGTGTGTCCCATGTAATTTTCCATTTGAATTTTTGGCCGGGATTCAGGGAACACCAAGAAAATAAATTATTCGCTAAAAGATAATAATATGTGCCTAATAAGCTCCAACTTCAGCGTACAGTGGTAGGGTATGGTAGTACTTAACAGATAATTATTTGTCAAAGTAATTATAAGTACGGTAGTAATTACTTAGGTAATATTATATTAGACACAACTGCTTAGCAAGGCACCAAGAGGAATGGATACCATCTACATCTAATATAGCAACACTAATTTAATATCCATTATGCAGAATTTGAATCTAAACAGATTACTAGTTTCGCTAAAATAGATTCTCAAAATTTGTTAGATCTAGGGTGTATGATTTAGAAAATCACATCTCTAGAAAAGAATTTATTATCTAACTTCAAAATCTATTTCTAATGTAGAAAATCTAAGTTATGCGATTATTACTAACCTATGATTTCACGTCCTAGGCATGTATCAGATTAGATCTATTCTTTTCAAAATCGATCTAATAGGGAATAGTTCTTCTCACGAAAGTCTTGATTTCGTCATTAAGGCTTAAATAAAATACCAACCTATCCAGGTCGGCAAATATATTGGGGATTGGTTTTCTTTTGGAGAATTAGTTTGGCTAGGTTAGGGTTAGGGCCCTAACCCCTAACCCTAACCTGTGAATGACTTTGGCGGAAACACGAATCAAGTAGTTCATGATATAAGTATTAATATATGCATAATATATATTATTGCCTGTTTCTCCTAGTACGATGTACACTCTACCTATGTGTTCTTGTGTATCTCTAGATACCTCTTATATCGTACCATAATATACCATAGTGTATTGTATAAGTAATGCGGTGCACGCGAGTAATGAGTATTGTATATATATGGTATGGTACGCACAATTGTTTGCGCACATATCATACCGTACCTACTAGTTTCATGGAATAGAATCATGTGTTATGTATGTCGGCATCTATTATTTTTTCTATCTACAAACACAAGAAACATATATAATCTCTCTCTGTTTTATCGAAACAACCTAATCACCTAAAAAATAAATGTAGTTCCCTTAACCCCGCCATGATTTAGGTTGAATTTAGATAAACCACAAATCAAATGATCATGACTACCAATGGATTTCAAACACAAAACCAATTGATTTACAGGTATTTTATAATAAATAAGTCCATGTTCCCTATAGTAGCCCATAGTGTAAGACCGGTTGCAGCCACAGTTGCTAATTTACCCTCTAGTCACTATTTTGTCACCTACTTTGCCAAAATGGTAACTACCATAATTCTCTGTTTATAAGTGTCCTAAAATGTTAAAAGATACATATACTGTTACATGTTAAAGTTAATTGGTATCCCCCCTAGTTACCGAGTAGAGTTTTTTCCCTGTCATTCTACCGTAGAAGAAGGTGTTTGGCGCCAAAAAAACATCTTGTGATTCTTAGATCACCTCCCATCACTTCCCATCACTGCGTGCTGTCGCCTGTCATCCAAATCATCAATTGCACGACAAATTGCAATTCATCGTCAATCCGTTTTGATATTTGTTCCTCCATTCAGATGGTTCGCAGACGTTCTTCCTGTGCAAAAGTTTGGCGCGTGCCATAATACAGGAGTTGCACTGCAATTTACAGCACTCATGAGCACAAACAATACGACAATCAGCCAAACCAAAAGAATGCAACAATAAACCATAAATTGCTTTTGTTACCGTCATGGGTAGAAAACCAACGGGAATGACCTGGTACACCATTGTTTGTTGGGCTCACGCAGGTGAGTGTTGTTGTGTGTCGATGTTGTGTCACCACACATCATGATGTGTGGTGAGTTTTCAGTGAAAATGGCATAACTTGGGAACCAGCGTGAATCACAGGGACCAACACATATTGCCATGATGTACGTCACTAAGGCTACAACTTAGTGTTCCTTTCAGAGGCCAAAAAATTAGTTAAGTGCATGAAAACAACATCTATCAATAAGGGGATTGGGTCGGTTCTTATAATGTGCGTGTCTTATAATGAGAGAATTACAGTAGACCCCCTACTGCCGGTGCAGCCACAGTAAGAATTCGTTGTAGTTACCAAAAAATGGCAAGCGTATTTTTTTGTAACGGGTTCATTTTTGGGCTGTATTTAGTGAAAGTGGCCATTTCAATATTTCAGGCACTAAAAATGCAAACTCAGATTATTGGTGCCTACACAGATTTAAATGCAAATTCCTATGTCTCCGCCCTACAGTCCCTCCCGACATCCTCCTGACCAGCATTTCCCGAACCATCAACCAACTCTAATTAGTCAAACATTGATGGTTGCGGCAAATGGGAGGCTTCGTTGAGTCAACGAGTTAGACGAACGGGAGAGCGACATTGTAGGCTTGGAAGGAACTCCAAAGGAGTGCTTTCCCCTCGCCGCTCCCCGTGACGTTGAATCTTGTCCCTCGCAGCGACGTCCCACATTGTCACCGCTGCCATTGCCAATAATTCCCCACCTCTCTGTGGGAATCTCACTGATTTCAATTGCCGTGGTCTCTCCCATCATGTCCTCTCCATTGACGGCAATATTTTTGGGAGGGTGATGGCGGCATTATTGGCATATCGTCCAGAAGCTGTCTTTGTCAAAGCCATTTTTGATGGGGTTGACTTCCACGCCAATGTTGATGCCGTTGCCGTGATGGGAGTGCATCAACGAGGGCAACTGAAGTTGTCGACAACGGAAGAGCATATCGGCAACAGCGGTGCAACTCCTTCGGTGAATATCACTTTGTCGCCAGCAACAATTTTCACTCTGTCGTCGCAGTCAGCCAAATCCCCACCGATGTCACAAAGAACCAGTCTCTTTCCACCGTCAACAACTCCATGGTCTGTTTTATTCTGTCGTTACATCACTCTGTTGCGGGGGCTTGTCAAAAGAGCATGTTAACCAATTCAATAATCAACCAAATCAATGTCAATCCTCCAAAAAAAGCACTGCTGGCACCCCTATCCGCCACGGATTGCTCTGCCCCTACCCCACCACTAGCTACGTAGTCTTCTTCAATTACATCAAAGTTGAAGGCACGGAAAACATGCTGGTTCCAAACAATAAACAATATGTCAATTCAACAATCAACTATGTCTGCCTCTTCCCCGTTGATGAGGAATAAATCCTGTTGCACATCCACACTAACCTTTGACATTACCCACTTGCTGAATATTATGACTAGATGTCCGTTATGTTGATGTTGTGACATGGTGTAGGACTACCTGTTCACAGAACCAGAATATGAAGAAGGACATATTTGGTGATCTGTGAAAAACAAAATGGTGCTGCGTAACATGATTTCCAAAGTTGATAATACCTCTGTTCAATTACATTTTCTAAAGCTGGATGACTAAAATAGAAAAGGTGCTCTGTGTATCTCATTGTGAGAAGAACAATGAGATGTGTATTACAGTATTCCATAGCTGTTTAGGCGACTCGTCCGGCGAACGTGCCGATGCCAACTTAGTCAAAAATTTCATTTACTTCTCGTCTCAAATACCTGCAATCTACATTGCTTTGACAGGAGGTAATTAATTGGCTACTAAAATAGATTTCATTTATTACATCATCTGGATAGAACCCATGATATCCTTTCCAGTATTTACAAACACATCATTGGTCAAAATGAGGTATAATGTAGCTTCACATTGCTTGCGCTAGCTCTTTTGACCAAAACCCAAGGCTCCACGTGGAAACATGGTTTGACTATTTAGTAACTGAGAGTTTTGGGAACAGTGAAATATGATGACCGTGACTGGATGTAATTGATTGGTGGCCATAATTTTGGTAATTGTATACTCTGACGGTCATCAAAACAAAATGGCAATCAAGAAAATAGCAGGCGTGGCTGCAATCGGTCTAAAGAGTGTCTCATGACCAAGAAGAAGCAAAACAAATCTCAGATAATAATAGAAAAGTCTTTCTCAAGAAAAAGTCTTGATTGTAACTCGTAATTACTGATGATGATATCAAGATGTTTTTAAAATCTTAGTTGTATAGGGAAACAGAGCCACTTTTCCTTGTCCTCCTCCTCCAGGTAGTTTTCCACCTTCGACCATGACAGGTAACAGCCAAGTTATACAGAATGTGATCCTAAAAAACAGAGGAAGTCAAAGCTTTAAAAATAATAAAGTGGCTTGTCTCTACGTTTAGATGTAAATGGGTGTGTTCACATGCCAGGCATGCGCTAACTGAAAAAAAAACAAGATTTTTCAAATTATAAGTTGTATTCAAAACTGAGCCCCTTTTCTATGGGGAAGAAAGAGAAGAAAGAGAAGAAAGAGAAAGAAAGAGAAGAAAGAGAAGAAAGAGAAGAAAGAGAAGAAAGAGAAGAAAGAGAAGAAAGAGAAGAAAGAGAAGAAAGAGAAGAAAGAGAAGAAAGAGAAGAAAGAGAAGAAAGAGAAGAAAGAGAAGAAAGAGAAGAAAGAGAAGAAAGAGAAGAAAGAGAAGAAAGAGAAGAAAGAGAAGAAAGAGAAGAAAGAGAAGAAAGAGAAGAAAGAGAAGAAAGAGAAGAAAGAGAAGAAAGAGAAGAAAGAGAAGAAAGAGAAGAAAGAGAAGAAAGAGAAGAAAGAGAAGAAAGAGAAGAAAGAGAAGAAAGAGAAGAAAGAGAAGAAAGAGAAGAAAGAGAAGAAAGAGAAGAAAGAGAAGAAAGAGAAGAAAGAGAAGAAAGAGAAGAAAGAGAAGAAGAAGAGAAGAAAGAGAAGAAAGAGAAGAAAGAGAAGAAAGAGAAGAAAGAGAAGAAAGAGAAGAAAGAGAAGAAAGAGAAGAAAGAGAAGAAAGAGAAGAAAGAGAAGAAAGAGAAGAAAGAAAGAAAGAGAAGAAAGAGAAGAAAGAGAAGAAAGAGAAGAAAGAGAAGAAAGAGAAGAAAGAGAAGAAAGAGAAGAAAGAGAAGAAAGAGAAGAAAGAGAAGAAAGAGAAGAAAGAGAAGAAGGAGAAGAAAGGAGAAGAAAGAGAAGAAAGGAGAAAAAGGAGAAGAAAGAGAAGAAAGAGAAGAAAGAGAAGAAGGAGAAGAAAGAGGAGAAGGAGAAGAAGGAGAAGAAAGAGGAGAAAGGAGAAGAAGGAGGAAGAAGAAGAAGAAGAAGGAGAAGGAAGAAGAAGGAAGGAGAAGGAGAAGAAGGAGGAAAAGAGAAGGAAAAGAAGGAGAAGGAAGGAGAAGAAGGAGAAGAAGGAGAAGAAGGAGAAGGAAGGAGAAGGAAGGAGAAGGAAGGAAGGAGAAGGAGGAGAAGGAGGAGAAGGAGGAGAAGGAAGAAGAAGGAGAAGAAGGAAGGAGAAGGAAGGAGAAGGAAGGAGAAGAAGGAAGGAGAAGGAAGGAGAAGAAGGAGAAGAAGAGAAGAAGGAGAAGGAAGGAGAAGGAAGGAAAGGAAAGGAAAGGAAGGAAAAGGGAAGGAAAAGGAAGGAAAAGGAAGGAAAGGAAAGGAAAGGAAGGAAAGGAAGGAAAGGAAGGAAAGGAAGGAAAGGAAGGAAGGAAAGGAAGGAAAGGAAGGAAAGGAAGGAAAGGAAGGAAAGGAAGGAAAGGAAGGAAAGGAAGGAAAGGAAGGAAGAAAGAGGAAGGAAAGGAAGGAAAGGAAGGAAAGGAAGGAAAGGAAGGAAAGGAAGGAAAAGGAAGGAAAGGAAAGGAAGAAGGAAGGAAAAGGAAGGAAAAAGGAAAGGAAGGAAAGGAAGGAAAGGAAGGAAAAGGAAGGAAAGGAAGGAAAGGAAAGGAAAGGAAGGAAAGGAAGGAAAGGAAGGAAAGGAAGGAAAGGAAGGAAAGGAAGGAAAGGAAGGAAAGGGAAGGAAAGGAAGGAAAGGGAAGGAAAGGAAGGAAAGGAAGGAAAGGAAGGAAAGGAAGGAAAGGAAGGAAAGGGAAGGAAAGGAAGGAAAGGAAGGAAAGGAAGGAAAGGAAGGAAAGGAAAGGAAGGAAAGGAAGGAAAGGAAGGAAAGGAAGGAAAGGAAGGAAAGGAAGGAAAGGAAGGAAAGGAAGGAAAGGAAGGAAAGGAAGGAAAGGAAGGAAAGGAAGGAAAGGAAGGAAAGGAAGGAAAGGAAGGAAAGGAAAGGAAAGGAAAGGAAAGGAAGGAAAGGAAAGGAAAGGAAGGAAAGGAAGGAAGAAAAAGGGAAGGAAAGGAAGGAAAGGAAGGAAAGGAAGGAAAGGAAGGAAAGGAAGGAGAAGGAAGAAAGGAAGGAAAGGAAGGAAAGGAAGGAAAGGAAGGAAAGGAAGGAAAGGAAGGAAAGGAAGGAAAGGAAGGAAAGGAAGGAAAGGAAGGAAAGGAAGGAAAGGAAGGAAAGGAAGGAAAGGAAGGAAAGGAAGGAAAGGGAAGGAAAGGAAGGAAAAGGAAGGAAAAGGAAGGAAAAGGAAGGAAAAGGAAGGAAAAGGAAGGAAAAGGAAGGAAAAGGAAGGAAAAGGAAGGAAAAGGAAAGGAAGGAACAGGAAGGAACAGGAAGGAAAAGGAAGGAAAAGGAAGGAAAGGAAGGAAAGGAAGGAAAGGAAGGAAGGAAAAGGAAGGAAAGGAAGGAAAGGAAGGAAAGGAAGGAAAAGGAAGGAAAGGGAAGGAAAGGAAAGGAAGGAAAGGAAGGAAAAGGAAGGAAAGGAAGGAAAGGAAGGAAAGGAAGGAAAAGGAAAGGAAGGAAAGGAAGGAAAGAAAAGGAAGGAAAGGAAGGAAAGGAAGGAAAGGAAGGAAAGGAAGGAAAGGAAGGAAAGGAAGGAAAGGAAGGAAAGGAAGGAAAGGAAGGAAAGGAAGGAAAGGAAGGAAAGGAAGGAAAGGAAGGAAAAGGAAGGAAAAGGAAGGAACAGGAAGGAAAGGAAGGAAAGGAAGGAAAGGAAGGAAAGGAAGGAAAGGAAGGAAAGGAAGGAAAGGAAGGAAAGGAAGGAAACGAAGGAAACGAAGGAAAGGAAGGGAGGGAGGAAAGGAAGGAAAGGAAGGAAAGGAAGGAAAGGAAGGAAAGGAAGGAAGGAAGGAAAGGAAGGAAAGGAAGGGGAAGGAAGGAAGGAAGGAAGGAAAGGAAGGAAGGAAGGAAGGAAAGGAAGGAAGGAAGGGAAGGAAGGAAGGAAAGGAAGGAAAGGAAGGAAAGGAAGGGAGGAAGGAAAGGAAGGAAAGGAAGGAAAGGAAGGAAAAAGGAAGGAAAGGAAGGAAAGGAAAAGGGAAGGAAAAAGGAAAGGAAGGAAAGGAAGGAAAAGGGAAGGAAAAGGAAGGGAAGGAAAAAGGAAGGAAAGGGAAGGAAAGGAAGGAAAGGAAGGAAAGGGAAGGAAAGGGAAGGAAAGGGAAGGAAGGAAGGAAGTAAGGAAGGAAAGGGAAGGAAGGAAAGGAAGGAAAGGAAGGAAGGAAGGAAAGGAAGGAAAAGGAAGGAAAGGAAGGAAGGAAGGAAGGAAAGGAAGGAAAAAGGAAGGAAAGGAAGGAAAGGAAGGAAAGGAAGGAAAGGAAGGAAAGGAAGGAAAGGAAGGAAAGGAAAGGAAAAAGGAAGGAAAGGGAAGGAAAGGAAGGAAAGGAAGGAAAGGAAGGAAAGGAAGGAAAAGAAGGAAAGGAAGGAAAGGAAGGAAAGGAAGGAAGGAAGGAAAGGAAAGGGAAGGAAAAGGAAGGAAAGGGAAGGAAAGGAAGGAAAGGAAGGAAAGGAAAGGAAGGAAAGGAAGGAAAGGGAAGGAAAGGAAGGAAAGGAAGGAAAGGAAGGAAAGGAAGGAAGGAAGGAAAGGAAGGAAGGAAGGAAAGGGAAGGAAAAGGAAGGAAAGGAAGGGAAGGAAAGGAAGGAAAGGAAGGAAAGGAAGGAAAGGAAGGAAAGGAAGGAAAGGAAGGGAAGGAAGGAAAGGAAAGGAAAAAGGAAGGAAAGGAAGGGAAGGAAGGGAAGGAAGGAAAGGAAGGAAAGGAAGGAAAGGAAGGAAAGGAAGGAAAGGAAGGAAAGGAAGGAAAGGAAGGAAAGGAAGGAAAGGAAGGAAAGGAAGGAAAGGAAGGAAAGGAAGGAAAGGAAGGAAAGGAAGGAAAGGAAGGAAAGGAAGGAAAGGAAGGAAAGGAAGGAAAGAAGGAAGGAAAGGAAGGAAAGGAAGGAAAGGAAGGAAAGGAAGGAAAGGAAGGAAAGGAAGGAAAGGAAGGAAAGGAAGGAAAGGAAGGAAAGGAAGGAAAGGAAGGAAAGGAAAGGAAAGGAAGGAAAGGAAGGAAAGGAAGGAAAGGAAGGAAAGGAAGGAAAAAGGAAGGAAAGGAAGGAAAGGAAGGAAAGGAAGGAAAGGAAGGAAAGGAAGGAGAGGAAGGAAAGGAAGGAAAGGAAGGAAAGGAAGGAAAGGAAGGAAAGGAAGGAAAGGAAGGAAAGGAAGGAAAGGAAGGAAAGGAAGGAAAGGAAGGAAAGGAAGGAAAAAGGAAGGAAAGGAAGGAAAGGAAGGAAAAAGGAAGGAAAGGAAGGAAAGGAAGGAAAGGAAGGAAAGGAAGGAAAGGAAGGAAAGGAAGGAAGGAAAGGAAGGAAGGGAAAGGAAGGAAGGAAAGGAAAAGGAAGGAAGGAAGGAAAAGGAAGGAAAGGAAGGAAAGGAAGGAAAGGAAGGAAAGGAAGGAAAGGAAAGGAAGGAAAGGAAGGAAAGGAAGGAAAGGAAGGAAAGGAAGGAAAGGAAGGAAAGGAAGGAAAGGAAGGAAAGGAAGGAAAGGAAGGAAAGGAAGGAAGGAAGGAAAGGAAGGAAAGAAGGAAAGGAAGGAAAGGAAGGAAAGGAAGGAAAGGAAGGAAAGGAAGGAAAGGAAGGAAAGGAAGGAAAGGAAGGAAAAGAAAGGAAAGGAAGGAAAGGAAGGAAAAAGGAAGGAAAGGAAGGAAAGGAAGGAAAGGAAGGAAAGGAAGGAAAGGAAGGAAAGGAAGGAAAGGAAGGAAAGGAAGGAAGGGAAGGAAGGGAAGGAAAGGAAGGAAAGGAAGGAAAGGAACTAAAGGAAGGAAAGGAAGGAAGGAAGGATAGGAAAGGAAGGAAAGGCAGGATAAGCAGGATAAGCAGGATATGCAGGATTAGCAGGATTAGCAGGATTAGCAGGATTAGCAGGATTAGCAGGATTAGCAGGATAAGCAGGATACGCAGGATTAGCAGGATTAGCAGGAATAGCAGGAATAGCAGGATTAGCAGGATTAGCAGGATAAGCAGGATTAGCAGGATAAGCAGGAAAAGCAGGAAAAGCAGGATAAGCAGGATAAGAAGGAAAAGAAGGAAAAGAAGGATAAGGAGGATAAGGAGGATAAGGAGGATAAGAAGGATAAGACGGAAAAGAAGGATAAGAAGGTTAAGAAGGAAAAGAAGGAAAAAGAGGGAAAGATGGAAAAATTGGAAAGGAAGGAAAAATTGGAAACAAAGGAAAAGAGGGATCAATAGGAAAAGATGGACAAGAGGGAAATGAAGGAAAAGAAGGAGAAGATGTGAAGAAGGAGAAGAAGGATAAGAAGGAAAGGAATGAGAGGAAGGAGAAGCTGAGAAGCTGTAGAAAATAGAGAAGAAGGAGAAGATAGAAAAGATGGAAAGAAGGAAAAGAAGGAAAAGAAGGAAAAGAAGGGACAAGAAGGGACAAGAAGGGACAAGAAGGGACAAGAAGGGACAAGAAGGGACAAGAAGGGACATGAAGGGACAAGAAGGAAAAGTAGGAAAGGAAGGAAAAGAAGGAAAAGAAGGAAAAGAAGGAAAAGAAGGAAAAGAAGGAAAAGAAGGAAAAGAAGAGACGAGAAAGGAAAAGAAGGGACAAGAAGGGACAAGACGGAACAGAAAGAGATATAGAAAAGAAGGAAGAGAAGGAAAAGATGGAAATGATGGAGAATGAGAAGGAGAAGGAGGAGAAGGAGGAGAAGGAGGAGAAGGAGGAGAAGGAGGAGAAGGAGGAGAAGGAGGAGAAGGAGGAGAAGGAGGAGAAGGAGGAGAAGGAGGAGAAGGAGGAGAAGGAGGAGAAGGAGGAGAAGGAGGAGAAGGAGGAGAAGGAGGAGAAGGAGGAGAAAGGAGGAGAAGGAGGAGAAGGAGGAGAAGGAGGAGAAGGAGGAGAAGGAGGAGAATGATGAGAAGGATGAGAATGATGAGAAAATGATGAGAATGATGAGAATGATGAGAAGGATGATGAGAATGATGAGAAGGAGGAGAAGGAGGAGAAGGAGGAGAAGGAGGAGAAGGAGAAGGAGAAGGAGGAGAAGGTGATGAGAAGAAGGAGAAGGTGATGTGAAGATGGAGAAGATGATGAAGAAGAAGAAGAAGAAGGAGGAGGAGGAGGAGGAGGAGGAGGAGGAGGAGCAGTTAAAGAAATGTGATTTTGATGATGATGATGATGATGATGATGATGATGATGATGATGATGATGATGATGATGATGATGATGATGATGATGATGATGATGATGATGATGATGATGATGATGATGATGATGATGATGATGATGATGATGATGATGATGATGATGATGATGATGATGATGACGATGACGATGATGACGATGATGACTTTATGATGATGATGATGACGACAATGATGATGATGATGAGGATGAGGATGAGGATGAGGATGAGGATGAGTAGGATGAGGAGGATGAGAATGAGGAGGAGGTGGACGAGGAGGAGAAAAAGCTTCTTAGTTTGTAATGCATCAGGTTTTAAATGTCTTTAAAGCCTAATGCCAACCATAACTGGATTTGTATCATTGGGCCTGTATCTGATGTAGCCTGACAATAGTTCAGGTTTTTCATCCACTGGCTACCTGTTTGCGGTTTCCCTAGATATATTTTCAAAGTGCATCATTAAATTTTCCCAGCAATAGGATATATTTTGCCTACTTTCTGAAAAAAATGTTTGCCCTGTTTTGCTGAGTTCATACATTGTGACCCAAAATGAGAAGATTACATGTAAACAAACACATAATTTTGTTCTCTGGTGGGGGAAACATTTGGATTCACACTAGTTTTGCATTAAATACTTAAGTCTTTCTCGGTGAGGTGGCATCGTTGACCAAGATTTGCAAATCACACATTCCATTTACACATCAGCTCAATGACTCCCCCCTCTCTCACTCCTACTAATTGCCTGCTGTGCACAAGGTCATACCACAGTGGAGCATACTCAAAACATATTTTGCAAATCGCATTTGCACATTTACACATTTTTTGTGTGTTGGCGGGAAAAAATGTGTAAATTTACACAAATTATCTGTCAATTACACAAATCTTGGTCGATGAGAGGCCCTTGTCAACAATCATCACAAATTGCAAATCTGTTCACAAAATTATGCAAATGTGATCTGTGTAAGTCCAATTTATAATTTGTGTTTTGATCTGCTCCAATATAAACAACATGAAAAGTAGATGAACGCTTTGTGTCGATGACACACATGACTAACATGAATCAAACTGAGTGTTACAAACTAATTACTAATTGGTGGAAATATGGGTCAGTGTGGTAAACTTCTCATGTTAGTCAGTTGCTATTAAGTTAAGCTCTACACTGCAATTTGTTGCTTTTGTAGCAATGGCTTCTTGACCTGCTACTCTCACTTCATGAATTGTATAGGAATTTGGTCTGAATGACTCATCCATGCCAATGACTTGAAATAATTATAAACCATTATGTGTCGAGATTTGTGATAAGACAACATTTTCCCACTTCCGTTGTTTGATTTTGAGTTTTGGCCATATTGACACTATGACAATTTTTATTGACCTCCCGTACATTTGTGTCCAGTTCAGGAGGTGTTGATGTTTACTTCAAGCAGTTTATTTGACCTTTGAATCACTCCTTGATGTCACATAATCATATTGGTGTTACAGTGACTGTGATTTCATGTAGTTTGGGGGAAGTTTTGAATAGCCATTGCTACTTCTTTGAATTGGAGTTTTCCCAGTGTCATGACCCATTCATGGTTTGAATTCTTGTTCATGTTGGACTTTAGTCTCAATTGATCAAGGTCCTGTTTGATAGCACTTGTTCCTCATAAATCATCAGTGAGTTCAATTATTAGCCACTCAACATCTTTGGCGTTCAATGTTGTGAACTTTTTGGAGAAGTCAACCCATACATGTAAGCTGCTCTTGGCTTGGTCTTGGTCTTCACAGACACAAGAGTCCAAGAGTGCAACCATTGCCTCTATTGGTGGCTTCCCTTTGATTTTTTATGTGGCATCATGCAGATTGGGTTGATTCCAGTGTACTAACATAGGATTGGGTCTGTGTGTTTGTGTGAACCATATTTGATGCCATCTTTTCCACAGGCAGTTACAGTGCGACAATGAAGAGTATTCGTTACTTTAGTGATGATGAGGTATGACAATAGTATCATCTAGTGGTAAACCATTGCTTTTTCTGGATGGATGAGTGTTCATGACATGAAATTGAAATGCCCCTAATAATACAGCACTGTGTTCATAGTTGGTTGGAAAAGCATTACTACAGCTGATATGAGAGCTGATATCTTTTGTGAGGTCAATGTCAGTCCTTGCCACCACTGTCTTGTTGATGATGTTTTGATCTTTTTGAGTCACTTCACCTCATAAGAATCATTTCAGCAGTTTTCCAAATTCAGGATCATCCTACAATTGATGTTTGTTAGTGAGAATGATGATTCCAGTCAGGATGCTATGAGATACCTGATGTGAATTCCTACATTTAAAATCATGATCATTTCCTCTGATGAGTTGGTTGAACCCATCATATACATGGTGTGATACCTTGCAAATACTTAATTGCAATCTCTTTACTGACACAGTCTGCAAGACAGGCAACTCGCCCAAAATAACTACCCTTTTGCAATCAATTTTGGCAAGAGTCGTCACTTCAGTCACAACCAAAATAGTCTGGTTGTGACTTGTCATCAGTTGGGCCATCCGAGTCATCAGTTAGTTATTTAACTGATGACAAACGGGTCCTCACCAGGACGTAACTGATGACTCTGGAGGTTGTCAGAAGGTCCTAACTGATGACTTTGGGGGTCATCACTGAGTCGTAACTGACGACTCTGGAGGTAGTATCATAGTCGTAACAGGGTAGTCACCAGGTAGGTACTCATAGCACTACATGGGTTGTCACTTTGTTGTAACTGAAGGGTCATCACTTGTTCATAACCAATGACTCTGCAGATTGTCACATGGTGGTAACTGACAATTTGGCAGGTTGTTACTGGGTTGTAACTGACAACTCTGCTGGTCGTTGCTGGGTTGTAACTGACGCCTCTGCTGGTTGTCACAAGGTTGTCACTTGAGTCATGATTCGTCATTTTTGCTGTCCGAGTCCTCACGATGTCCTCAGTACAATTCATGTAAGTCGTCAGAATTTTATGAGTCGTGACTTTGCTAAATTTCCCCCCCAAAATGTCCAAAATTTTTACAAGTTGCCTGCCTTGCTGGTGTCTAATTTTATTTTTTGTGTTTGGTCACAAAAGAGATTCTACTCCATTCCTTGGTGGTAAACATACCAGATGCCTTGACAATAGTTCATCTGCAAAATGCCAATGCAGCTGCTCTTCTACCTGCAGTGTAAAAGATCAAAGTATAGGTCCTCATAATATTGCACAATAAGAAACACTTGTTACTAACCTATTCAGCAGCCTTCATTGCAGTAGTCTTACCTGCTTCCACTGGACCTGTTAGTAAGGGAATCATGTGATCCATTCCTTGTCACACCAGGAGTTGTTCCTTTTTGTTTTCAATCTTCAGAATTATCTTTACAAGAAAAAAGCAATGTCTATCTTTCTGTTAACAGACAAAGTAGGAGCAAGTGTTTCAATCAATAGTTGCAACAAGAATGTGCAATACAACATCTAATATATGTTATGTACTGTTTTTCATCAAGCAACATCTCTGGTTGTCTTGAGGATTTGGATTGTCATAGCCATCGCCATCGCCATTGTCATTAACTTGAATGAAATAGAATGACATGTAGAACCAATGAGTGAAGCACAAATTAACAGTGAACTACTAGCTTTGCTTGTGGTTCAACTCCATGTGGCAGAAATTCCACCATGATGACTTACACCTAAAATTTGTAAGAAAACTTATGTTTATTATAAGAGTGATATTATTAGTAGTAATTATTTGGGTGATCATCATTCATTGTACACTTTTTCATGCGTAGGCAAAATGAAGTCAACATTCACAAATTTACATATATTAATGATTTCATTGACCTAGAAAAAACGATGACATGTTAGCACCATCAGCAATATACCTTTGTCAAGGAAGAAGTCTTCATCAAACCTATTAAAATGAAATGATACAAGTGATTGAAATGAGTGTAAAATCCAAGGTTGCCCGATTAGACTTCTGTTTATGGTTTTGTTTTTGTTTGGAACGGAAGCGCCACCTCAGCTATACCAAAAGTAACTTGATCAAGAGGTGTTTCTTCCATCTCTTGCAATTTTTCTACTAACACATCATCTTGAAGAGGTACCCTGATGTCAGTAGTCAGATGTCCTGTAAACATATAGGCAAATCAAGCAAGTCTGTCAAAGTCATACAATACAATATTGCATTGTGTATTTGTCAACATTGACAAATACACCGGTAACCTTCCTGTACACTTGCAAAACATCAGAGTGTACAGGCAGGTATTGGAAGTTTCAAGAGTGTACAGGTGCGTTGCCGGATTTTTTAAACATTTCTTAAGCCACAGTTTGTTTATCACAGTAAGTTTTGACAAAAAATAATCTGCCGAGTGTACAGGTTGTGTACCAGAAGATCCTGACTGAAGCTTCCTTAATCATGAGTCTTTACATCAAAGATATCATATTGGGCCTAGTTAAGAAGGTTCTGGTAGAGGGGGGATTTTTATGAAGTATCGAACAAATTTGTATGTTTCCACTAACTTGTGACCAGTGTAACAGAATTCGCATGCTTTCATTCTAACCACACCAATGTTGAATTTCAGCCTGACACAATTTATGCACTGCTGCAATAAACAAATATGCTAAGGAATATTTAAATCATTAATCAGAATAGGTTTGCGTCAGGTGTTCGTGCAAGGGATAGTATCATCAGCAGACAACATGGCTCATATGAAGCAACTGCTCACAAGTCTACTGGTGGTAAAGCTCCCGGAAAGCAGCTTGCAACAAAAGCAGCCAGCAAGAGTGCCCCTGCTGTATGAGGTGTCAACACGCCTCATTGTTATCACCCAGGAACTGTGGAACTCCGTGAGATTTGTAAGTACCAGAAAAGCATGGATCTTATGATTTGCAAATTACCATTCCAGTGCTTTGCAAGGAGTTACATAGTTTTTCAAAGCAATGGCAGCAGCATCGGAGGCCTCTGAAGCATTACCTTATTGGACTCTTCAAAGATACAAATTTGTGTGTCATCTATGCCAGGGTCATCATCATCAATGCCAAAAGACATGCAACTCTCCTGGCAAATTTGAAGGGAAACATGAGAATTTTTAACAGGGCGAAAGAGGTTGGGTGTGAAAGTACTTAGACAGAACAGAACAAAGCTTCATAGTAAGGGGACAAGGACAAGGACAACGATAATGTATGGGAGAAGGGATTGGCACGGTGTAATGAATAAAGAACTGACAACAAACTATAGAGTGCATAAATGTTTGGCAATTTGTTTTATGTTATGGGATTCCTCTATACCGAGAACCACATGACTATTAAGTGCCATGATGTGTGGACCAGATCCTGTTGTATGTTGCTCGCCTGTGATACAAAGCCAAAGCTGCATGTGTTTTGAGATGATGGTGACCCGAATGCCGTAGAGGTTCAAACAAGTTAAACGTTCAAACATCACACCGGGACACTCAATCACCACACTTAATTCCCCCATATCCTAAAATACATTAGTTGCACATCAATTCAGAGTCCCCTCTTATTCGCAGTGCAAGTTGCATGTCTTTTGGCATGATGGTGAAGCCTGGCATGGATCGCACACAAGTTTGCATCCTCAAAAAATCCGATGCTGAAAGCTTCCACAGATTTTTGCATAGCCAACAAAGAAGTCGCTCAAAAACATTCCGCGTTGACATGTGGATAGGAACCTGGCATTTTTAAATCCTTTCAGAACTTCCCTTGTAAGGCAATGGAATGGCACCGTGTAGATAAGAAGATCTGTGGTTTTTGTGGCGGTGGATTTTGCAGAGTGCAATAGTGCCAGGACAATAAAGATGAGGCCTTTTAACCCCTCCCATTGCAGAGGCACTTCTTTGAGCAGCCTTGGTGGAAAGCTGGAATCATGGAGCTTTTCTGCCAGTAGATTTGCAAGCTGTTTGTTTGGTGCATGTCATTGAATGATGACATGCTTGCCATGGTCTTTGTGTGATGTAGAGATGATGTAGACATATTATGCTTCGCATCACTTGATTGAAAATGGCACCGCATCCTGAAAAATATACATAGGAATTAGTAGAAACACAGTAGCTGCATGTGACCAAAATTCAGCCCGTCAAAAATCTTCTTCAGAAAAAGACATCGCCACTCACCAGACAGTCCCTCCTTGACAAATAATCCATGGCCAGTAAATGGAATCTGTAAGATCACCCCTTTCTCTTTCACACCCTTGTGTTCCCCACCGCCGGCCCATAAACACTGCAAAAGTGTTCCTTAAGTGTAGATAATGAACACAGCATCAATCATGGAAAGTGGCAGTGAAAGAAACAGATGGATGGGGGACTATTTTGCTCTCATGGGCAATGGCATTCAACATGGCAATAACAGCAATGCTCACTTGATCATTCTCCCAACAAAACGCCAGCCTCTGAATTCACAGCAGAACAAGATAAACACCCAAATCATCCATCCATTGATGCACAGAAGAACATATCTACACAAAGAGATAATCACACAAATCGAACGTCCAATGCCGCTCAATGTAGAATTGGTGTTTTTACAAAAATGGAAGGACTTTTTTGTTGGCAAGTGCTGCATAATGCGGGATCAGTTTTGAGACAAACAGGGAAGGCATTGTTACATTGGATGGCGGACTCATTCCATACAAAAGGGGGTCTAAATGTTGCACATGCAAAAAAAATTCTGGTCCTTTTATGCTCATATTCTTCCTGGCTAAACCATACCTGCTCTCCTGCTGTTACAGAGGAAAATATTCATGATTTCCTTCATAGGTTATGCTCAATCCACCAAGATGTGATCAACATAGGGATGCTTCATTTGAAGCAGCAATAGTTGAAGCGTTCAATCAAAGCAAGCACACAAACAGAGGTCGGCCAATAACCTCCACTACTGATGTTGAAGACCTTCTGTGTAATTGGAAGGGAAGTGCCTTAAGTTGTCTCCAGCTCAATAGGAGAAATATTCACTGTTTCAACACTGAGAACAGTGAATTTCTCAAAGAAACGCTTCCCATTGCAATTGTTGTTCATGGAGCAACTCATGATCCACTGCATACCATCATTGATGCTCTCAGTGATAAGGCCAATACAAAAAGAAGAGTGCCAAGTCATGGCTTAGTCAAACTTGTGAACTCTGTCTGTGTAGATGTAAAAAAGAAATTTCAACATCTTGAGAAAAAGTTATTTTGAATGTCTCTGAGAACCAAGACAGGGGGCAAACAGCATGAACATACTGCTCATTATAACGTTGAAGTTTCATTTGTTTTATCAGGCAAAAGGACAATCCAAGACATACATCTTGGTGCAGAAGCAATTTTTCAAGGGAGAGCATTTTTCTGACAAGAATCCACCAACTGAACAATATCTATGAGTATATCTCAATAGCGGGGACAAAGTTAAGATCCTCTTACAAGCTACTGTCTCAAGAGCAAAAAGAGCAGGGATGTCCCAGCAAGTATTATCATCATGCATGGATGTTTGCTATCAAGATGTAAGTTGTTCTTCAAGCATCACTCTTCCTCCAGATTTGGATGATGTACTTGATTTCAGGCTTCTATGGAAGGCAATGGAGCAACATCCTCCACAGACAGATGGAGGAATACTGGAGGATCCAGCATTAAGGGCCTTGGGCGCTGGAACAGTCTTAGCAGAGGCAGCACGAGCAGTCTCCAAAGATAGAGCTGCAACAGCAGGTCCAGTGCATTCAGCAGATGAAGCCGCATCAATGGAATGTGTGTCAGCTGCAGCAACAGTTTGAATGGAGGGCTCCACAGCATGATAATGAAATGCAGCAGATGTTGCACACTGAGCAGGACAAATGGATGGATCCCCATCAGCAGATTCAGCAGTCTCCACGGATAATACTGATGCAGCAGATGACCTGAAACAACAGACACAGCAACCACATCAGATTGATCACGTGAACAATAGTCAGAAAATCGGCAGAGTTGGAGGTGAAACTGACACAGAGCCTGAACAGCAGAGTGGTCCACAGCTACAGCAGCCATGTCAGATGGAGTGCGTGAACAAGTCAGAGAAGCAGGAGATGGCACTGAAACTTGCAGAGCCCAACAGCAGAGTGATCAACAGCTGATCGAGCACAGGAAGGAATGGGTGTGTCTGCTTGAGCAACAGGCTCAACAGTGGGAACAACAGCAACCGCAGATAGCAATGGGGCATGGCACAGGCCGGTGTGGTCTGCTTTATCAGCTAGTTCAACCGCATGAAACTCAGCAGCAGGAACAGCAGCAATCACAGATGATGACGGGACAGGGGACCAATGCACTTGAATTCTTTGAATCCAACTCCCAAGATTATCATCTGGTCTGCAGCAGACCACTGCTATGTATTGTGAAGATGGTGAATCCAAAAAGTCAAGCCAAGACAATGGAGAGGAATCAAACAACATGGAGCAGCAGCATCCAGTTGAGACCATCCTTCATTCCAAGTTTGAATCAAATGGTCAGCAAAAGTAGTTGATCAATGGATGGGAGATTATAAAGATAGCTGGCAACCTAAAGGCAACATTACATCTGATGTCATAGAAGATTTCAACAAGAGAAAGATTCAAGAGAGAGCAAACAAGCTATTTGCCAAGGTATAACAAAACTCCTTTCAATGCCAATTTTTTGCAATTTCCTTTTTGCCTTCTATGTGTCCTCCCACATTGGATTCAGGTCTTTTTTGTGCATTAGCATGTCATAGACAAAGTTGTCCAGACCATCCTTCCTATCCACGAGGGTGGTGATGGTGACTGATAATAGACATGAAACCTCTCCTTGCTTTCCACAACGGTTGCGATGATGACTGATGATTGACGTTGCTGTCTGGAACATGTTTGATGACACTACTGGTCAAGTGGCCCATTGCCATGATGCATGGTTGCCCTTTGGTTGGTGTAGACAATGGCATGGTGCAGTAGAGAAATCACAGTAGGTTTGAGTGGAGCATTTTGCTGGACTCAAGGAGCATGCAGTTGCGGCTGAAAATTGACTGGGTGTGGCATTTTGGTGGTGTCTGGGTGGTGGGTGCTCTGAAGGGCTACAGTACGCAGGTAGGGGCAGAATAATTAGTAAACCTAAACTAGCTTCCACCTGTAACCTTCCATACCTCAGGTAACTCACCAGTACACTCTCGTATTCTTCCCGTACCTAGGAATCTTTATTTGGGCTGACCAGTAGCTCTCATGTGTACTCCGGTTACACTCCAGTAACCCTCCCATACACTCCAGTAACCCGTCTGTACACTACTTGTAACTCAACGGTACACTTCCGGTATGCAACCGGTTTACATTTTTTTAGCTACAGAGTAATGAAGTTATAGCCTCATAGGTTGATATCAATTCTATAACTTACTGAGAAGTCCATTTTCCTGTAAAAATACCAAATCCTATGGTAAGTAGAAATAAATCCGAAGACTGTTTCAGGCCTGAAATTTCTGGTAACCCACCGGTAGACTCCGTTAACCCTCCGGTTGTACCAATTTGTTACAGAAGTGTACAGGGAGGATATCGGAAATACCATGCCAGGGGCTTTGGTAACTCTCCTGTACACTTGAGTGTACAGGGAAGTTACCGATGTTTTTTGCTTGCAATGAGTGTGATATCACACATCAAAGCAAAACATCAGGTCGGTGGCTGGAATAATGATGAAGTGCGGGCTAACCATGATGAGACATGAAAACATAAAAAAACAGTTGTGAATGGCACTAACATTTCAAAATTTAATCATCACAAATCAGGGTAGTGGAAAGGATTGTGATGAAGTAGATCTGGCCATGATGCTGCAAATCAATAAAAAGTGATTTATATTCGCTTGGTATGGTACAAGTCCGAATTGAGTGTGGCCCATTGACTTGGCCTTGAACCATTAAGGCTGCAACAGACTATTCCTTCAATCTAGAATGTGTTTTGACTAAAAATTACTTCAATGTAAAGCATCAGATAGTCTGTCATTGGTTTCAGACTTAGGAAAAAGTTACAGAAGCTTTCACAGTTAAGGCAAAGTTAGGCAATGCTTCCCTAACTCTAACTTTCCTAACTTTTGCTGAAGGCAAAATGACTAACTCTACCTTACCTAACTTTTGCTGAAGGCAAAATTGCCAACTCTAACTTACCTAACGTTTGCCCAAGGCAAAATGGCCAACTCTAACATACCTAACTTTTGCTGAAGGCGAAATGGCTAACTTTAACTTACCTAACTTTGGAGGCAAAATGGCTAGCTCTAACTTGACTCACTTTTTTTGATACTGCTAGCAGCTGCTGCAAGATTTTTTGTGGCAAGCTAGATCAAATGCAATTCTTATAAGGTGGCTTGTCTAAGTGTGATTGTTAGTAGGCGAGTGCGCCTTGCACACTTTGCATGTGCCTCACACACAAACACGCCCATTTTGGAAGGAAGATTTTTTTTTGGGAAACAAACATCAAAATATCATGACTACCGATGTACGTCAATCTGAAAAAATAATTATTTACTGGTAATTTTGCTTGTTTACACTGTAGACGTACCTGTTATGGCAAAAGGGATAAAGCTGTCTCACAGTGTGAGAAGAAGGAGAAGGAGAAAGAGAAGGAGGGAAAAGTGGATCAGTTTCCAATACAACTAAGACTTTGGAAAAATCTTGATTTAATTCCAGGAACTTTAACTTACCTAACTGACATTTCATTAAATTCCCGTAACTACCCTTATTAGTCTGGCCATAGTCTGTGTTGGGTGTGTGTGGCTGTCAAGAGTTGCCCACACAATCTGCCATATGCTTAAGTACAAACATCCTCTCCACATCTTAGAAATCCCCCAACCATGGGATGTACATCTCAGCAGATTTCTGTATTGTAGCACCCTGACCCAACATCAGTTCATGGCTTGAACTCAGGGAACACATTACATGCAGTAGGTGTCGACGTGATCCAAAATGCAGTTTAAAAAGCCCATCAGATTCCATGTTACTTTTTTACTGCAAAAATCCCAGTTATCAATGCTTTTAGTGGGAATATTTTCAGCGGTGTAAGGTTGGTGCATGAAAGAAGGAAAACACAGAGGATATTATTGAATGCTCGAACTTGGAGCGTATTCTTGAGGCCGAATCTCTTGGGATTCAAATGCTTGCAGAGTGAACAGCTGATGATCTAGTTAATGAAGAAAAAGAAACCACAGAAGAGGTCATGTTGATTCATGAAGATTAAATATTAATAACTCTAAAGCACTTAGCTTTAGCTGAAAACAAAATAGCTAATTCTTACTTGCCTAACTTTAGCTCACAGAAAAATGGCTAACTCAAACTTTTCTAAGTTTTTCCAAAGGCAAAGTGACAACTCCAACTTACCTAACTTAAGCCGAAGGTAAAATGGCTAACTCTAACTTACCCAACTTTTGGCGGAGGCAAAATGGCTAACTCTAGCTCACCTAACTTTTTCCAAAGGCAAAATTGTGAACTCTAACTTACCTAACTTTTTCCCAAGGCAAAATGACCAACTCTAACTTACCTAACTTTTGCCAAAGGCAAAATAGGTAACTCTAACTTTCCTAACTTTTGCTGAAGGCAAGATGGCTAACTTATTTTTGAAATTTAAACTTTTTTCTATAAAGTTTGGCATCATCCTACCATCATACCACAAGTTTCAGCACGTTTGCTATCTCACACCGAAATCAGTGTAGTAGACATACCCTACCTGTTGGACTTACAACCATTATCTCAATTAAGATCCCTAATGGAGCTAATTTAAGTTAGTGATCTTGACCACCCGAGGACATTCAGAGCTGGACTTAAGCTCTCAAGATAGTCCTTAAGGGTTTTGCAATCTTGGCTGTGTCTCAGCGGTTGGATATCAAGTCCCCACCAGTGGCCAAAGCTATCTAGCAAATTATGGGCCAAACTCAATTCTGACTTGTACCTACTCTGTTCTTGATAAAAATTGCAAGCAGCCTCTGCAACATTTTTTGTAACGAGATAGACAGAATGCAATCCATAGAAACAGAGGACCTCATAGGTTTATAAACAAAGTGGCTTGTCTACGCTTAGCCCCGGTTGGGCTAAAACCAACAAATACTGGAAATAGCATATTTTGACTGATAACCTCTCCGCACCTTAAAACATGTATTTGTATAAGTTAGGATGAAAAATTGCCTATTTTGGGTGACCTAAGAGTCATGGAAAATCATCAAAATAGTCCATTCCAAGGCTTAAGTATTGTTCAATAGCATCTCAGGAGGCTTCTGCTCCATCGGGGCTATTTAGTTTTCACTTACGCTTGTCCTACAGGCTGTTGAGTAAAAAAGCCAAATAAGAACTTACCAAATTTTAGGCAATTTTTTACTAATTCCTATATATCACCGGTCATGCGTAAATTTTCATTTTTCGCACCAAAATTGTGATGGCTCATGTGAGAGTGCGAGGCATGCCATATCCCCACCACCCCACACAAGACATGAACTATTGCTACATGCCAATTGTTGTTCACCACCTCTTCAATAGCAACAAAGCAATCTTAATCAGTCAGCAGTAGCAAACTGCTGCTGTCTTCCGCATCATCATGCAGATTCTTTTGCGCACCGTCCCTAATTCTCTTCAACAATTCATCTGAATCACACTGCTTTTACTACCTGCGTCTACATTCTTGGTGCTTTGACTTCAGTACATCATCTATCTGCTATCTCTTTGCGCTGTGGCAATCTGCACAGCACAATCAACCTCATTCGGTACTCTC
Source organism: Cyclotella cryptica (assembly GCA_013187285.1). NCBI lineage: Eukaryota > Bacillariophyta > Thalassiosirophyceae > Thalassiosirales > Thalassiosiraceae > Cyclotella > Cyclotella cryptica. The sequence continues at coordinate 85,841 of JABMIG010000034.1, read as the reverse complement.
AAGCATCTCTCATCACTTTGGAAACTCTGCACCATACAATCAACCAAATTGGGTACTCTTCAGTTTTCTGGCATACCATATCTTCGCATTCTCATGGCTCTCACATGATTAAACCGTCACTGTCAACTGATATACCTCATCTGACATCTATTGTCACACTATGCCTCTCACTTGCATAAAATGCTGCACTTTCAAGCATGCCGAGGCCCCAACAATCATTGCAGGTTCTCCTCAGTAGCAGTACTCCCAGATCTATCGATGATCAAGATGTAAGTTCTCATCCTTCTCCACCATGTGATGATGACTTCACTCATTGATTGAACCAGCATAAAGGGCTAGGCATCAGCGCAGAATCTCAGGAGTCATCCAACGACTTAGACAATACTCTGGTTGAAGAGGAATTTGAATCAGTGTCAACTGATGAGACTTGGACACCAAGTGTTGATGGCAAAGAATCAGATGATGATTTTGAATTGGATGACAATGCTAGTGTTTGGCAAGAGGTACCCATGAAGTACTCCAATTTCTCCATCTCTTTCAACAAGGTTGATTCAGACCTTGAGTATGGATACAAGGAAGAAGTGAAGGAGCTTAAGACACGAGTTCTGCAAGAATTCAACTCAATTGCAGATGAGAACATCAAGAGAACAACTGTCTTGAATGCAAACCAAGTGATGAATTCAATTCATAATTCAGAGTTGTTGTTCAGCATTCTTGGCTTTCAGAACAAGTATCTGGGGAGAAAAATTATACGATGGATGTGAAGGAGTACGAAGCTTTCCTCCATGTGTTCTTTGGGTTGTGCTTTTATTGCTGTGGTCTCTCTGACGCACTGAAGCATCCATCATCATATCCACTATTGTCTGAGTCTCTGTCAAAGTTGAAGAGTCATCATTCCTCTCTTGATTCAAAGATTGCTAGGATGAATGATTTGCTTCATAGTTTTGGTGGGCAATGTGCTGGAGCACCAACGTCATCCAAAGTCGGAGATGTTGAAGACAGTGTTTTTGGAGACCTGTTTTTGGTATAGATCGAGAGCTTGAGAAGTTATTTAGGGACGTTGGTGGGAGGACATCTGACATTTGTTTCATACACAAACTTGATCATAGATGAAGAAAAGTTGAGAATGTGTTCATCCAAAGCAGCAGAAAGCTCTCTATCAAGACACAAGAGTCCCAGTTGCTTGGTCCGGTGGGCACCTGCATCAATTCAATAACAGCAGGATTATCATTGCCGTGCCACATGAATCATCATGGAGAGTCCACAAAGGACATTCTTACATCTGGTCTGATGATCATAAAAGGGACAAACCATCCAAACAGCCTTCATTTCCCCACCACAATTATTCATGGAGACCGGGGTTACAACAACGATGAGTGCTTTGAGTTAATTGAGAGTGCCGACATGGGATTCTTAGACACAACGAAGAGATGTCCTTCATCGGCTCATAAATTTGGGTCTACTTGTTATAATACTTCTATTGACCAGCGTGATATCCTGGAGAATGGTCTTGTGGTGTCATTGGGTGTGACCTGAGCCGAAAATCGTCATAAAAAATATCACGCGAAAATTATAGGTAGTTTCGACAGGTGTCGAAGATTTGATTTTATGAGCTATATTTGTGATTATTGTGAGGATGGAAAGGCAGTGGAACTGCACTCCAGTCCAAACGATGCAAACGATCATTGTGTAGACTTCTACACAATATGGTATGTTCATACCCTTCTGAAAGATGTTCAGATCTTCCACAAGGGTGTTCTCTTGTTTGGGGTTCTGAACTTCCATGTTGGGGAGTCCATGCCGTCGGGAGGTGGACTCTCCTACTTGGGGTCCTGAGAATGCTCCATGTAGGTTTTGTACCCAGGGGTACAAAAAAGGCTGATTCATGCTCTATTTAGGTTTTGTACCCAGGGGTACAAAAAAAGGCTGATTCTTGGCCTATGTCAGGGTGCTGTACAATGTGTTGGCAGTGCTGTTTGCCATTTTGTTGCCTATCGGAATAGTACGGGAAGGGAAACTTTTCTTCAGAGCAAGAATCCGTCCCTGAGTTATGGTTGTTTTGATTATGTCACTGCGATGAAAGATTACAAGTACTCTAGACGGTTTTCAGAAATTCTTCAAAAGGAAACTTTCAATGATGATGAATACGAGCCAGAGGACTATTTTCTATATCCATGAAGTTGCCATCCGCGAGATTTTTTACAAGCACTGTGTTTCTTTGGCATGTAAGGATCAAGGTGGTGATGAATGGTGCTCTATGCATGCGTTCACAATTACGTCAACGCTGTGTCACGCCATTTTGCCACAATCCGATGATGGATTGTTGCTCAAGGATGATTTGGGGATTTCCATATGATCCATTGCAGACATTGATGTTGATATATCGTGGCAGCATAAGGAAAGAGCAGAACTAAAAAATAATTCCAATGATCAGTTGAAGCAATTATGCAAGTCGTATGGTTGTACATTCTCCAATAAGAAGAAAGACAAATTTATGGAAACAGTGAAGGAGGGACAGGTAGTATCACAGAGCAGTACCGAATTGGAAAAGATTTTGAAATACTCCTTTCTTCAGCCTCTTTCTTAAGAGGATTGGTCAGCTCATAAACTTGGGTCATTAAATGAAGAAAGGGTACAATCAGCCATTAAGGCAATTGTTGAAAAGTTAGGTTGGCAGCTTGTGGAATTGTTTGAGAGTGGTCTCCTCCAAAACAAGTTGAAAGAGTTCCTTGCTACTTCTTTGGATGGCTGGCTGGTAATCCGCTATGAGTCGTCCAACAATGAACAAATATCAGATGATAGTGATTCTGAAGATGCAAGACATGTTATGTCATGTCATGGAGAGTCAGAATTTCAATTGTGGGTTAGAGATCAAAACACCTTTGAGCAAAAAAATCTACAACAGCAAGTTTAGCAATCTATTGATTTATGTGGCACCTTCTTGCAAAGTGAATTTGGAAGTGCAGCATTCAAGCAGCTTGTATACAAGCCTGAATATTGAGTTCAAGTGTTGCACCATGCCACAGTCGTCAAGTTGAAGTATGTCCTATTTGTTGTTGCTGGCACGACAAAAGTCTATTATGCATTTCTCATTTGGTTTCCTGATTCAAAGCTAACAATCATGAAAAGGCTTCTTTCAAACATTTTCAACGGGAGTTTGAAGTGGGCGTACAACTTTTCATCAGTGTCTGAATATCTTGAATCAGTCATTCCAGATTTTTGCGAGGATGTCATCTCTTCAAAGTCTTATCCCATCACTAAAGACTGTGTCCTCTTTGCTTTAATTATCTGGAAAAAACTCATGAGTATGGTCCAAAAACACTTTTACTGTTACCAAAGGCACATAAAATCATTCCTGAAATAGTTGCCAGGTGGAATTGGTCGAAAGATAGGGTCAGCGAGATGACTTGATACTTGGATGGCATGAGTTTCCCGCTACCTAAGGGAACCCCTAAGCAAATGCTTGTGATGTGTGAGTTCAAAAATGGCGGTGAATGTTTGTTTTGTACTCAAGCATTGTTTTCCATCAAGACTTCCTCCCATTGGAAAGGGATATTCAGCAATACAAAGCCACCACAAGCATTTGAAGATATCTATGCGAGATGTTCTTTTTGAACTTGCCACAACATATAAAGTTTTGAACCCAATCAGAGGAATCATTCCAGGATCGCCTCTTAAACCAAGTTAATGAGAACTCGATGGAAGAAAAGATTGACAAGGAGTTCGACATCGGAATTTCTGAATAGCAGAAAAAAGCATCAACGTATATGAAAGATAGGATCAAGCCTGACAGCCGTCATAAGTTGAAGAAGTTCATTGACGAAGAAATGCTGAACAGGATTCGCTTGGACAAAACTCTGTTCCATATTCCAAAATCTCATGGAAGTTATGTCGATGCAAGAACTGGTAGATTAACCTCAAGTGTCAAGAAGGCAAAGGAGAAACTGTATCCTATTCAAGGAGAGTCAGCTGAGAGAGATGACTCTATTGACCATGTTGCACAAAAGGTTCGAAAATGTCCTCCAAAGTGTGCGGTGTGCTGTGCAATCTCCGATCCAAAGGATAAGGAGTCCAAAATAAGACAGACGACAATCCATTGCTCCTGGTGTCTTGTAGCCTTGTGCATCAAGAAGAAAGGGAAGAGGAAGTCGTCCTGTTTTGAGATCTTCCATCAATTCATCAACCTAAATTGGTTGAGAGGAAAGCTAGAAAGCTCTATGGAAGCCCCTGTGGACCTATCTGCTTCCAGTAAGAATTAGGCATCTGGGGGTCAGAACAACTAATGTTATACAGATAGGGAAGTGATTTTGTCGCGTCAAACCAAGTGAAATTACTAAGTATTTAGTTATGATAAAGTATGCATACAAATCTAGGTATTAAACAACTAGAGGCTTAACTAGCAACACATGTATTTAAGACAGCTATATACAATAGGAGCACTATGTATCCTAGAGAGGTATCATGATACCCAGCCGGCCAGACGGTGGATTCCAAAAAAATGATTTCGAGTAAATTAAAAAAAGAATTTTGGAGCGATTGAAGTAACTCTACTGTACTACTGTAGAAACATACTAATTTTCTACAAGAATGAATGGATCGGATCGTTCCGATCGCTGTATTCAACTGACAATACTCGTGAAAGACTGTTCGAGCAAACAAAATAAGAACACCGTTCGAAAGCACGGAAAAAGATCTTTTGATTGATGTAAGGTTGTAAATATTTTTTTACTCCAACTGTGACGTCATTTTCGTCCGTCACACGGACGAAAGACAGAGCAGGAGTGCTCCTTTTGTATTTAGCCGTCGTATTTGTAAAGTTTGTTCTAAGACTAACGAATACATGAAATGGCGATTTTTGGGTCAAAAATGAAGGTGGTTTTGGAGGGTTGCTCAAGGATCGATAATAGGTACTTGGTAGTGAAATATTGTTAACCACAATTCGTATTGCTTCTGAACTTGATAAGGGTCCCCAAGTTCACCAAATTCGTGACGTATAATACCAGGTTACGTATGTAGATATTTTGTGTTTATTTTTTCGTCAAGATTATTTTTTGCAGAATCTCAACATCATACAAAAACCTCTTAGGCGTAAAGAACGATCTAAAGTCTAAATATGACGTATTTTTCTCCAGAATTTATCGAAATTTTCATTTCTATAATTAAGTCCAATAATGACCGATTTTCATCATTATCTGTATGATAATGATAGCTCAACCTTTCAACCCTCATTCTCACATGTTTGGCAGTCTTTTTAATCACACTACATGACATCATCAACCGTCTCATCCCTTAACACATCAACAGTCTCATCCCTTAGGCCGTGTGTGTAGGCAGAACAAAATCATACCCTGCCTTAGAAAAATCGTACCCCAAAAGCGTCTAGCTGTCACAGGGGTGTGAACCCTTGTGCGTAGGCAGAAAAGAAGAATCATACCCATCGTATCATACCCCTCACGAGTGATCGTGGAAATGATGATCTGGACACTGTGAGAGAAGATGCGTAAAGATTTGGCGGGAGGGGGTATGATTCTTGGGGTATGATATTTTTTCTATTGCACAGTTGGAGTCGAACCTGTACAATCGAAGAAAAATCATACCCCCAAAATCACATACTCATAACCTATTAAGGGGTATGAATTTAAGGGTGGGGTATGATTTTTTTCTGTCTACGCACACACCCTTAACACATCAACCGTCTCATCCCTTAACACATCAACGACCATAGCATCCTCCCCAGTCTCCTCCTCCGCTGCAGATGAGGTAGATGAAAAGCAGACCGGGGTATTAGGAGACACCATTGCCATCGCCGCATGTGGCGACATATCACACAACGAGCGTTTAGGGCAATGCGTCTGGGATGGAGACATGGCATCTTGGGTGCCGTGTGGTGTTGTGACCCATGTTTGAAATAAGATATAACAATTAACATGAATTCGCCCATTTTTGATATAAGATATAATTTTAAAGGTAAAGAGTTATCAAATCATCATGATTACCCATGTATGTCAACCCGAAAACTTAATTATTTACAGATTATTTCTCGTGAATCAGTTGCGTAAAAGTATCTGTTATGGCATCTTGATAATAATTATCAAGAAATTATTGGCCAAAAATAATATGCACACTATTCTGAAGCCTTGCGTTGAACAAACACAACATATTCTATGCTTACAAGAAAGGACCTCGTTCAAGTGGAACATCGCCTTCTTCATTAGTGCACAAAATACATAGTAGAATATGATTATTGAGTGAGAGAGAAAGAGAGAGACAGAGAGAGGACAATAAAATGACGCATGTGTTCGGGATGTAGGGATGAGAAACACACCGGTAGAGCATGGTACCATGTAATATGTAAAATAGAATGTGACACCCTTATGGCACCCCAAAAGGTTCTAGAGTGAGATCATTATCTTACCTCCCTGCTCTAAGCTCAACTTACCGAAACCCGCACCTCAAAGACTCCTCGTCAGACCACGAGAAACACCACCCTCGACGACTGCTAAGATGGTCTTTCTCACAGCTTCTCGCCGTGAATGCCAACGACAACAGTGCGATCTTAATGCAACACACAGAGCGCTTAGAAGACACACCTTCGATAACGCATCTTCCATAGCCCAGATCGGGAGGACGAACCCAGTCCCTGGCCAATTCCTTCACAGCCCACTGCCAAGTGGCGTTCCTTTCATCTCGAAGTTATTATCCTTAACATCCCGTACATTTAATTCTGAAACAAGTGCTGTCATCAAATATGCTGGCAATACGACTCTTCTATGTGTTGGCATTTCTGTCATCGTCGAAGCTTTGTCTTGGCCACGATGGATACAGTTACCCAACGTCAAAACATCACCTTAAGTGGAATGGAAAGTGCGCAATGGTCCCACTCGAGCTCGATTACAAGTCAGGAAGAGGTAAAACTTACCAAAACGCTTACGAATCGTACTTCGCATTCTATACCTGCAAAGGAAGGTCCTGTGATAAAACCGTTATGCATGCTATTCGTATGGATGATTACTTCAGATCTACAAGCAGCTGTGTGCAAGATTATTGTGATCAATGTAATGGTGAGCATTGCACGTCAGACTGTAGAAACTATGTCAAGATGACCAGCATGAGCGATGATGGCAAACGCACTTACAATGGTTGCACCGCGATCACCTCCATTGAGGGTCTACGGTACTACTACGGGCCCAAGTGCACTATTGATGGACATGTTACTATGGGATACTACTTTGATAAACACTGTCAAATTAATGCAACAAGAAGAAGAGGGATTATTTCTACGGAATCCTTCACTTCTTTAGATGTCTTTGGCTTTGTCCAATCGGTACGTCTGAAATAATTTGTTCTGGTACAAAGACGTTTTATGGAAGGATTACTCAACATTACCAAATACCTTGCTTGTGTGTTTGAAATCCAGATCTGTAGTAACTGCAACTATTTTGAAGCTTGTCAGGGAATCTACAATTCATCATTCGCATGCATGGAAGGCAACGGCACCTTCCTCTGGGCTGGTAGTAATATTAACTTGATAGACGCTGTAAGTGCTGATGGTTATAACTATAAGAGTCGCAGGGAAGAAAATTTTAATGATGGAGACGATGAGTATGAATTAGAGAAGGAGGAAAAAATTAGGACAGAAACTTTTCAAACTGCTACAAAAATTTGCATTGAGGTGAACTCTGTCAAACACCTGCAAGAGAAAAGCATTCGAAATATTACTGCTTATTACATAAGAGAGTTGGGTATCATGCTAATGGACTTGTTCATCATGGCAGGCATTGTTGCAGTCACAGCTGGGATTGCATTTCTTGTTGTTGCTCATTCATATTATGCCCGACACCATGCACCTTGGGCTCAAGAGAGTGTTGTCACATTGAATTATTGCGATTCAGAAAGCGAAGTCACAGATACTTCAAGACGTGATTGTATTTCAGTTGATGAATAATCAGCTTCCGTGCCATTTGAACATGTTGCAGGTGTATTAGAAAATAGTGGTAGAAATTGGTAAATGTTATCCCAGATAATCTCAAACATAACCCAGGAAACTTTAAATCATTAACTACCTTTCATTTGAAAGTTGCAACTTGTCCATTCAATGGATACACATGTGTAATGTAATTTGCATCCACGTTATTTCATATCATTGAATACCAGTTACAATGAATGCAAAGTCCAAGATAGATTTTTCCGTCTTTCCAGCTAATTGCATGCATCTTCATCTTCATCCATAAGTTGATAGAACATAGCTAACCAACAAAATGAACCCACTAGAAGTGTTTTTTCTCGAGAAAAGTATAATGCTTCATCAGAAACAATGATACTCTAGATGACTTTTCACATGACACAGTAAGGTTCTGGTTTTTACCCTGAACTCAAATGGACCACCGAATTTTTGGTGTGTCTGTGAGTAAAGGGATGCAATGATGTGAAAATTAGGACTTTCCTATGTTCTTGATTGATTGAAAACATGAATTGTATTGGGTTGGATTTTACATGTATTGGAATCACCAATCAACCTTGTTGTTCAGACTATTAGCTAAGTACAATTGGCTTTAATGTTCAAACAATTGCATGACCGACAAAATTGTTGAACAGTCTACTGCACTGGCAACAAATAAATGTAGGCCAATGTATTTCCATGCTCCTCTAGTATGAGAAAATAATTGTTTTAGATTCAAGAGAAACGTATGCTTCCTTGCTTGGGTTCTCATGTTTCCTCATGTTATGAGCATATCTTGAGACAAATCACAAAAGAGAGTTCATAATCTGGGAGGTAAATGAATAAATGGAAGAGTTTGTATGGGCTTCATCGTGTGTATGATGGTTGAAGCCAATATTAACACATGCTTGCCTCAAAGACAATGCATGAATACTAAAGTTGTGATCAAACAATCGCTCTAGGTGAGTATGTATCAAAAATGAATCTCTGCCAACTAAATTTTTGTCCTTGTGCCTCATCATCCATAGTCTGACCACAGATGAACTTTCCCTGCATCTGAAAGCCCCTTAGTCAAGTTTTAGGTATGAGATAGATATTTAAGGTAACTAATGCACACTTATTTTGTAGGTGTTGTCAAGTTTGGCATAATAAAGCATACAGATACTTTGAGTATAGTTACATGTTGTATTTCAGAAAGAAGATTTATGTAAGGAGTTGCATATGCCAAAGGCAATATCCCAGATTTTTGAACGTGTGTGTTTTGTTGGTCCTACCTCTGATAGTAGCAATAATCAACCTGTAACATTGGTTACATGTTTTCGTTTAAATAAACTTTAATTTTTATGTGTAGGTGCAACAGTTATATGTGTAATATTTTTGAGACTGTCAATGGGAAATTAAGAGGCCATGACTTGCAAACATCATTATTGTGCTTTTTCTAAATAGCCTATCATGGCCTATTGGGAAAGTCATTCCGCAGAATTCTGACATAATAATTCCCATCTTGCATATAATATTATTATGCTGTCATTTGCTGCCCCTCCCACAATCATCCTCCTAAAAATATCCACCGTGGATTTTTGCGGATGTCCAAGTCAAACCCCTTGATCTCAGCCCCCAGACTGAATTTGGCACCACTGCACCCATCGCCATCATCGCAAAGCTAACAACAACAAGGAACAGGGGCGCCGAGTCCAAGGTGAGAAAAAGTGGAGTCGTTGATTTTCAATTAACTTGATCTGCAATGTCCATGCCACAGTGAATATCTCAGCCCCCAGGCTGAATTTGGCACTGCCGTTGACATTGCCGCAAAGCTAACAACAACAAGGAAACAGGGGCACTGAGTGCAAGATGAAAAATGCATCTGAATATCCCACAGCTAGAAACAATTGTAGAAAGCAGGGTGTGTAAGTGCAAGGTGACTTATTATATAATGCTTTCATTTTTCAATTAATTACTTGCTATTGTCTGCTTCATGGTTGTTATCTCAGCCCCCAGACAGAATCCAGAGATGCCTCACTTTGTTGTTGTGTAGATTGTATCATTATTCCTGGGTTTTGGATAGCAATTCATTGTTTAGTAGTGTAATAAAGTTAGTATAAGCATCATCTATCATGTTGGCCTTTTGCAATTTAGACTATAATTTTCGTGGAACTTCAGTTTGTCTTATTTATTTAAATAATTGATACCACATGAGTAACAGCACAACGTAATGACAAGTATCAGCACCATATTTCTACAAGTGGCCACCAATGATGAACAGCAGTAGTTACATATATCACCTATGATTTCTATCTTTTTTGCTGCATGACTAATGACACAACACAGTGATCAGTGATTACAGAAAGTATTTTGTTGTATTTGCACTCATCAACTGTCAGTAAATTACTCATTTATTTTGCAAGTAATATTTACATGGCATAAGTAATGATGTACCTCACGATGACTTTTCCTGATACTGTCGCTACACTTTTTGCAACTATACTTACAATAAAATACATAGTATTACACCTAGCCAGGCGGATTTGTGCTCTCAGACATGGGCCCTTTAATTATTTATGGTCATGTTGGGTCAGGTTACAGAATCGACTGTTTTGGTTAGATGAACATCTCACCATTGCATTGATCAAACAGAACAACCTTGATTTATCCAAGGCTATTTGTCTTTATTTGAATTGATAATTCAAGAAGTGAGTGAATGGTGAATGTAAATTATTATTTAAAAGTGGTCAACCCAATGATTAGGATGGAAAATATTATTCGTGAGTGTTCAGAACAATACTTTGGCCCATCTGTTTCAACTTCTGTGATTCCCACTTGAAGAAGATGAGTTGATCAGGTCATACACAGACCAATAGTTTATCTATTATCTATAAGAAACTGTATTTTATGCACCTTTTGTAATGGAAGGTAGCCATGGTCTTATGGCAAGGGCATCCATCTCAGATGGTATAAGCAAGATGGACAATTTTTCTCAAAAAAGCTAGATTTCATTTCCCTAACACTGAGCATAATGTAAGAACATTCAAGGTGTTAGTTTGCAAATTTACTTTATGATAATAGTGACATGGGAAAGGCTTAATTTCTATTCCAATATCCTGCAGCAACACTTTTTAGTGCCAAGTGCTGACAAGATACAGACATTCTCAAACCAGGAAAATAAAGGCTGCAAGGTGATTGGTCAAAGACCCCAAATTGTGCTCCAATTTTCTTGGATGTAAATGCAAATTAAAAAAACTAGACATGCGTACTGTAAAGCTCAAATGCAGGATCCTGAGACACGTTAAATAAAAAATGTGGCCTAAAATATTTGGTGTTAATAGGACATCTCATAATTCTGACTGCTAATATCAAGGGGGGTTGCAATTTTCATGTCTGGTTTAGATTTTGAGTGGCAAATTTGCATAGTTTGTATTAAATTTCATTAATGACACTGTATGTAGTTATATACGAATTGCAAAATATAGTGCTATCTATCAGCTTCAAATTTTTTTCCTCTCCTAAAATAAACACACAAGGAAAGTCTTTGCTCAACTGTTACTGGATATGGCTTTGACAGCAGCACACACTACGATTCCATCACACAACCAAACATTGACATCAAAATTAAAAGGATAAAAAACTCAACTGAAAATGAAAAGAAAACTTCCTTGGTGTGTTTATTGATATTGGGTGTTGGCAGAGAAGGTTGATGCCATAAATTACTTTTTCCCATGACTTTTGCAGTGAACATAAACATCTGATTAAAAACAAGTAAAGAGCCAACCATCATTACTTTTCTCTTTTTTGTCATTACTGTTGCTGTGGTGGACTAAAGATGGACATTATAGTGACCCTTGCCATGGCCCTTGCGCTCTGTGATGGTCCTCAAACAGCAAGGGTGTGTCAATAAAGGAAAAAAACAATGCTATGAAATGGCATTGCAAAGCTAATAATTAAATTGAAAATATCTAATACAAATTAGAATCAGACATTTGCTGTGATGTGGAAATCAACATGACCTGTGAGACCATAAAATATTGATAGAATAATGTAGCACTCCGCCCACATTGTGACATTTTATACCATGCTACATATGTATAAGTCATTAATTTTCCAGTTCAAGACATTTTTACCGAATCACAGTGCCATAAAAAACCCGTGAACATCGAGAACAATATAACTGTGTTGGATGACCTTTATGTGTCACATGTTCCTCCGTTTTTTGTCCCTCAAGAATCCTAATCAAGATGAATTTTCATCTTGATACCTACCATTTATCTTGATACCTACCATCAAGACCATCATAACTGCAATGTTGCCTAGGGGTCACATACCTGGTACTGTGCAGTCCTTTTAAACGGCACTCATACAGCAGCAGAGCAACAAATGAGTCGTTATGCTCATTAAGATTGCTGAAGTCGCCTTCAAGCAACTGTTGACTGTTGACCGTGATGAACAGTTGACAGATGCATCACATCACCGCTGTATAAGTGCTCTATAAGAGCAAGTTGCCGTGGAGTCACTCTTGGCATGACAGAGATATGGTGTGAAAAAATTGAAATTATGTAAAACAGCAAAGGTTACAAATTGCTTGAAATAACATTAATAAGTGCATTCAAAGTATTTATCTTGATTGAAAAGATAGGACAAAATGGCCTATTCCGGGGTCATCAAAATCAGTAAAGTCTTTAAATACAGATGTGACAAAAAGTGACGCCACTCCTGAGATTTTGTATTTTTTCTGATAATGAAACAGATAAAGAAGAATACTGTAAACCCCTAATTGAGCTTTCCCAAAAGTCTTTGATTCCCTAGATTCTAATTTTCCACACCTCTTCCTATTTTTAGGCTAGAAAGTGTTTCTCATTCACTAACTTTTTCACATCCCACAATTACTTTCTAGATACTTTGAGGTACCATATCCATCAATTTTGCCAACCTGCTTGCACATTGAGAGTGTTGGTGGTGGAATCATATTTGTGGTGCTGGTTCTGGTGTCAAAGGTGGTTGGACCAAGGCTCTCAAGGGGCTAGGATGCTATCTAAAGAAAGCTGGACCAAGTTTAGGATGTTGCTAGAAAGGGAGATTTTGAAAACAAATATCTAGAACATTCAAACCTAGGGAAACTAAGAGTTTGGGACAGCTCCATTGGAGCCATCCCCAAAACCCTTGCCTCCCTATGATATATTTATCTTTTCTCATTTTGTATTTTTAGACAAGAAATGGCCTTCTTGCGACTAAAATTAACTCCAAAGAAGCCTTTTGAATACTTCTCACATTCCGGATATAAGTGTTGAGTTCCAGCAATCTGTTCGATTTGAATATGATTGGTCACTACTAGGAGTTTGGGTACTGTGCCCTATTTCCCCTAAATCTCACTGTATTCAAATTAATGGCCCCAAAGAACATACTGTAACAAATCATGCTTTCAATGATAAGGGAGAAGTTTGGTCAGTGCATTGGCTAAGATTATCAAAGTATTCTCCTTGGGGGAATGGATAATACTGGCAGTCACAGCTTCAGGGATAAGATCATAATTGATCAAATTTTGTTCCTTGGACAATGTTGACTGGGGCATACTGGCATGCTGACAACACCCTTTTTATTGCATTGAGTGTTTCCTGACTCCATGATTGAAAATCTAAACATCTTCAACTTGACTTACATCTCATTGAAGAATCACATGCAATTGGCATCTTAACCATTTCTGGCCCATGGATCTAGATTAAATGGTATTTTGGTTCTTCCTGAAAGATTTGATCACTGTGTTATTGAAAAAGATAAGATTTCAGAATGTCACCTTGTAGTCACAATGTTACCTGCATAGTTATCATCCACAAACACATTAATTTGGACTGGTTTTTCCTAAAGGTATAGTCATGCCTGGGGGATCCTCCTCGTGTGGACTTCCTTGTAAAGTTCAGTCCCACATGAATTCAGTCAAAATGACTTCTCATCACACTCAGGGATGGTTGGATCAAATACCAATTACTTCATTGGATTCTTCCACACGTTATGAAATATCAGGTATAAACTCTCAAGATGCCATGTTAGTTTTGTACTGAGATGTTAATGCAGCCTCTAGTAAAGTTTCAACTACCTAGTAATTGCTGGTGTCACTTCACTCTATCAGCATCCAGATCCTTTGTCGCATCAAGCTCATGCCCATAGCCATGTGGCAAAGGCCCAGCATGCTCAGTTTTCCTAGTTTTTTTAATTCAAGTCCATCTTCAGTAATTAACCAGTTAATCATCTCAACTGCTACATTACAATACTTGTCTAAATGCATACTCCACAATTGTGACAGCTCTACATTTTGAACTTTTTAAGTCCTGCACCGAAATATAATTCAGGTGCACCATACCTTCCATCCTTGAGCTCGTACATTCTAAGTATTGCTTCAGTCATCTACATATATTATCAACTATTCATGATAAGATGTACCATCTTCCTTCACAGAATGCCTCCTGAATATTTTGGAATTGATTCTAGTTGACACGCGTCCAATTCTTCTCAACACGTCAGCAAACATTGACCTCCATGCAGCACCACTTCAGTTTTGTCCACATAATGCCCTTACTACTATCTTGATCTTGATCATGCCCACCGCCCTCAATCACTCTGCCCAAAACCATATCTTCTCATGGCATGGTGCATCCAAACATGTATTCCAATGTCACGAGATTTATTATCCAGTTCTTTTGGAGTTGCAATCAATGCCAGTCACACACTATCTCTTGCAACAATGCTTGAATATGTGATTGGCATAATGGGGCATCTATTTTTAACCCATTTGGTACAAAGTGGGTGTTGTAAATGAAATCCATTTTCACAGCAAACACAAGGTGACAGGTGATATGTTGGTAATCTAATTGCTCAAGGGAGCTAATCTGTTCAGGAGTATACTTATCATTTGGCTCATATGCAACTCTCACCTTAGACATTTTCTTCTTAATTGCTTGCTTCCATGGATCATTGCCATTGATCCTATCCAAGCACAGTGTCCCTCAGCAGCCTTTGGTGCCTTCAAACCATAATGGTGCATGGTCCACCAATACTTTGCTTGGGATTTGCCGATGATTCTGTTTCACTTCTGGATGCAAAAACCAACCCAACATTTGAAAGCCAGTTCTTCAGTCAATTTGTGTGTCACTGTGAATTCTACCAACCACTGAGACTGATGTCTTTCGGGTTCTTCAATGTAACCCAGTCTGATGTGAGCTCTTTCCATTCAAATAACAACTCCCTTGGTTGTAAATTCTGGTTTTGGTTACTGTCTCAAAAACACAGTATCAAGTAACAAACCGGAATTCCTGCAGTAATTATGGTAGGTTCCTGAAACATTACGGTGATTTTTCAAAGTAAACCTTACTTTGTGACATCACAGTGTCACACACCTTAAGTATTGTATGACTTACTTAAGTAATTCTTTCACAGAAATCTTGCTGCCACCGTAATCACGTTACTGTTGACATTACCCAATATTCCACAGTAATACAAAATTCTGCTAGAATTCCACTGGAATTTACAGCCTAGACAACTCCCAGCCAGTCCGCACCTTCTCAGGTGTTTGGTTGTCATTGTTTGAAACAACATATCCATCATGAATTGGTATTGCTCTCGTGTTCTTACAGTGATTGCTTATCTTGTGGAGGCCACAGTTTTCTATGCAATAGTGTTACCAAAATATTCATCAGTTGTACAGTTGTCCGATTCGACCTCATATTGACATGTATCAGTATCAAGTAGTGGGTTGGTGTGAGCAGTTCTTATTGGTGTGCCATCAAAATGAGTAGCGTTCTTTGACAGTCGCTTTTCTGCCATCATTGAGAATTATCTGCGCTCCAATCAACTTGTCATAAATGTTGAGTTTAATGGTTAGGGTTAGGTTTGTCTTTTTCTAGGCAATCCCAATTTAGTCAGAGTCAGACAGAGTGTTTGTTTTGTCCCCATATGCTGTATCAAACTGCCAACAATCATGTATACATTCATCAAGCAGAGAAATAGCATTGCACAAGTAGAAATAATTTTCCAATTCTGGATTATCAAAATTTTCATCCTTCATTCAATCTACCATACCATGATTAAAATTGTCAATCATTGCTTTGATTGCTGGATCAGTTAGTTCATCTCAAGTGAGGTGTTGAACAGTTGTTTCCACAATGACACAACTGTTGTCAAGCACAATATCCAATAACAAATATCAATCCCTAAATTGTGGACTACTCCTGTCCATCCTCCTTGTTTTCACCATAATCATTGAGACCAGGATGGGGGCCATCCCAATACCACATGAGTTCCCCAAAAAACAAATCTAGATTTTCAGAGATTTCAGGAGTCTTACCAGGGACCATATTGAATTTAATACATCTCCATAATAAGCCTAGTCTTTTCAGATAAATTGGATAATTTTGACAGTGTGAGTTAAAGAATATGCCCACATGCAACTGGGCACCTGGTGCTGTATCATTTTATGTAAGCTTGTTTTCTTGAGTTCTCTAATTTCAACATCAACTGGTGCAGATGGTTGTTTCGCTTGGGTTCGGCATAAGTGAGATCAATGTGCCATTTGTGTGCAAGTTTGTAAAAATCTGTGTTGGGGCCCACCAACTCAGGAGCATGGTCTGCCTTGTATTTAGCAGATATCCCGACATGCTCAAAGTATCGCCAACTTCTGGCCTGTTTGTAACAGGATTGAACTCGGTGAAATGACAATTCGAGTAAAGCCATGCTCTAGTATTTTGCTGTAGGAATTGCTTTTGTGC
Organism: Cyclotella cryptica; assembly: GCA_013187285.1. Taxonomy (NCBI): domain Eukaryota; phylum Bacillariophyta; class Thalassiosirophyceae; order Thalassiosirales; family Thalassiosiraceae; genus Cyclotella; species Cyclotella cryptica. Next base: position 69,155 of record JABMIG010000034.1, on the reverse strand, counting down.
CATCAACGATCCAAATACCAGTGGCTACTAAGCCATTGTCTGTGCAAGTTGATGTGATCTACATTATATGTTCTTTTAAAAGTGGGAAATGTATGCCTTTTACCCCCTTGTGCTGTTGCATATTTTGTATGTTTTTCACTGTTCAAGCCGATCCCAAAGACTCTAGACACCCTCTCTGAGGTAATTTTTGAATGCCGATCATTTGACCCCTGAGATTGTATGGGAATCCTTGGATGCAGTGTCCTCTCTGGTCTCGATAGAAACAGAGTTGATTAATGGCAGTGCAAACAAAGAAGGGCTGTATAGGCCTCTTATGCTTGACAAAATAGTATCAGTTTTGCAATCTGACTGAGCAGGGTTAGTAGATGTTCATCATGCCTGCTGTATAGAGCAAGCATTTCCTTTCAGCTAGAATTGCTTGAGATCCATCCCAGTGGGATCCCATTCTTCATCATTTGTTAGTTCAGTGTGCATGAATGAGTATAATTTCTTGTCAAAAGGAACACAAATTTCAAAGTAAACTGTTGAATCCTCTGTGGTCACTGGTATAAACAATCAGGGTGATCAAGTCCGAAGTCTTGAACCTTATCGAAGGGGTTGTCGGGGACGTCAATACTGTAATGATGTATTTGGTTCAGGTTTGTCAAAGAATGGTCCATCTGGGATCCAAAATGAAGGGTTTCATTAATGAAGATTAGTGACCAGGAGGTGACTTCACCATCCATTGTTGCTCTTACAGTGGAAACTTGGGCAAGAGAACATCTTTTAGTACTTCAAAGGATTGATGGAAACCTGACACCTTACTTGTTTGTCTTGTAAAGAATAATGGTCTGAAGTTTGGACTGGCGGAGATTGTATCTGCTCTAGTATTGATAGTTACATCAAGCTGTTGTATTTACTTCGTACTCCTGCTTTGGTCTTTGCAAGAAAGCTTTCGATATCTTTTTACTGCTCTGTCATAAAAGCAAGGCCCGAGACCTGCGCTTTTTTGTTAGTTCCTGTAACTTAATTTGATCAACTGTCGTGCTTAGGGTGGAGTTGTTCGTGTGAAATAAGTATCAATGGAAGGACAGTGCTGAGACAAGGTCGCTGATTGTCATGATGACTCTCTTCCCATCATTGACCTTTAAGGAGCAATATAATGGATACTTTGGGCACTACATGTAGATGGGGAAATGTCACAATGTTTTCGATGATATCGTGTCAAAATGTCTAGTAGTGGGGTAGGAGGTGTCAACAAAGAGTGTGTGATAATATTTGTTCTGCATGTTCACTCTATCGTCATAATCATCATCTTCATATTATACGCGTGGAGGTGAATTGCATTATCAATTGAACGAGGACAATAATGAGCTCAAATGGTGGTTCATTGAAAGTGCTGCGTTTAAAATTTTGAAACCATCATCGCGAACGGACTAACGCATGGTAATTTACTATAATACGATTGCTTGCTATGAAAGACTGGTGCGATGACTGTCATCACACGAGTATCTCACATAGCATCTGGAATTGGACCAAAGATCCCACACTCCATTATAACTGATCTTGCTAAGAAAAAAGCTTCTCATGTTAGCTTCCACTCCAACAAGATAACCGATCTTCAAGTGACAGAACATGCAGACAAAGGAGGGCAAAATATTTCGCCGCGTGTCAGCTCCTTAGAGCATGTTGTTGAGTTGGATCTGTCATCTAATAACCTCCATGAAGGTTGTGAGCTGTCACAGTTCATTTGTCACACAACACACTCCTTGCTTGGAGTGACAAATCATTTGGTCAAGCTTAACTTGGCGTCAAATGGTCTTACGGAGAAGTCCCTCGTTGCACTAATGTCTACGGAAAAGTCAAACCACCGCAGTCCGCTATTGCCTTGCCTTCGGGATCTGGATGTATCACGCAACAACATCTCCGGGCTTCCGACGAACTTGAACGAGTTATGCCCAATATTGATTCATTTTAACTGTATGAACAACAGGCTGAAATCACTGACATCCCTGCTTCAAGTTTTACATCATTTACGCGGGAGGCTACAAAGCATTTATCTTTTGGATAGGAGCATCGGGTCAGATAGAAACAACCCTGTCTGCACAAAAAGAATGTACCGAGAAAAGGTCGTGTTCATTTTAGGAAGCACGCTCATTAAGCTGGATGGCGTGAAGATAACTAGAGAGGAGAGAGAGGCTGTTAGACGTCAGTTAGCAAGAAATTACGTAATCGACAATGAAGCAACAGAGGCGCACCTCCGATGTAATCAACACCGTGGTCCGAACTACTTTGATAACAGCTCTCACATTGCTAGCAAATCAGATCACGTTGAGCTGGTGCCAAAATGCTATGAGAAGGACCAGCAAATCACCAATCTCGAACTGCAGGTTGCTTCCTTATGTGCTATTGTTGACAAGCAAACACGTGTGACCAATGATCTGCTTAAGGCTGCACAAGACAATGTTGTTTATACTGATATACGAAACGAGGGATCAACAATTAGTAAAATTGCTGGTCATAACGAGCATGATGTTGAACAAGAGAGCACGACTGTCCGATCGCATGGTATCGTTGTCAGATACAAAATGAGTGCCACCAGTGCTGTTCTAAGAGGACTATTCGTCGATAGAAGACGGAAGCATACAAACTTACTTCTCGCGTTCTCTCGATGGAGACTTTTTATTGGATTTTTTCACTATTCCAAACGCGTTCTCTCGGAATCCCAGGATAAATGGCAAAAGAGGACTGATGACATGATCAACAGTGCGGTCAGCAGCGAGGTCAATAGAAGCCAAGAAAAGCTTTCTCTATCCGAAGCAGCAGCTCGAACTGCCAATGAAAGAGTCACAGAATTAACCGCTGCTATTCAAGATTTTGAATTAGAAAGAAAAAAACACAGAGATGAGCAGAAGAATTCTATAGACATTATAGATCAATTGCAGAAAAATATTCGACAGATGAACATAGCTGCTATCGACAGAAACGACGATCAAACACGGCTCATCGGTCGGCTCGAGGCTGACTTGCAAGCCACAACGAAAGAGCTGCGGGACACAAATGAAAAGTTGGACACTGAGAAATCAAAACTGGATCACCTGCTGCAGTCCCACAAACAGTCTTGCGAAGAAGCGAAAGACGCCGCTGCTATATACTCTGCCGACCTCGAAGCCTTGAGGATGGAGAATATTAAAAAAGATGTAAGTTTTGCATAAATATTACGTTGCACTTACAACTTTGTTAACTTGCCTATTCTATCCTGTAACAATACAGGCAACTATAAGGCAACTCAAGATTGCTTTTGAAGAAGTTGCAGTGAAAGCAGCTACAGACAGATCAAAAGCCGAACGATCCTCTCTTGCAGAGAGACAATCGAAGGAGGTGCTCCGAAGACACAATCAAAGAATGTCCGATTTAGAGTCTGAGGCAGAAAGATTGGCTTCCGCAAAAGAGCATTTAGAAAACGTTGCCGCCAGGCAAAACGCAAGATTTGCTGAGTTGCAAAAGCAGGTTCATCTGAAGACATCAAATGTTGCTGACATGTCCTGTGAGATTGACAAGCTGAACCGCGCCGTCAATGAGAAAAATGATCTTATCGCAGGGCTTGAACGCAAGCTAAATGTATCCACAGACACACTCCGTGAAACCCAAAAGTATCTGAAGGAATGCCGGAAAGGCAAATCACGCTTAAAGCAAAGATGCGATCATTTGCAATCACAGTTGGGTCAAGCCCACGATGAAATGAGAGCTGCAAAAGTATGCACAGTCCAAAAAAATCTGTTAGATGTAGAAAAGTCGAAGAATGCTGAATTGCAACGTACTTTGGAAAAGCTACGCCAAGAGTCAAACGAACGTGACTTGGAGTTACGTGCAGCTGCTCAACGGATGCATCGCGAAAACGAAATGATTCGTGAAAATTCTCGGAGTGGAGAGCAGTTGGCCAATTCTTTGGAGAGGAAGCTAAAAAGAGTGCAAGGTGAATGGAAGTCGAGAGAAGACGCACTTGTAAGTTCTCACAAGCTTGAATTGAAGGAGATAAAAATCAGTTTGGAGCAAGAAAATGTAACTCTAAAGAATGCTCTCGAGAGTGAAAGTAAGCTTAAGTTACAATTGTTTTTTCATGACTTAGGCGCCTGTACGGTACAATAATGTTGTTTTCGTCATCTTTAATTTCAGGGATGCGACGCTTGGAAGCAGAAAGGAGAATTGCGACATTAGAAGCGTCTCAAAATGAACACAAGTCCAAGATGCAGAGTGCTATCGAAGGGCTTGCAAAACAATTCACTATGCCATAGCAATAAATGAGTGAAGAAGTCTAATGGTCTCAATTGAGGAGTTGTATTCTCATTTTCTAACCTTAAAATCCATCAGAGGCATTTGACGAACATCACGTAAGTTTCTAAGCTATGCCCAACACTTGTAAGATGTCCACGCTCATACTCCTAACAGATTTTATCTCACTTCCAACCTCAACATTCGACCCAGGCCACTTCAAACCCCATTCCTCTATAAATGCTTTATTCCAAAACCTCGAAGTGTGTCTCTGCCCCCCATCACAAACGACCGTAACAACATTCGAACCGGCGGGCATGGCGTTAGCAACGATAATTGCTCCCGCTATGTTCATAGCAGAACTGGAACCGACAAACAACCCCTCGTAACGTAAGAGATAGTGTGCCATGTAGACTGCTTGCTGATCGGTTATGGAAACAGCATCATCGACGATTTTAGATTGTTTCGTTGACGCTGTGCCGCTGTTGATTGGTGTTCTGGTATCGTTCTTCAGAAATGTGCTTATCATTCTTCCAAAATTACCAATGAATCCTTTATCTCGATTCAAAGATCCTTCGTCAGACCAATCCATATCAATGCAACCCAAACCAAAATTGGCAGTAATGCGATCTAACCCTATGCCTTCCGCCAATGTATCATAGCGATGCCTTCGCAATCTCATTTCAGACTGTTGAGGAGCATACGCGACTCCAAATTTAACTTTGTTGTACAAAGATGAACCGGGCGGATCGACTAATACTATCTTTGGTGGAGCAAGGGGATTATGCTGCACACGTCGACCTCGATCCATCCACCATTTATCCTTCAGATATCCACCCACACCAACAATTGTACCGCCTGTCCCGGCAGACATGACGAATGCATCCACTTCTCCGTGCAACTGGCTGTATATCTCAGGACCCGTGGTCAAGTAATGAGAGTATGCATTGGCAAGGTTCTCGAACTGGTTCATAAACGTAGCCTTGATCAACCTCGGAGCAGTGCCGCACTCTGCACTGAACACTGTACTAGAATTCAGATCCATTCCCGGAACTCTATCTCGATAAAGTTTCCAATAATAATCATCATACCTCCTCTCCACCTGCACCCATTCCCATATCCGTTTGGCAACATTGACATAATGACCAGGGTTTGAAATACTACAGTTCTTGACGGTGACTACGCCACAACCTAGCCGGCGTAAAAAATCGGCCTTTTGGGAGGATTGATCGTCCGGCATGACGACGATTACTGCGTGTCCTCGGGAGGTGGAGAGGGAGGCGAGGGATATGCCAGTCGATCCCGAGGTTCCTTCGATTATAAGGCCATGAGTTTGGGTTGTTTGGAGGGCAGTAAGAATGGTTTGGTGGATGAGTGGGGGGATGCTGGTGATTTTTTGTGCTGTTGTAGTTGATTGGGTGTTCCTAAATTCTTCATTCTTGGATGATGTAGCATTCTGTCTAGCATTCAAGTTGTTACCATCATTGTCTTTGTCGCCACAATTCAGAGGAAGAGGCAGCTTACCCCTTCTTTCAGCATCCATAATCATACTCAGTGCAGCTCTGTCTTTACCGGTACCGCCGGGATTCATATTCTCCATCTTGACGTAAATTTTGACATTGTTTTTGAGTAAAGAGGAGAGATGGGGGAGATATACTAGAGGGGTATTGCCAATAAGTGATTCGTAGCCGCCACTTGATATTCGTAAATAATTTCTTTGGTCATTTGAAGATGATATAGATTGTTCTGCTGTGGAAAATAGATACCAAAATATGGGCTTTCTGCTAGCGCTCAACGAGTGTTGCAGCTCTGTCTCATGGTGATCAGCACGATATTGCCTACACTTGATGACTGCCAGGACGAGCAAAGGGCAGATGGTAGCTGCCCCAGCCAATGCAATCGATGAATACTTTGAATTTTCACGAAATGGCATGATGCGTTAACAAACAAATGCTTGATGAGAAGTATATTGAACCTTATTGAACTACGTTCTTGCAAAACACATTGAATGTCCTGTCCAAGAAGTGGAAGAGATAGAGATGTGTACACAGTGAGCCAATACGTCGCTCATTCAAGTGGCAAATGCGAAAAAACGTCATCCCACATTTTATGCAAATAGGCAGTCATGACGCAGATGGATCACCAGGGACCCGAAATAGGAAGAGTTGTGCTCCTCGTAAGGTAGATGTCTTTCAATTGATCTGACAGTATCTGACCTACCTCAAGGACCCATAACTAAATATAAGAAATATGCCGAATGCCCGACACATTGATACCTCAAGGTGTTCTAATTGGTGCCCGTTGCGAGTGCGGTTATCGGGTAGAAAGAGGTAAGCTGCTCCGCTTCGCCGCAAAACGTGCCATCGCCTAACTTGTTGACGCTTGTACGAGACGATGATACAAATTAGCAAGACTTCTGAAGCCAGTGAAGGGCAGACAAGCATGAAGGTCCGTCGTCGTGCATTTTTTCTGAACATTATGACACGCTGCGAGATTTTTTCAGACAATTAATTTTACGTTTAAAGCTTGATTAAGGTGTCCATGCAGATCGAGGTTGAGGGAAGCTAGCAAAATAGTAATGTAGGATGTGTATTATTGTATGGCATCATATCACTATTTTCAATTGATAAGACAATTGTAACAGATAACTTTATTTTTGACAAAAGTTCTTTTCAATTACTGGAAAAAATGTGAAAAATATACTTAGATCAAGAAACAGCCTTATGTAGGAACAATACAATAATCATATGTTGTTTTATTGAAAATGATCTGGTTGAAAATAAAAAAAAATCTTTGAAAATCCCATCGAACATAAGCACAACCGCTCCATGACGAAACAATATCGCCTTTTTCGAAATAGCCTTATATCTCTGAAATGGCTAATCTCTCGGGAATAGCGCTATAAATAAGACCATTTCCGATGAATAAGCTTATACCCGAGGAATAAGCTTATTCCCGAGGAATAAGCTTATTCCCGAGATTTACATGACTAAGTACTATTCCTATGTAGACATGCTTCTTATTTCCGAGAGATAAGGCTATAACCAAGAGATACGGCTATAAATGAGAGATAAGGCTATAACCGAGAAATAAGACTATAACCGAGACTCGGTTATAGTCTTATTCCTCGGTTATTGCCTTATCTCTCGGAAATAGAAATAAGCTTATTCTTGTTCAAAAATTTGCATTACTTCGATAGTACTAATGTAAATATTCATTACCTAATATTGAAGACCTTGCGCAATTCGTGTTGTTGTCGAAATTCAAACACAAATGCGAATTATCTGTTCTCTGTTCAAGTCGTCAATCCTACGTATGTAATGATCGTCTCTCACAAAATCCAGTACAGCTGGCGAAATTGGAGGGAGGTTGTATACCGTACCTAAGTTTTGTTCACTCCCTCTGAACGAAAATATTAAATATTTCGTATACCTCAACTATTGCACAGTTTCCCTCAACCTCATCCAGATTTGTGTTTTGTCGATTGTCGAATGTTAATCGTCAAATGGTCCACTCCGACAAATCTTTGAATTAAGTTACGATTACAATAACAAAGCTCGCGATTGGTCTATTGGCCTGTTCGCTATTCGAGATGGTCCGATTTTACAACAAAATCTGCCCGTACCAGGATGATTAAGTGGGTAGACCCGAAGGATCAAGAATCCAAGAACATCTTCGTTGCACCAAGCATGATTGCGAAGGCAAGAGAATCAACTCTGCAAGACATCACATAGCAGAAAGTACGTCTAGCTCGCAACATCAAGTCACTTATGAGTTCTGGACAATCGTCAGTCAGAAATCGTGACTGCATCCAAGACTAGTGTGTCAGGTGATGGAGTTGTTCTACGCGTGACATCAAAAAGAGAAGGTGTCAAGAGGTGTCAAGCCTCTCCCTTCTCTTGGCGGAAAGAAGAGGTGTGCCAGGTAGTACTGCCTCTTATTTCCATGTCGTTACAGCAATCAGCACGCAAGCAAACAAGGTTTGCTGGATTGAACAATTGCATTCACAACTTTGTATCGTCGAAGTTATGCAAGTGTGAATTGTTGGCTAAGTGAGATTATGTGAGACTCTGACGGATCAGTTGATCAGATACGGCGGTTTATTCTACGTGGTTTTAGCTTTATTTGCCCCCTACATTTCATTAACACTTCATCTTTGCTGTGAGAGTCGATGACAACTTCTAGGAATCTATCGTCCTTGCAATCTTCATCGGAGCAAGCCCTCCCGGACCCTTTGGACACTTTAGCCGCTTCATTTGCCGGTACCTCCGTGTCTGGCCCGGCTCGTCTACACTTCACATGTTCACGGGGCTCTGCTTTGACTCGTCCGGTTGGTGCAGCACCTCCTCCTCCCTCCACTCGTTCACTCCCGGTGATGGCTACTGGAGGCTCTTTGGGGGGGTTGTTGTCATGACAGGGCACACTAATGGTAAGGAGAGGTTGTTTCGTTATGGGTTGACGGTTGATGGTTGTTTGTGTGTGGGTTTTGTTGGAGTGACCTGAGCCGAAAATCGTCATAAAAAATATCACGCAAAAATTATAGGTAGTTTCGACAGGTGTCAAAGATTTGATTTTAATGAGCTATATTTGTGATTATTGTGAGGATGGAAAGGCAGTGGAACTGCACTCCAGTCCAAACGATGCAAACGATCATTGTGTAGACTTCTACACAATATGGTATGTTCATACCCTTCTGAAAGATGTTCAGATCTTCCACAAGGGTATTCTCTTGTTTGGGGTTCTGAACTTCCATGTTGGGGAGTCCATGCTGTCGGGAGGTGGACTCTCCTACTTGGGGTCCTGAGAATGCTCCATTTAGGTTTTGAACCCAGGGGTACAAAAAAGGCTGATTCATGCTCTATTTAGGTTTTGTACCCAGGGGTACAAAAAAGGCTGATTCTTGGCCTATGTCACTCGCCCCCACGAATGGAGTATCAGGTAAAAACGGAACCAAAAAAACTAAGTGTTTTTAGGTGAAAAAAATGGGTTCTCATGAGAGTAACAATAACGAACTAAAGAGTTTGTTAAACATGTGTAACGAGTAAGTGTTGGTTGAAGAGGGAGAGTCCGTTTTGGTGTAACTCTTCGTATATTCAGCCTTTCTGATTTGGTTCCGCGTTGAATCCTGATGGTGCCATTCGTATGAACTGATGTGATAGTCCAAGGATCACTTTCATATCTACTTTCACCTTTGTGGAGTATATCATCTTTTCTAAGAAGTACTTGATCACCAACTTTGTAGTCCCAATCATGACGTGAGCTATTTTCCCATTCTGTGTTTTGGTCTGTTTGGTGTTGCCTATATTCTCCAATTTTATTCCAGTCAGCCAGGAAGGGGATGTCGAACAACATGTCCCGTCCAAAGATGGCTGCACCTGGGGAGGCTTTTAGTACTGTGTGGTATGTTGAGCGAATGGCCCAAGCGACGTTCGTCACGAACTTGCCTATATCCCTTGTCTCTACTGAAGGGGCCATGTCTATTTCAGCTGTTCGGAGCATAGATGAAATCACCTGATGCATTCTTTCTAGAATAGCATTCGTTTGTGGATTCTTGACACTGGTAGGCTTACTCGTGATCCCATGTGAGTCACATAGGGCTTTGAAGTGAAGTTTGAATTCGCTTCAATTGTCATAAATTATGTATTGACAACGTGGATACCTACTAAACCAGGTCTTGTTCACTAATTGCTGATCATTGCTGATGACTTATCAAAGTATGCTAACTTAGGTTTGTCATGGGTCTTTTTACCCTTCCACCCTTTTGTATCCAGGGGAATAATTGCCTCAGTGATTACCGGTAGTTCAACTATTTCAAACCAGCTAGAAGCTGGGTCAATCATAGTCAGACACATGAAATCAATTACTGTCCCATCTTTACCTTTGATTGTATACGGGTCAATAAGGTCCACACATAGTACATCCCAAGGGTTTGTGATGGCGAATTTAGTAGGGAGTTTCCCGTACTTATGCTTATGCCTCTTTTTGACTTGGCATGCATGACAGTTTTTGACATATTTCCGGACGGTATTTTGCATACCTTTCCACTACATCGCAGCACGAAGGGTTTCTTGGGCAATCTCTTGTACTGTTAACGGGTAGATTACATCTTCGCTGCGGTTTGCAAATACCAGATTCATTTCCTCTTGGTATGCAGAGGTGTCTATCACACTCTCTTCTTGCATGGTATAATGACACCAGCATTTGGTGAACGTCATCCAGTTCTCGTGCTCACTCGGTATTGGTCCGATGTCTAAGCGAGAGATGGTGTCGGCAACAGTGTTATGTATGCCTTTGATGTAAACAATTTCGGGGCCAAATTCCTCGAGGAGCAATCTCCATTGGTAGACACGGTCAGAGGTTAATCCGAGGGCGTCTTGGATTAGATTTTTATGGTCTGTGTAGACTTTTAATCTTTGTCCCCTCAACATGCCTTTGAACTCCTTGAGTGTTTCCACTATGGCCAGGAGTTCTAGTTTGGTCACGCTGTATTTCTGTTGCGTCGTCGACAGCTTCCTGCTGAAGAATGCAAGGGGCCTATTACTCTGGGTGATAACTGATCCAAGTTGTTTAGACGAGGCATCAGTATATATCTCAAATTCCATTGAATAATCGGGATAGGCTAAGACTACATCCTTGGCAATTGAAGTCTTAATGTCATCGAATGCTTTTTGATGCACCGTGTCCCAGTACCATGGATGTTTCTTTGTCTTATTGGATCTGGTGACCTTGGTGCGACCGCACTCTCCTACCAGTGAGGTGAGTGGGGCAAGCACTTTACTGCGTCTTGCCCAAAGATCTCTATAATACTGGACCATGCCCAGGAACTTACGGAGGTCTTTGACATTTTTTGGCCATGAAATCGCGAGAATCGCCTGTACCCTTTTCTGTTGTGGTTTAATCCCTGTTTGTGTGAGGGTATAACCTAGATATTCTGTTTCAAAGGTGCAGAATGACGACTTTCGGGCGTTGATTCGCAAGCCCGCCTCGCGTAGCCTGGTAAGCACCATTTTCAATTTGTCAAGGTGGTCTTCCAGGTTTGCCTTTGTGATGCATAACAAATCATCAAGGTAAGCTCGTACGAACTCTAAGGCTCCCATTAGTGTTGACATTTTTGCTTGAAAGATGTCTGGTGAACCTGCGATGCCCATGGGCAACCGGAGGTAGGAATACTTGCCCCATGGGAAAATGAGGGTACATATTTTGGATGAATCGGGATCCAGTCTAATGGTATAATAACCCATGTTTAAATCTAGGGTTGTAGCATAGGTAAATCCTTCTAGCTCTTGCAGGACTGTACTGATTTTGGGTAATGGAAACGGCTTTCGAACTAGTCGTTTATTTACTTCTCTAAAATCAGTGAGAAAGCGTACAGTTCCGTCTTGTTTTCCAGTGATAAATGATGGTGACGCCCATTCCGATTCGGGCTGAAACTCTACCACTCCCAGTTCGCATAATCTATTCAGTTCTTTGATAGTTGTTTCTTTGCGAGATTTTGGTACTGGGTATGCCTTGCCATGATATGGCTTTGCGCCCTCCTTAAGTTCGAAGGACACAGGCTCTGTGTTCCAATCACCTAGTGTTCCGTCAAAAAGTTCCTCAAATTCTGTGAGTAACTCCAGCAACGAGTTTTGGTCTTGGAGACTAAGGTGAGTACAATTGGTGCTAACAATTGATTGGAGGTCTGCCTTTTTATAATTTGCATCTAGGATTTTAACTACCCGCTGTGTCGCTTCCTGCGTACTTTGCGGTTCATTTGCCATGCTGTTGTTAACAGCCCAGGCTTTATCCAAGTTTGATGAGGTCAGACTATTGATGTCTCTCATTGGCAAAATGATGTGATCAATGGTTATTTCTTTTGTTCGAAAATCTAGAACAATTCCGAGCTCTTTCATGGTTTGACATCCAAGAATGAGGTCGAACGCTGGCTTTGCCATCTTTTTCTTATCATACTCTACTACATCGGGAGTCACTGTGTACTCCTTACTGTTAGAATACTCAAAGAACTTTAAGTTGACTTTGCTCCTTCCTTTGGTTAGGAAGCTCCCATTCGACGTGCGCCAAGACTTTGGCACCTGCCTAGTCAAGTAGGGAAAGCGTTTCTCCGTTCCCTTTGCATGGAACAGGAGATCACCATCAGATCCACTGTCTAGTAGGATCCTGATGACTGTGTTACTGGTACGACGCCCTGTAGAGTGTTCGATATTCTTACGGGCTGGATTTTCAGTCGCTTTATAGCGTGCTTGTGCTACTACAGTAGTGACCTGCCCTTCTTTACCTGTCAGAGGGGGGTTCACACTATTGAAAAGGTCACCCGACAGTTCGGGGTCCGACAATTCGGTTATTGTTTCACTCTGTGTAAGGTTGGCTGGAAGATTTCCTAGTTCTTCTGCCAGGTTCGAACATGTCTTGTTTGAACCAGAAAATGTTATGTTGGCACGTGGGGAAGTTTTAATCGGACTAAGATAAGTGTTCATCATTTCATTACAATCGATTTTACTACACAATTTCTTAGTACTCCCCAACCCATCATCTCAAGATGAGTCTGAATCATCACTGTCACTCATGTCGTGATGCTTACGCTCATTTTTTTGTTGGACTTGGTAAGTTTGTCGATTTTAGCGGATAGCTGCGCATAGCTACTTCCTCCTCGAGCAGGTCTCTCTAGTCCACGAGAGTTTCCATTTGGTTTTCTCCCTTTGAAGCTTGACTTCGGGGTCCCATTGGAGTCATACTTCCGTCAATCCGGAGTGTTGTGGGTGGTATGTGCGCCCCCATGTTTCTTGCAGAGAGAACAGTACTTCTCTGTGCGGCGTTTCTTTGGAATCCGGTCACTAAAAGAGACCATCTTCTTCCTAGATGAGTCGTTAGCCTTGGCTACAGTCTTGGGTCCTTCTCCAACCTTCTTGGTGGGGTAGGCCTTCTCGATGCGTTCAAGGACTTCGAGAAGTTCCCTGACACTCTGTGGTACCAAAGCTCCACTGAGCTCATATTGGTCCTGCCAGTTCCTAGGAACCATCCTGAGGATGTGGCTTGCCAAGTCGGCATCATCAAATGGCCCGCATACTTTCGTAGACTTTGCAGCCTTTGAAGAGTAAAACAGGCACGGCAAGAGTTCCACATACCCGTTAAGGCGCTGGATCCTCTGCACAAAGTCCCTGATGGGTACCCTGTTTGGTTTCTTCAGCCCATTGCTGATATAGAAACGTTCCTGCTCCGCTGCATCAGTCCTAAAGACGGTCTGCAGGTGCAACTGGACACATTCCTGAAAGGAGGTCCAAGATGCCGGGCATTTTGTGGGATGCTCGGTCCCATACACATCTGTCCAGGGTTCGCAGTTGATTTGCTCCTCGACGATTGTGGTCCAAGGACGACGGCAGTCTCCGACACTTGAGTGGAGTACTGCGATCTTGCAGTCAGCTTTGCCTCAGCCTTTATATCTGCCTTACAGGCTTCCCTGTAGTCCGTGTCAAAGCCTCTCTGGGAAATTATTTCCATCGAGGTCTGGACATGGTTGAGGAACTGCTCAGGACTTCCCTCGTTGAAGACGGTGACAGACAAGGTCACTTTGTTGGAGACCTTGATTTTGTTGATTACCTTTGGGGTGTCCATGGCAGTGGGAATGTAGGAAATGGGTGGCTTAGAGCTCCCTGAACTCCATTCGCACTCCTGCGGCTTGAGTCCTCCTGGGCTTGACTTGCTAGTTGACATCCTCTTAATTGCCTTGCCAAGGGGTGAATTATAAAACAAGGCCTTAAAAAAGGTCTTGGGTGCCCTGTTGAGGTTCGCTCGAAAAAGAATTTTTTTATTTTTTTTATTTTTAAATTTTTCTTCGTCGGCTTTTATTTCTTGAAAGTCTTGCTTCCAACTATTTCGCAAGAATTCTTGATCACGAAATTAATCCGACTTGTAGGGATCCCCGATCACAGAAGTTGATTGCTCGAAGTTTATCACTGATGCTTGCTGATCGCGGGAGAATTTTTGGAGAGCTCGTAGATCGCCAAACCGTAGGAATTCGTCGATCGCGTAGCCGATTTTGGATAGATCATCAATCGTGCAAAAAAACGTATCGCTGGTGGGAAAAGTTAAAATTTGCTGCTCGCGATAAAAAAATTGTTAGCGTACCTCGTGTTGGAAGGGTTGGATGTTGATGGCTTCGGTGTGCGAAGGTCGCACCACGGTTATCTATAGATAGTAACCTGAGCCGAAAATTGTCGTAAAAAATATCACGCAAAAATTATAGGTAGTTTTGACAGGTGTCAAAGATTTGATTTTAATGAGCTATATTTGTGATTATTGTGAGGATGGAAAGGCAGTGGAACTGCACTCCAGTCCAACCGATGCAAACGATCATTGTGTAGACTTCTACACAATATGGTATGTTCATACCCTTCTGAAAGATGTTCAGATCTTCCACAAGGGTGTTCTCTTGTTTGGGGTTCTGAACTTCCATGTTGGGGAGTCCATGCCATCGGGAGGTGGACTCTCCTACTTGGGGTCCTGAGAATGCTCCATTTAGGTTTTGTACCCAGGGGTACAAAAAAGGCTGATTCATGCTCTATTTAGGTTTTGTACCCAGGGGTACAAAAAAGGCTGATTCTTGGCCTATGCCGTGGAGGTGCGGGTGGTCCGAGGCAGCGGTTCTGTACGAAGATGAGGGTTGATGGGCGTGAGGATTGTGGTTATGATTTGCATGAAGGAGCTAAGGCAGAGCTTACACTCGAGTCTTATTACATTCGAATGTCAAGGGATTCTGCTCTTTGCCACCCTTTTGTGACGATGGCGGATCTGTCGGAGCATAATCGTATCGATCTTACCAGAGAATTGCATTCTTCTCGTGGTTGGGTTGAAATTCTACACTCCTTCTTGGTTGACAATGGTTTGGTGGTTCTTACTCTGTTGGCTGCTACATCAAATGCATCTGCTATGCAAGTGGATCACTTCGAGTCGCTTCAAGATGACATGTTCTTTGCTGAAGCCGAGGACGAACACGACCAGATCAGTGAACTCAATTCGTCCAACGAGCCTTCTGAGACTGAGCAATTGCGTTCCTTGAGACTTGAGCAGCTTAAATTGTCCAGGGCTGCATGGAATGCTTTCAAGCCCACCATTGTATCGTTTGCATTGCCAGATCTGCATGAATTGGAACCCTGGTACAAGCCCATGTCTGCCCTCCAAGGGACGGCGCTCTCTCTTGTCGATTCTGTCAATGACGTGATTGGATTGCTGCCCCAGACTCTCCAAAGTCTGGATGTTAAGATGGAATGTACCTTTGTCTCGAAGAATGAGTGGAACTCAGAAGCTGAGAGAGTGGAGACCCAAGTTTCTGCGCTAGAGAGTCTTTTGTTTGGCACTGCTATGGAATCTTCTCGTTCTGCATTTGCTTTGCGTTTTGGATCTGTGTTGCAGTCTATAACACACTTAAAGGATAATATCGCAGCTATGAAGCTAGATGTTTCTGCCCGACAAGCCAATGTTCAGTCAATTGATATTGATGCTCGTCTACATGGTCTTGCACACAAGGCAGCTGCTATGGTGAGAGCTGCTTCTGATCATGCCTACGCTCATCGAATCGAACTTGAGGATCGTCTGAGTGACTTGGAATCGAGGATGGTGTCTTCACGTTCAAATGAATCCTCGTCGTCTGACCCTTTGGGTGGTGTATTTGACTCCGCCCTGTCTAGCACTCGAGCTCAATCACGTCAGTCTCCTGTGGCTGCTACCAATTCATCTCTTGATGCAAATGCTTCTTTGGGCCAAGTCGATGACGAAACTATCTCACTTGACTGGCTGGTGAAGAAACTTCGCGAAGCGCTCTTATTGATCAACGACGCGACATTGATTCCCTCAAGTCGTCTACTTACTCCAAGGGCATCAAGGTTGACTCCTTTGCTTTTGAGGACATCAATGAAATTCTAAAATTGATTGTTGGTGAAGACATTGATCCTGATCAGTTTGCCGGCACAGTGGATGCAATCTCCATCTGGGTCCATTTTCTGAGTGGCAATGATGCCACAGAAAAGAGTACAAATGAGCTCAAGGCGACCAAGGCGTCAGGCATTACGGATCCTACGTGTTGCTCTCTGATTGCTTCTTTTCGTCAGAAGTCCCCTCCTTGTCTCCTCGGTTATACAGGCAAACCGGTTCCTGTTGGGTCTCGCTATCCTATTTTGCATTGTTGCACTTCTTGGGAAGGCAAGCCGGCTTTGGAAGGAGGTAAAAAGTCGCTTTTGAGTGATGTTAAGGATGCTCAAGCTACGGCCAAACAGTATTTGCAGGATTACTACCCCAATGGTGATTTTTGCAGGTTGTGCAACATGCTAGTGGCACGCTCTCATGATTGGTGGATTGCCCTTGCAGGTTATATCTCTGAAGAATTGTTGACTCTTGGACAGTATGGAATTCCTGAGCACATGGTGTACACATTGGTGTCTGATGAATTGCAGGTGATGTTTCATAAGATGTTTACCTTGCGTATGAAGATGCAAGTGTTCCCGGCATCTAGGGACAAGCATCTTTATCTGACAAAGGCTGTGTGGGTTGTGATGCAGTGTCATATGGTGTTGGACGAGTTTCTGGAGCTGGGCTTTGGCACTCATGTGCTTATCAGTAGCATGTTTACTCGGTTCTTGGCGGAACAGACCGGATCTAACTTTGCCTCTGGAGTCTCCAAGAAGTTAGAGGACTTGGAAAAGGACATTGCTTCGGCCAACTCGAAGAGTGAATCTCGGGACAAGGCAATTACAACTCAACTTGACAAGACTAGTAATGACATCAAGGCTCTTAAAACCAAATGCGGTGTGAATCCTCAAGGCTGATTTAGGAGGGAGTCGGTGACATACGCTTTAGACTCTGGACAGTCTACAAAGACTTTCGTTGGTTCAGTGTCTCCAATTATGCTCTCATCTCCATTGGTGTTCATTGCACAAGATTGGTGCAATGGTGTTGTCGTGGCTCTTTTGTTGAAATTGCCGGTTGGTTTAATTATTTGTTCGAGTTCCTTCCGTACTCTTGTGGAGCCTTTAGTTGGGAACTCATCCATTGCCTTTGCGGATCTACCTTCTTTGTCAAGAATATTGTTACCTTTTCCTGTGGTCATTATCGTTTCTGGCTCTTTGGAGTTTTCACCAAGACCAATCTCCTTCTAGATGGCTATCTTGATGTGATGTGGATTATGCAGCGGTCCGTGCGTGGCTTGTCTTTCAAACATGGTCAGCATTTAATGAATCAGGCTGTTGGTGCCTGTGCGCATTTGGACTTATCCCCCGTCATTTTCCGTCATTCTGATTATGGCGGTGCTACCAATGCTGCACATGTCATTGCTTTTAGTAGGTCGTTCGACATTTGGCCTTCTCACTTCAAGCGTCCACCAAATGTCCCTCGTTCTATCCGACATTTTTGGAAGCTGGCTGCCTCCATACCTGCTAAGCCTTGTAGCATCCTGCCAACTGTATCTTTGGATCACACGCGGCCTATAACATCTAATGGTTTATTGCGGGTAGAAGGACTGTTACCTGTCTCCTCTCCCTGTTTAGAAGTTGTTGGACCATCTGTCCTCTCTGAGGGCAAGCTCGTCCGCCGATTGTTAACTCAAGAGGAGTTTCTCTCCGTCTACGATGTCCTGTCGGTTTTGTTTGACACATTGAAGTCTTGTGGTCATTGGGGAGTAAACCACCCCTTGCCGTTCGAGTCTGCGCCTTCACCAGTGATTCTGACGTCACTATTCCGCCAACTTTGGAGTGATGGGGGGGTTTGTGTTTTGGAAACGTTGGAGTCGGGTTTGTTATCACCGGAGGTGTCCACCGTTGTCTCTAGTGACTTAGTGGGTGAGGAAACTGATTGTAGCGCTGAGGCTGTGAAAGACGCTGTCGAGTGTAACGTGCCAAAGCCGATGCAAGATCCTACCATCTCTGTTCCGCTGGGAGTACTCCTGTACCCCAACAATGACAGATTGGAGCTTGATGATGACACCGAATACTCGCGCTCTACACTTCCTCTGCCGATTGACCGTTCTGATTCTGATGATACTACGGCCACTGACATCACGTACAGGTCTTGTGACACCAAGTCTGACGATGACAGCTTCATGCCAAGGCAAAAGTCGCAATTAAAGAAGCCAATCCTTTCTTCTGACATTAATAAATGGGAGTTCTTGAATGATGTCTCAGTGGTAGCAAATATCACTTTGGAGACTGAAGATGCTACCGAATCGATTACTTCATTTGGTGGTGAGAGCTACTCAAACAGTTGGTCAGTTGCCTTGGACACAGGAGACTCGGATGATCAGTCCACTACGTCAATTGCTTCAGCGGAAACTTTGTTTACCTTTACTTCGGAGGCCTCTTCACAACTATTCAAACCTCTACCTACGTCGGAAACCTTGAGGTCGGTTGAAGAAGCTACTATTGGGAAGAAAGCTGTGAACGCTGATGATTCCAAGGTACCCAAGGAAATTCTGGAATGATCGCATTAAGTCTTAAGTAGATGACGCAACCAGGGACCGATTTCTAGATTCAAGTCGAGAGTTGGAGCTGTGGTTGTTTTGCCGGGCTCTTCATCTGGATTGCATGGAACATTTGACATTTGGATGCCGAATTTGGTATAGGTTGGAGGTCGCAGGAGCAAAGAAAGGGTAAATATCGACTCAATCGTTTGGGCAAGGAGGTAGATGCCATCAGGAACATTTTGTGGCACGCCAGTGAAACAAACTCTTTGAGTACTTGTCAGGCTCCTGTTTGCATTTCTTTTGGTGGCCGCAGTTCTACAGGAAACTGGCTCGAGATGGAGTACCCATTTTCTTTGAGAAGTGGGGACCAGACTCTAAACAACGACAGCCTGAATTTCCAGATCCCGAGGTGAAAGAACAAGTGCGGGCTAAGGTATTGAAAGTAATCAGACATCGTTACATGGTGCGAGCAAGAACCACCTTCGACATCAAACTCTCATCAAGTATTTTGCTGTCCCTAAGGGTCTACGCGACATTCGGATTGTTTATGATGGTACCGCCAGTGGACTCAACGATGCGGTGTGGTCTCCCTCATTCTGGTTGCCTACTATTGATTCACTGGTGAGGGCATTAGATGCCTCGTCTTGGATGACGGATCGGGATATTGGAGACATGTTCCTAAACTTTCAGTTGCATGAGTCGGCATGGCCGTATGCAGGAGTGGATATAAAACCTATCATGATGGAACAAGAAGTTTCTCAAGAGAAACAGCGTTGATATCATTGGGTTCGTAATACCATGGGGTTCTCGCCTTCACCTAATAACTTGATTAGGATGGCTTTGATTGCAGAAGAAGTCATTCGAGGTGACAAGACAGACTCTATGAACCCATTCCAGTGGAATTCAGTGCGTTTAAATCTTCCTGGGACAAGTTCTTATGATCCCACGACCTCTTGGATTGCTAAGGTCGGGGAAGATAGCTTAGTGGCTTGTGAGCTATTCACTTTTGTTGATGATGAACGAATCACTGGCGCAACCGAAGAGTTGACTTGGCTGGCCACTCATGTAATGGCAGCTAAACAGACTTATCTTGGCATTCAGGATGCTGCTCGGAAAGCAGATGAATGCAGTCAACAGCCCTGGGCATGGGCTGGTGCGGTTGTTCATGTTGTGGAGAGTAAACGTGTCTGTGTGCTGACATCTGAGGAAAAATGGAGGAAGATGAAGGATATTTTAAAGTATTGGTACAATGTGGTGCAAAGTGGAGAGACTCGTTTGGATCATAAACGCCTTCTCTCTGACAGAGGTTTTCTGGTATATGTCACTCGCGCTTACCCTCCCTTGATCCCTTATGTCAAGGGTTTCCATCTCACAGCGGAAATGTGGAGGGGCAACCGTGATGCTGACGGGTAGAAACTTCCCCCTGAGAAGACCGCTGATACGATGGAAATGGATGACGGTGTTGTTATTGAGCGTGATGAGGATGAGGCAGCGGCTGCCTACTCTATGAGAAAACTTCTTGTCTCTAAAACTATCCTTCATGCTCCGGTGGATGGTTTCACTCAACCAGCCCCCCGTCTAATAGACGATCTGAAGGCATTGATTAAACTCACCAGTGCCGCCCTGCCCCCGTTGAGAATAGTGCACCCTCATCATGTAGCCCATGTTTTCTACGGCTTTGGGGACACGTCTGGCAAGGGGAAAGGATCTACAAAGCAGTCATTCAAGACAATACAACACTCTAGTGGAGAACTCGGCCCATCAGGTGAGGTCAAGTTTCGAGTAGGCATGTGGAATGCATCAGTTGAAAACAAGAGTTCAAATTACAGAGAACTGAGAAATTTGGTTGAAGACCTGGAAGCAGAAGCTGCTTTGGGCGGACTAGCTGATACTGAGATGTTTCTGTTTACAGATAATTCTACTGCGGAGAGTGCTTATTACAAGGGCAGCTCATCATCGAAAAAGCTTCATGCTCTGATTCTACGTTTGCACAAATTATCATTGGACTACTCCCTTATATTACATGTGGTTCATGTCTCTGGAACTAGGATGATTGCTCAAGGCACAGACGGTTGCTCCCGAGGAGTATTGCTGGAAGGTGTGAAGGCTGGGCAAGGCATGTTGTCTTTTGTTGATCTGGATAAAACAGCAGTCGAACGCTCCCCTGAGCTTCTCCCTTGGATCCAATCTTGGTGTGGGAAGAGGGATATCAATTCTCGCACTCTGGAGCAGTGGTTTATGGAAGGCCACGGGATTGTAGGAGGGCATCTAGACAAACATGGAGTTTGGAGGCCTGATCATGAGCCCAGCGGTAACACCCACCTATGGGCGCCCCAACCAGCTGTAGCTGATGCTGTACTTGAAGAGACTCTTAAAGCCCGGCACAAAAGAACCGATACCACACACACCATTGTGATCCCTAGATTGATGGCTCCACACTGGAGAAGATTATTTCACAAAGCAGTCGACCTTTCTTTTGTTGTTGAACCTGGAATTTCATTTTGGCCATCTGACATGTTTGAACCCCTATTTATTGGGGTGATCCTTCCTTTCATACCACACAGGCCGTGGAGTCTCAAGCGAGCCCCCCTCATGGTGGAACTGGGCAGGCAATTGCGTCAAGTGTGCAAAGAGGGTAACTTCCTTGCAGGGCGTATTCTGCGCAAACTACTCCTTCTCCCATGGAAACTGGCCTGCATGCCGGCAAGCATGGCACTCCGAATGCTACACATGCCAAGGGAGGAAAATATTCCCCCTGGCAGTACTGAAAGATGATGATAGTGTAGAATGGGAAGGTCAGGCAGCTAGGGATGCGCGTTTGAACACTGGATTGCCAGGAGCACATGTAGTGTTCCCCATACAGTGTGAGGTGTGTTGGATTCGAAATTTAGAAGGGAGAAATCCTGATCCAATAGGTGATCGTTTTTAGCTTATGTGTATTTGGCGAGCAAATTTGGATGCAATCAACTCTAGAGCAGCAGGCACTATCAAGGCCCATGTTGACAATGTCATAAGCATAGTAAAGATGTGCACTGAGCTTGGACACACTAAGAGGCTTCCCGCCAGAGGACCTTTCCCTCTGACAGATCAGGTTGGTATGGGAGTATCGGTGGAGATGCTAATGAAATCAGTCAAGGCTGAAGGGCGGATAGTTGATAGCATTCAACATGATACAATGCGGAAGTACAGGTCTACTTACACAAAGATGTGGAATTCTTCACCAATCGGAGTTTCTGAAGGGTCCTCCTTTTTTGGTTTCAATCGCAGGGTGGGCTTCACTAGTGCCCCTACCCAGTCGGACTTCTTTGGGAATTTTCTAGTTGGTGCCAAGGATCGGATGGGTTATCAAACAAAGAATCAACTGTCGGTTCCTATCGGAGCTGTGGTGAGTCTAATTGAGCTAGTAGACATTGACATATCTACATCAGAGGATCCAGTGCACACAAAACTATTGACACGATTTGGTGCCCTTGTCACAATCCTTACCGTTGGCTCTCTAAGGGGCCATGAAGGCTTTTATTTGGATATTGCAGCTACGAAAACGTATTTGAATGTGGGACGAACTGGAACAATTCCTTCTGGGACTGAAAAGAAGAAGATTTTCACAGAGGCTGAGGCTAGAGTGCTGCCTCGGGTTTGCATATGCTTGCTTGGAAAGTTCAAGGGTGAAACGGGCGAACGATATCATTCAATCATCCTAGCAAATGAATCCACCTAAGGTTTGAATACACGGAAGTGGATTGAGCGGATAATGACTCTGTGTGATGAGGAAGGTCGAACATCCGGGTATGCCTTCTATGATAGCAATGGCCAGCCCCCCTCCCCCACTGAGTACAATGCTTTAGTTAGACATTACATCCAAATCATAAAGGAGGAAGATGAAACTCTCTTTGATACAAAATCTGATGTAACCCGGTATGGAATTAGTAGGACATTTCGTAAGACCTCTGAACTAGAGCCCGGCGAGCGGGCATTCCTAAGGATCAAGTTGAAATGGTAAATCGATGGAGGAACATTGAGCGTGCTGGAGGAAGGAAGCCAAATTTTGATATGGCTGATCATTACTCTGACGCTAGTCAGCTAGGTACGCTGACGTGGAGGTACTCATATGCTTTATAAGGAGAAATACTTGGCCAGTATTTCGGGGCAGGATTAGCAGCCGAGCATATGGTACACTCGTGATAAAACTTTGGGGTGTGTTGGATTTGCCTCAACGGGGTTGGTTTTGATCTGCTTGTGATCCAATGGATGGAAGTTCACATCAAAACTGGTGAGGGCTCTGTCATCTGGGCATGAGTTATTTGTCATCCCTCACCGGGGGCTTCCACGTCGTTGAAAATCTCGCGATCTGCTCTCCCTGTGTACCTCTTTTGGTATAAGCTATTCGACCTCCACACAATCCTGCAAGATTGTGAGTTGGAGCATTGGGCAAGACAGTCCCCACTGTTGTGTTGACAAGGTTTGCTAGTAGCTCAGATCGAGGAAGATTTGAGTAGTTTTAGCTAGGCTGGACTCAAGGAATCGTCTAGTCAAGTTAGTGTGTATGTATTGAGTACAATATAGATAACTCGTTAACTGTGAGACTTCAGTGTAGGCAAGCTATGAAGTGTCTTGTGACTTCCTGGCCTATCAGGGGTATACCTGCCCGTACCAGGATGGTTAAGTGGGTAGACCCGAAGGATCAAGAATCCAAGAACATCTTCGTTGCACCAAGCATGATTGCGAAGGCAAGAGAATCAACTCTGCAAGACATCACGTAGCAGAAAGTACGTCTAGCTTGTGACATCAGGTCACTTATGAGTTCTGGACAATTGTCAGTCAGAAATCATGACTGCATCCAAGACTAGTGCGTCAGGTGATGGAGTTGTTCTACGCGTGACATCAAAAAGAGAAGGTGTTCAAGCCTCTCCCTTCTCTTGGCGGAAAGAAGAGGTGTGCCAGGTAGTACTGCCTCTTATTTCCATGTCGTTACAGCAAAGCAAACAAGGTTTGCTGGATTGAACAATTGCATTCACAACTTTGTATCGTCGAAGTTGTGCAAGTGCAAATTGTTGGCTAAGTGAGATTACGTGAAACTCTGACGGATCGGTTGATCAGATACGGCAGTTTATTCTACGTGGT
Organism: Cyclotella cryptica; assembly: GCA_013187285.1. NCBI lineage: Eukaryota > Bacillariophyta > Thalassiosirophyceae > Thalassiosirales > Thalassiosiraceae > Cyclotella > Cyclotella cryptica. The sequence goes on along the minus strand of JABMIG010000034.1, from coordinate 45,340 downwards.
TTTAGCTTTATTTGTTGTCCCACCCGCCCTCCCTTGTTATTTTGAAATATATGTTCTGTGTTAGATTTGCCTCCACAGGGTTGGTTTTGATCGGCTTGTGATCCAATGGATGGAAGTTCACATCAAAACTGGTGAGGGCTCTGTCATCTGGGCATGAGTTATTTGTCATCCCTCACCAGGGCCTAGGTTGCAAATTCCGATTTTGGTTACCGTCCGAAAAACACAGTAACCAGTAACCGATCAGAGTTACTGCAGTATTTACTGTAGGTTCCAGACATATTACTGTAAATTTTGTCAAAATGAGTCTTATTTTGTGATGTCACGGTGTCACAGTCCTTAAGTATTTTGAGCAAAGTACTTAAGTAAGTCTTTCTCAGTAATCTCGTGATCACAGTAATCACGTTACTGTCAAAATTAGCAAATATTCCGGAGTAACGCGTAATTCCACCGGAATTCCTCCAGAATTTGCAACCTAGACCTGGGCTTCCACGCCGTTGAAAATCTCGCAATCTGCTCTCCCTGTGTACCTCTTTTGGTATAAGCTATTCGACCTCCACACAATCCTGCAAGATTGTGAGTTGGAGCATTGGGCAAGACAGTCCCCACTGTTGTGTTGACAAGGTTTGCTAGTAGCTCAGATCAAGGAAGATTTGAGTAGTTTTAGCTAGGCTGGACTCAAGGAATCGTCTAGTCAAGTTAGTGTGTATGTATTGAGTGCAACATAGATAACTCGTTAACTGTGAGACTTCAGTGTAGGCAAGCTATGAAGTGTCTTGTGACTTCCTGGCCTATCTGGGGTATACCGTGATTTGACGGACGAATACGAATAGACAAAAAATCGCTGGAATACCTATTCGCTATCCGCTGTTCGACAAACAAAATCACAGCCTTAGTATGCAAGTGAACATTGTGCGCTTTGAGGGCGTCTCAATCTCAAACGCACCCATTTTGGAAATAAGATACAATTTCAAAGGTAAAAAAAATCAAAACATCATAATTACCCATCAACGTCAAACCAAAACATTAATTATCAAGATTTTTTCAAAATCTTAGTTGTATTGGAAACCGAGCCCCCTTTCTCCTTCCCTCTCCTCATAGTCCTCCTCCTCCTCCTCCTCCTCCTTCGGTGAGACAGTTTTTTCACTTTTTGCCATAACGGGTACTTCCACAGTATGCAAAAATGAACTTAGCAAGATGGCGCATGACAGATTTTTGAGAAAATTGGAGACCATTCACAATTTCCTCTAGAAACTCGTAACGTTTGAAAATAAATTAAAAAAGCTAGGTTGAGCCTTGCGAGAAACGAACGGTCTCTTAGAGTTTAACTTCAAAAACTAGGTTTTCAATTTGGTATATGTATCTATTTTCATTAAACAAGCATCTTTTGTTTTTTCTGTTAAATCCCTCACCACCATAAAGGTTAGATTATTCTGTCTCATCCACCAGCCACTTTCCTCAAGCTTCCTTGTTTGCTGTGCAACTAGGTTGTAAATTCTGATTTTGTTTACTGTCTCAAAAACACAGTAACAAGTAACAAACCAGAATTTCTACTGTAGATTTCTGTAATATTACAGTAAATTTTGCACACACTCCTTAAGTATTGTACAAATTACTTAAGTAATTCTTTCATGGTAATCTCACTACCACAGTAATCATGTTACTGTCAAAATTACCAAATATTCCGGAGTATCGCGGAATTCCACGAGAATCCTGCCGGAATTTACAACCGAGGCTTTGTTCAATACAACAAAGTCAAATGTTCCCTCTGCCACAGAAATCTTTGCCAGAGTGTACAGCACAACAATTTCATCCATGTGTAAGGGATAATTTGCTGCATGTCTGCAACGTTTATACCTCACTGAGACAGGCCAGTAAGTGGGGTGTGCGTGCGATGCAAGGCTCATGTCCTTCCTTTAAAAATGCCAACAGACAATCGTTAAAGGAGGCTTGTTTTGGAGACAATAGTGGTGCACAATATTTGCACAGAGTTGGTTGGCTCTAGTCAAATGTGTCCTGTTTTTATCCCCCAAATATGAAAGATATGTAAATGTTGAGGGATATGACAGGATTGGACAGTACTATTTGTGTCCCAAAGATTTTGAGAGTGTTGACAGTGTACATGATGGTGATGAAAATAATAATGATACTTAGAACGAAGACAATATATATAGTATTAGTGAATATTATTTTAGAATCTCTGTCTGCAAATTAAACTAATTGAACTTCACAATATGCTAGAGTATATTACAAGAATATCATATCATTCTTAGTGTAGTTGGTTCTAATGTATAATCTTAAGTCATCAAAAATAATCAAATTAACTCCTGGAACTCAATTCACTGTGGCTACTACTCCATTACCTGACCCCAAATGTTCTTTCACTTCCTCTACATCTGCTTTCTTTGCCAGTGTTGACTTCAGAAATGTATTGAAGATTTTGTCAGATTTTCTTGCCCGGTGATCCATACTTTCCATCTGGTCTTAGATCGAATGCTTGAATTGCTGGATCTGCATTTGCTGCATTGTCTGAAATTGTTGCATTTGCTGGGTGCTGGGAAAACATTGTTGCATCACCATCATTATGGAAAGGTTTCCCCCCAACGTGGCCGTTTCCTTCTCTCCACCAACACTATTGAAACACAATGGAATCCTGTCCGTTGTTTTTGATATGAGCCCTCTTTCACGATTGGTGGAATGGTTGGTCTTTCCAGACTTAACCTGATTGACCCCCTTTGACTTCTTCCAGGTAGTGGTGTTGCGCATGCATGGACAATGAGCCAGTGTAATTTTGAAGGAGTTCTCAGTTATGGCACCTGTTGCTACTCCATAATTGACTTTATTGATGGCTGCCAAATCAGTGGGTACATGAGAGATTGGAGGAATCAAGACATTTGGGGGCATTGTTTGTGAGTGCATGAAGAAAAGGGAGCAATGTTGGTAGCAGTAGGAACTGTGGCATTGACATCAAATTGGGTTTCAGATATGGGAAGGAGCATCTGAACATGTGCAGGGGGAAGAAGCCCTGCCTCAACCTCACCCTGCCCTTCAGTTTCTCCTTCACTGGAGTAATTAGAGCCTCTTTGATTTGTGAGAAAGAGCTGCAGGATATCCTACTCCTTCAGCCAAAGCCCTCAATTTATCAAGTTGGTCAAAATTCAAATTCATGAGAAAGTTTAGAATGAAGGGGACACATAGTCGACATGGTGTTACATTGGTACATTCCTTTTGGACAGTGTATAAACAGGTTATTGTTCCGGTGAAGACTTTTCAGAATCGCCTACCCTAAAACCCGGTTTATAAGAGCCGCTGGTGTATAAGTGACGCGGAGCTAATACCATGCACATGATTTTTGGGTATTTAAACCCCCGAAATGGACTAAAAACCATCAAGTGTAGTCTCCCCTTCTTAGCAGCAATATGCTCATGTGTATCGCTCCGCGTGACTCAAGATAGTTGCCGAGAAACTTCTGATGCTGTCGGAAGACACCACACAACTCGCCCACATGGTGGACGGGTTATCAAGGGGTGGACATGATGGAAGAGCAATGGAGGCATATGGCTACCTCGAGGTAAATCGGGTAAGTTGTAAAGATACCAATAATTTTTCGTCATGTTAAAAATGCTAACTTGCGCCAGATTACAAGTTCCGCCAAAATGCATCTTTTGTACATTTGCGTGAACCTATAAACTGGGCTTTATGGTAGTTGAGATATTTTTCTTTTGACCATCCCTTTAAGCAAATCAAGAAAAAAAATCATGCACTTACTGCCATCAAGATTCATTACTTTTAGTGATATGAATTTGTACAATGGGGTCTTAGGCTACCAAATTAAGAATACTATCTAGTACACAAAACAACTTCATTTTCACTATCCTACTCTCAAGGTGGGATCTTAATTTCAGATATCGGTGGCTTATCTCGATTGTGTTCTGGGGGTGGGGCTCCTTGCATCATTTGCATTGGAGGCATTGGCATCTGCATCACAGGAGGCAGCACTTGACCTTGATGCATCATCGGCCCAGGCGGACCGCCATACATGACACTTCCACCTCCATACATCATGGCTCCCATACTTTTCATCGCAGCGTTTTGCTGAGCTATCAATAGGTGCTGTTGTGCAGTGCTTGGCACACGGCCCACGATGGCTGGGTTCATACCTCCAAGCTGCATTGGTCTAGGATACATCATAGGCATACCTCCCATGTGACCGCTAAATGAAGAACCAGGTCCTATAGACATACCTGCACCCCCAACAGACATGGGCCCGACAGACATGGGCCCGACAGACATGGGCCCAACGGACATAGGACCCACAGAAGCACCACTGAATCCTCGTAAACCTGGACCCACGGACATGCCAGGCCCGATAGACATGCTGCCAGCTACAGATCTGGCGCCACTCACCATGGATGCTGCAGCGCTGATCATTCTATCCTGCGGTCCTTCCTTCAAGACTCCATTGTTCCATTCACCTTCAGCAATAAGGCCAAAGTCATACTTCATAACTCCAAATCCATGCGGCATTTTATCAGAATTGACTTCACCAGTGTACCGACCTGAGTCTCCATTCAGATCTGTCCACTCCATACCTCGAACATTGGTCTTCGCATTGGGATCAGGAGCGTCATTCTTACGAGCATTCCAGGGCAGTACCATTCCACTCTTGGTGGCGTGCTTTCCTTGACCTTGCCACGAAGTAAATCCACCACGAATGCGGCCATACTGAGATGCTGCCTTCTGATCTTGACAACCATTCGTCCAGGTTCCCTCATAAAACACTCCGTTGTCATATTTCATGCTCCCCTTTCCGTGGGGTCTACCATCATCGTCAACTTGACCAGTGTACATACCGAAGTCACCAAATTGATCAGTAAAAGGCATTTGCTTAACAGTCTTGCCTGCTTGACGATCACTGATGGTTTGTTTTTGAGGCGTGCGGCCGAACATCTTGCTTCTGCCTTTACGTCCTGAACTTACACTTCTGTTTCCGCTCAATTCGCTTTTGGCGCTTTTGTTGTCGCCAATTTTGTACTTCATCCAGTCTGCATGCCCTTGCTGGTGGCGTTGATCTGGCGTAAGACCATGCCTTTCGACGCCTTCGCGGCCAACACTAACACTTCCGCCGGCCCCTTGTTGGTACTCATTTATTTGCTCTTCCATTCCATTGCGAGGGTTTGGAATGTTACTCGCACCAACTTGATACTTCCTCCAATCGTCGTTTTCCGGTGAAGCGTGTTCACTCCTCGTCTGAGGCTGATATTGATAGGGCGGTAGAGGTTCAGATGACATGACAGCTCGGGGAGGAGGAGGTGGAGGGAAACTGGATGAACGGTTTGTTTGACTTTCGATACTTCTATGTTGGTTCGTTGGTGACGAGGAATGAGGGTAAGTGCGAGAGGGCAACTCGTCCTCGTAGTTTTGCCTTGGCAACTCGGAATGAGAATGCGGTGACGGGTGCTGTTTTACAGGCAATGGAAAGCTACTCTCAGAGGGCACACGAGGGAGAGATTCATAATTGTGTTCCTTGTTGGTTGTGCTTGCCATCCTTGATCCTACCGACCCAGCACCACTGGAGGACCTTCGCGGGGACTGTTGTTTCACAGGTAGTGGAAAGTTGTTGTCGTACCGTCCTTGGCGGATAGGTTTATTGGGACTTTTCAGGTTTGACCCTACCGAACCAGAGCCATTCGGAGGCCTTTGAGAGGCATGTTCTCTCTCAGGCAAGGGAAACATACCCTCTGAACGCACATGAGGCAATGCTGCAATGTTCTTCAGTGCCATATTGACATTTGCCATGTCCACAGAACTCTCTTTCTTGCCCTTGCGTTGCGCAGAAGAGTTGCCCCTGTGTGAGCTGCCAACGGATTTGTTGTCGCCACCACGCAGACCTGGTCCCACCGAGGCGCTTCTGGATCTGTTTTTCATTCGCTGTTCTGCCTGTAAAGACAGAGCTCTGTCTTTCAGCCGAGGTAAAGGAGAGAGGCTACGATCCATCACAGCTGTATTCCTTCGAGGCTTTGCAACGGACGAAGCGGCGCTTCTCTCGGTAATTCGCGAAACGGATGAAACAACGCTCCTTCCGCCACTAAGGCGGTTCGGGCGATTAAGCTGCTGAATCAACAATGACAAATCCTTCGACTTGGACTTGACCTGATTGTGATCCGACCACTCCATCCCAGCAGAACGATTCGACGTGATTTCCCCACCGACGGATGCCACGGACTGACGAGGCATGCGTTTAGCCATACGATCCAATGAATCTTCCTGAGAAAAGAAGGATGGATTGCGACGGGAGGCCTCGATACGTTCGCGCATTCGATCGAAAGATGTGTCGCGGTAGTACGCAGAAGGGTTGGGCATGCCCTCAACGGATTCTCCGAACGAGTTTTTCGTCCTACTTGGGGGACGCCGACCTATGTTCGATGCCGAAGGTAACCTATCAAATGAGTCTTCGAACGAGTTCCTCCTTCTATGCGGTCGTGGTTCGACATCTAACGGCGGCATTCTGTCAAACGATTCATTGAACGAGTTTGTCCTTCTGCTTGGGGGACCACGATCCGGCATTCTATCGAATGATTCGTTAAATGAATTTCTTCTTCTTGGGGGGCTACCGCCATCCAGAGCAGGCGTAGAGAGGTCACCGAAAGAATCTATCCTTCTGCTAATGACGGAAGGGCGGCGATCGCCTTTCCCCTTTACATGAAGAACCACCTCCCCATGTTGATCGTCAAAGTAATCGGCATTAGAACTCTCGTGGCTTTGAAAGTCATAGCTGCTACCTGAGCTGCTACTGAGGCTCCTCGACGATGGGGAGGAGTATTCGTCGCGACTCCTCCTGCCCATTGAGTTGTAGGGAGAACGTGATCTGCTTCGGGACCTTCGAGACTGCCTGCGTTGATGTGGTTGGATTGAAGGCCCTAAAGAATTTTGCGGAGAAGGCGACCTGCTCCTTGGTCCCCTACGTTGACTTTGAGATCGCCCTATGGAACTCCTACGTCGATTGGGTCGTCCAAAGGAATTTTGAGGAGATATGGATCTATTCACTGGTCCTCTGCGTTGACTTTGAGATCGCCCCACAGAACCTCTTCCACGATTGGGCCGCCCGGTGGAGTAAAACGGTGAAAATGATCTACTACTGGCCAGCGGGCCTCGACGCTGACCCCGAGGTCGTGCAATGGAGTTAGACGGTGAAAATGATCGACTACTTGTCAATTGACCTCTTCCTTGACTTTGAGATCGGCCCGTGGAATCTCCACGACGATCCATCTTTTCGATAGAATTCTGGGGAGAAATGGATCTAAGCATCGCACCCCGTCGTTGACTTTGAGATCGCCCAATCGACTCCCCACGACGATTCAGTCTTCCGATAGGATTCTGGGGAGAAATGGATCTACGCATCTCGCCCCGTCGTTGACTTTGAGATCGTCCCAAAGAATCCCCACGATGATTTAGTCTTCCAATCGAATTTTGAGGAGAAATGGATCTACGAAGCGGACCTCTGCGTTGACTTTGAGATCGTCCCCTGGAATCAACACGATGATTTGGTCTTCCAATCGAATTTTGAGGAGAAATGGATCTGCGCATAGGACCTCTGTGTTGACTTTGAGATCGTCCCCTGGAATCAACACGACGATTCACCATTCCCATTGAATTTTGAGGAGAGCTGGATTGGCGCACCGGACCTCGTCGTTGACTCTGAGATCGTCCCCTGGAATCAATACGACGATTCGCCCTTCCAATTGAATTTTGAGGAGAAATCGATCTGCGCACAGGACCCCGTCGTTGACTTTGAGGCCGTCCAATCGACTCGCCACGACGAGGAACCCTTCCAATCGAATTCTGGGGAGAAATGGATCTACGCACCGCACCTCGTCGTTGACTTTGAGACCGTCCTATCGAACCCCTCGGTCGACTTGGCGATCGTCCCATGGTATTTCTACGCGGACTTGTTGGCCGTCGTTGTCTTGCTGTGGAATTACACGGAGAGGAGGCTCTACTACTGGTTGGACCCGGACGTTGACTTGGCGATCGTCCCATGGAAGCACCTCGAGGTCGATTCCTTGTGGGCCTTCCCATGGAATTTGCCGAATACGACGACGATGTTGATGACGACGACGACAATGAAGATCTACCCCTGCTCGGTGGTGGACGTTGACGAGTGAAACGTGATTGTCGTGGTTGAGTATTGGAAGTGGGAGGCGACAGACTGCTGCCGCTGCTGCTGTTGATGCTGCTACGACTGCCGCCACCAACACGGTTGACTTTTCCACTGCCGGCCTTTCCTCGTGGAAACCGTAGGGGATTCAATTCCACGGAGTTGGAGGGTGAAGGAGTACGTTGTCGTACAACCAGTGCGGTTTCGTAGTTGGGGTTGTTGCTGTTGATATTGTGGTTGTTGTTGTTCGATTTGACGGCAGCACCACGTGGTCCTGCTCTCCCTCGACTTGAAAATTGAGGTGGTCGATCTCTGCTCGGGGTATATCGCCCTGCACTTGGCGCACGTTGTTGTTGTTGCTGCTGCTGCTGCTGCTGGTGTTGGGATCTCGTTCTCGGTGGAGAAAAACTAATGGACCTTCTCCTCCTCGGAGGGAATGATGGCTTGTCATCACTCCTATTACGACGAGGAGGAGAAGAAGAATTAGGTGGAGAACGAATGGATCTATCGGGAGAAGACGCCCTCGGAGGTGAACCTGAATCTGACCGTGAATGTCGTGACCAAGGGGGGGAGCCCGACGCAGAGGACCTACCACGACTTGCGCTTCGACTGGGTGCAAGAGAGGGAGAACGATGTCGACTGCTTCGATACGAGCGACGACTGGGAGTGGATCCGAAGGAATGCACGGGAGACGAAGGCCTCGATGCTCGGGGAGGGGACGACACGGCCCTGTTTTCCATTGGTTTGGATCTCGGTCGAGATATATGTCGGGATCTTTCTCCGAGTCGTTTCATGAATCCTCCCCTTTTTTTGGTTTCTCCCCCCGACTTTTGTCTGCCGTTGCCACCACCGCTTTTGGACGAGTTCCCCACGACGGCGGCACTTCGCCCCTCGTCCAGACAAAACGGACAATCGCCCCTCAAAACCAACCAACGATCGTAAATCTTTTCTTGCAATATGATGGATGGATGACGTAAACACCGTTTCGTTTCGGACTTGTCGTCGTCGTCATCGTCGTCAGCGACATTGCTGAGAGACGATTTCGAATGATTCGTCTCGCCCGGCGGCCGATACGGCACAATGGCTCCCGCATTCACGATGGGATTGCTACGATGGGAAGTCGACGACCGCGAGGCTTCGCCGGAAGAACGGGAGCGATCTCCTCCCGCCGTCCTCGTCGTCGTCGTTTTTTTAGGAGGAGAGCGTCGTTTCGTCTTGATCTTGCTATCGCCGGCGGAAGGAATTCTTCCCTCGACGAAGACGAGGACGTCGTGACACGCGAGGCTCCTTCTCCCCCGCTCGCCACACTCGGTCGTGGTCGCTGCGATGGGGATTGTCGTTGTCGTGATGGGCGTTGTGGATGTGATTGTCGTCGAGAATGAGATGTAGAAGCAACCGCCGCCGCCGCCGCCGTCCGTCGCTCCTCGTCCGAATCGCTCTCCGCCACCGTTGTTCGCGTAAAGGTGGACATGGCCGTGGCTTCTCCCACTACGATTTGTTCGTTGGAACCGCGGGTCTTTTTGGTGTTATTCCCGGGAATTCCATCACGTCGTCCCCGTCCCCGTCCGGGACGCAAACTCGACATGTCGATGATGGGACGGGGCTTGTCGTGGGAATGGCTTGTGGCTCCGGCCGAGGAGGGTTTTTTGCGGCCGGTGTCGTCGGCCGTGGTTGCGGTGGCTTTGATTTTGCGAAATTGCCGTCCTTGTAATTTCGTTCGACTTTTCGATCGACTGGTGGATCGATCGTTTTTAGCGTTGGAGTTGGTGTTTAGGAGGCGTTTGGTCGTCATGGCGTTGTAGTGGTTATTTGTTTAACAAGTGTTGGGCCGGCCGCCCTTGCGATGCACAAGCACACATCATCTTCATGGCCACGGAAGTGTGGTTGGTGTTGGTGTTGTCTGTTGGGGCTGGAAGGAGGGAGATGTGTATGAAATGCAGTCTTGAGCGTGATGTTGGTGTTATTGTTGGCGTCGTATTGTTGTACGATATATTGGTATTGTATGGTACCTGCTACTCGAATCTATTGAATAAAAAATGCTTACTTTTTTGTTGGTCTGAGTGGCATGGTATTGGCATGGTACTAAAACTCCAGTTTTATATATTCAGGGAGAATAGTCTAGGCGAGCCCCTTCTCGCTTTGACGGTATTCGTTTTACGATTAGAGTAAGACTAACAATGTACGCTTACGACCACGTTTTGTTTTAGTCCCAGATTACCAAATAGTTCGCTTGGTGACGAGCCTCAAGGGGCTGTGCCACGTGATTTTCAGGTGGTTTCGGGTGACCCGACATTATTTTGATAGGCATGTGCTCGTCTAGGGACATGTGTGTCAATATTTCTTCATCGAAAGGGCTGTTCTACATCAGACACAATCGTCATTCGTTTCTTCGATCGACGAAGCAAAGGATTGACAATATCTCATTTGAATAACCTGTTGGTAGTTTGCTCACGAGGATAATAGCTTCCAGAGACATTGCCTCGCGTGACCGTCCATGACTTTGGTCGCATTCGCACTGTTCTGCGGGTATGTCCAATCACAAAGATAATAATCTCACGATTAGTTTGGCTGTTCTAGATTTGCCGACTCTCACGATGAGATGGTCAGGACGTACGTATTTTTTTAAGAGTGGTCAGTTTTTGATGAATGGCTCCTGCGTAAACAGGATTGCACACAGAAAATACAAACAACATGACGTCGACGCTTCTCATACACTAGTTACATGCGAGGAACATGGTATACAGAGTAGTATAAAATAATTGTACTAAGCCTAACACCATAGTATCAGCAACCATCAAAATCATACAATTTCCCGCGATTTCGACCGAGCCATCATACAAATCTTGCATGATTTTGACCACTCACAAAAAAGTGGGAACTACATAGAGGGTCATGTTTTTTGTGTGTATCATTATCTGAGACACATCACAATCATACTACCGTATGTCACGGTCTTTAGGATCCCACGGATTATAAGATATGTTTTGCCGATTTTGCTGACATTTGTATTTTTCCGCTGGTAAAACGACCCCGGACGTTCTAAACCCTTTATGGTTAGACCCACCTTTCTGACAGCAACACTCTCATGTGGTTCGCTCCCTGTGATTCCACATGGTTGCCGAGAAGCTTCCGATGTCCGAGAAAGTCACCACACATCTCGAGCACATGGTGGAGGGGTGAACAGCACGGCGAAGCAAGAGAAGTGAAATTGCAATATGGTACAATAAGGCTACCTCGAAGTAAATAGGAAAGATACTACTATTTTTCTCGTGCTGGCATCGCTAGCTTTGCAAAGATTATAAGATATTTTTAAGTATCTTTTGACATTTTTGGGATCCTAAAGACTGTGATATACGGTAACATTATATCCCCACCCCCAGTTGTTGTGCACTAGATGCACCGCACACTTTGACCAAATCCTTGAAATCTCTTATGGTGCATCTAGTGCACCATAACTTTTGTACTATTCCTGCATATGTACAGAGGAAACCAACAACCATTTTTGAGAAAGTGATCATTTCAAATATTAGTTTTAGAACGAAAAATCCCAGTACGTACACCACACTGAGGGAGTTTTTAGGAGTCCCAGCTGTCTGGTACAACTTTCGAAAATATTATATATGCCTAACTTTTCCATCTTAATTGGCCAAAAATTAGGCTTATGTATTTCTAGCAAAATAACGATGCCAAGCCCGGATTACCTCTGATTGGCAAATGTGTCTTTTTGAATTTCTACTGAGGCTATGTAGGAATCGTCCTGTTATGGTGCACCAGATGCACCATAAGGATTATGATGGGGAAAGCTAGTTATGGTGCACTAGATGGACCATAAGAAAAGGATGGGGATATGATTTCTCATAATCCCCCCTCCTTGCCTATTTCTCGGTATTCTCGACGTGTAGTGGCCTGTGAAATAGCAATATCATAAAACATGAACGTTCATGCGTATTTTTGATATTGAGTGGTTTCTATCTATACGGTAGCTTATCTGAGGCGACTCAAGTGATTGAGCTTTTGGTTTAGGAGCAATATTTATGCTCTACAAGGTTGTTTTAATTTTAATATTCCATTTGGCTTCCTTGGAGTGCTCACAGTTTGGGGGGATTTTTGAAGGGAAATTTGCCACTTCCTGCACATTTGTAAGTATTTGTTTTGGTATTCACATAGCTAGTAAACCCTTACATGAATGTTCAAGAAATAATTTTCTACGCATTGTTTTCATGAAATAGTCTGGGAGTGTTGACCCTTTCATGGCTATCCCCCTCCTGTGTATTAAATTGTTAACTAACTAATTCATTAGTACATTTGCACTGCTGGTGCACTTCTAGCCTTAGCACATGTCATTGCAGACATGTAAAAACTCCACTCCATTGCACTGATGGGATGCATCAGGGTGAATGATCCTTTTCGGGGCCAAAGAAGTGGGGGGATGTTGTCTTGGGTCTTGTTTTACTTTGATTTTTGCATTACCAATTTCTATATTTTTCACTGCATACTTTCAGTCATTTCTGATACTACCCATCTGCACAGAGCACAATCAACCCCTCAAACAGTTGGCCCTTGGAGAACATAGTTTAATTCCCCCTTGAATTTTTGGTTAAGATGTGGTCGTAACAACTTGCAATCACTACGTTTTTCTCAAATTTTCACTAGATAGCTTGTGTTTCCAGTTCCCCCATCTCTACAGACAACAACCAACCCCTCCAAAAGTTTGCCTTGGATTGTGGACGCTAAGAGGCAAGAACTGACCCCCCAAAAGTCTGACTGAGGTTGTGCTGAGTTGAATTGTATTCTTGAATTGGTCAATAAGGTGGGGGAATGACAATGCTGCTGCCACTTTGTGTTCTGATAGTGACATGCAGATTTTTTACTTGGTTGTGTTATTTACTTTGACAATTCGAATTGATAAAATAGAGATGGCTTCTAGTTAGGGCGTCCCCATGCTTTCGAAGCGGGCTCTGTAGCTTAATATAGTTTCGATGTTAACGTCGGATAAAAAGTAATTTTATGAGCATTATAACTATTCATATTAATGCAACAATCAAATAGTAGTATTCTTGATTGTCATGGCTTGACGATCGAGAATGGCGCTTTGGAATTGAAAAGATAGTCAAAATAAGATTGAAAAATGTCATATTGTGACGGTCGAGAATTGTGGTTGATTACCATGATAAGTGGTAGGGAAAAGTCCACGAAAGGACAGAAAAACCCTCCAATGGTAAGTACCATTCTAACTAGGGACTCTTGCATGTGATTGTCCCATATATCTAACACTCCCTCACAATGACTATGCGAGAGGTTGTAGTTAAGCCCCACATAAATAGCGATGCCTGCAGAAAGCGTTTTGAGCGAGGGGCTTAGTTAAGGCATCAGCTATCTGATCATCGGTACTGATGGGCAGTATCTTGATAAGCCCAAGACGCACGTGTTCCCGAAAATGATGATAACATATGTTAATATGTTTTGTCCTAGGGCGCAGCTTAGGTAGTCGTGCTAACTCTAGGGCACCCGAGTTATCCTCAAAGACCTTGCAGTACACTTGGGGTTGAGTACATATGACCTTGAAGTTTCTTTCTCGAAATTCAGTCATGAGTTCCATGATTGGAATGACATCGCGCAGGGCCATAGACATGGCAATGTACTCCGCCTCAGTGGTAGAGAGTGCCACTTGGGATTGTAACTTTGAGGCCCAAATGATAGGACATCTTGCATAGAAAATGACCCATCCACTTCTAGACTTGGCCGTGCTAGGATCATGCTGGGCAAAATCTTTGTTCCAGTTGCCTGCAAAGTCTGCGTCGCAGTAACATTCAAACCCTTTTGACTCGTTGGGCCTGAATTTGAGTCCCAAGTGACGTGTTTTCTTCAAGTATCACACAATATAAACGATTGCCTCTCCATGCTCCTTTCTTGGATTGGAGGAATACTTGGCTACTTGATGGGTAGCAAAAAGAATGTCACTGCGAGATGTCTGGGTGAGATAGTTCAACTTACCAGTAACGGACCGGTAATTGAAGTTAAAATCGCATTCATCAAATCGTGGAGAGTCTTTGTATGCATGAAGTTGCTGTGTAGCCTTGGCTGGTACCGGTTTAGTGTAGGCATCGCCGATGTTGACGTCATTGATGATGGCATCAATGAGAGCGCGTTGGGTGAACTCTATGCACCCATTGCTGTGCTTAGTGATCGTGACTCCGACGTAATCCGCTGGGTGTCCTTGATCCTCAATGTCCAGACCTGCAGCAGCAATCTCACGAATGACGTTAGTCAGTGATTGGTCGTTTGGTCCCAAGAAGATTCCATCATCAACATACACAATGAAAATGACGTCATCACGGAAAAATACGCACTCATCTATCAATGATGGCTGGAACCATATGCTGCGAAGCTTCTCAACTAAGTAGGAGTTCCAAACACGACCAGCCTGTTTTTGACCATATAGATTGGACAGAAGCATCAACACGTGGTCTTTAGATGAGCCGTGACGTGTCTCAATTCCCTTAGGCAACTCCATGTACATGTCAGTTTCGATTGGTGCTTGGGGATATGCTTGAACAAAATCAATCTGGCGAAGTGATAACATGAAGAGAATAGCCATAATAATTATGAGCCTAATTGCGAACCATGTCACAACCGGGGCATAGGTTTCGAAATAATTCATGCCATAAACCTGCTTGCCACCATGGAGATTGAGTCTTGATTTGTACTTTAGAATCTCGTTGGTCGTGAGGTCTCTTTTGCGCCTCATAGCCCATACTGATGGGATTACATCCACGTCTTCAGGTACCTCTGAGCGTTTAATTAGCTTCCACCTTTTGTGTTCGATGTGTCCGTTTATTTCCTTGATGACGGCCTTTACGAACTCTCCAGCATCGGGCTGTTGCATCGCTTGGTGGAAATACATAATGTCTCCCATCATCTCTGCATGAAATGCTATAGGGTGACGCATTCGTTCTTGAAGGCTCAAGTGGTTCTCGTGTTCTCGAATGTACAGAATCTCGGCTTCTTCAAGCTCAGACAATACTGCCCTATTGCCCATGTAGTGCATACCACGATCTCCATAAAATGATCGCTGTGACACTGAATCCTGCATGGCCCGACTCAACTTTCTGACACAACCTCTGCTGCTGATGCCGGCAGTAGGAGTGGGTTCTGTTTCTTGAAGAGGAGGGGCAGTATCTCCCTCAGAAACCTGCATGGAACTTGTTGAGTCACCTGATATGCTGATGTCATCATCAGGTGCGTAGTCTTGCGTAAACTCAATGGGCTCGATGTCAGGAGAATGAAGATTGGTCCCAACAGGTATCACATGTTGATCTGCACTAGACAACCTATCTTGCACGGTAGGAGTACCGTCGTACTTGATGAAACCAGCCAGCTGTTTCCAGTTTGCTGATGTCACGATGTCTCTTTCAGAGTGCTTGGTGGTTTCAAAGAAATCATCGTACCTGCAGTGGAACTGCGGAGAAACGAGTCCGGTATTCAAGTTGAGTACCAGATTCACGTTTCGTGCGTGATTTGGACTTGGGCCTAGGTTAAGACCTAGACGAGATCTCGGTGACCACTTGGGTATTGTATTGCCTGCTGCCAGGCTATTTTGAAGGGCGAATACCGGACAGGCAAAAGCATGATTATCTCTCATTCGGAATCCCACGTTGGTACCAGAAAATAGTTCTAATCGTGACCTTCCATCCAGCAGCACTGGTACAGTGTTGTGGATGTGCACAGCCATTCTGACCGCATATGGCCATAAAGATAAGTGCACAGCACTGGGCCACCTTGCCTTGGCATGCAATAACATGGTTCTTGCTGCCTCGGTGATGTCCCTGATGGCTCTCTCTGCAATGCCATTCTGGAAGTGGGCATTGACGCCGCAGTAGGTAATTGCTTGTTTTTGTTGACTGCAGTGTTGCTTGAACGCGTTGTCTGCAAATCGCCCGTTGTCTGCATGGTATTGCTTGATGCGAACACCATGATCTGCAGCGAATCGTTCGAATGCCTGCTTAGCCTCAACTGTTTCCTTGGAGGTCAGAGATGACATGATGTGCACATAGCGGAGTCTTGAGTAATGGCCGACGAAGATGGTGGCGGCCTTGTATCTTTTGGTAGTGAGTCGTCCCTTGAGCTGAGCAACGAAACCGGCTTGGGTGGATTCCATTTGGTCCACAGATACGCATTCTCCAGGGTAAGTAGCTTCATGAACCTTGCTGTTTGCTTTAGATCTTGTTCGCCATGGTACCTTGGTCATCTTGCCGAACAGGCAGCCAGCACATCTTGGTTCCTTGACTTTCTCAAACTTCTTTGGTATCTCACCATTCTTTGCTAAAGCTTTCAGCATCGAAAATGGGAGATGGCCCAGTCGATGGTGCCATCGAAGCAGCTCGGCTTGGTCATCGGATGCAGCCATAGAGTCGTTTTGTTGGTCGGATTCGGTATGATGAGGTCGGGGCGAAAAGGTAAGGGTGCCATGTTTTTCGGATTCGTTGTCTGGATTGTGTGTGCACTCCCCCCATATGTGATTGCCTGTTGGATGAATGGGGCATTTGTCGCTGGGGGCAACGTCCAAATGGCTGACATTGCTTATTTGCACTGTCTCATCGTCCTCACTTACCTCGTCTTCTTCCCATGATTCCTTATCTTTCAGGTTGATATCCTCATCAGCAATAAATGATTCGGGATGGCGTTGACGATCCCCCCTAAGCAGGGCATCATACCGAACGTGTTGACGAAGGTGAGGAGCCGACGCATCGCAAGCGAGGTAGGTAGCTTCAAAAGCTTGGTAATTGAAGGTACCTGATGATGTAAAAAATGCAGGTGTGTTTGTGCGTGGGTCCAAAGGGACAAATTTCTTGCTTTTTCCTTTGTTCCAAACTAACCAACATCCATTTGCTGTGTTCATGATATAGGTACCACCGTCGGCGTCCACCTGTGCCCAGTGTTGGGGACACAAGAGCGTCTGAGGTAGGCCAGGGATGTACAGACTGTTTGGAAGCTCGATGTTGTGCTTAAACCCTGAGTCATCCTCGATGTTGAAGCAGAAAGTGCCCGTACCTTGGGAAACCAGTCCGCCGGCGATGCCAACAATGGTAGCTCCCTCAGAAGGCTTGAGATCTTTGAAACATTCTTTCTTGCCGGACATAGTAATTGAACAGAGAGTATCGATCCCAATTCTGAAAGAGTCAGTGTCGAAGCGGGGCCGAAACGGGTGAGACAGGAGTTTATTAGTTGATTTGAAGGCTTGGCGGACGGAGTGTGCCTTGAGGCGACAATTGAGTCCGAATTGGTGGAAGAGCGGGCGAATACACAACAATAGTTGGAAAGAGTGGCCGACGAGGCGCTCCACGCGACAACCAGCCAGATAGATGTAGGCGGCAACATGAATGGTAAGTTTTATTGCCTTGTACTTCCATGTCAAATGGAACAAGGGTTTTGGTTTCTTGTAGTGTCCCTTTTGCATGCGTTTGTGCTTCATTCGTTGTTTGAAGCAATGGTATCGGAGATTGTTGGCACGGGATATTCGTTGTTGTCTGCTCGACTTGCGAATGCTTTTGTCTGACTTGCGTGCTTGTTTTGCAATAGCGTGCCGCTTGTTTCTAACCAAACACAACAACGTTATAATTGTCCATGCTTCACAGAACATAAGATAGGAGGTCAATGAGTCAAGGATAGAGGTAAGTGATAGTAGCAGGAGAATGTTTGGTGCCTCGGCCATGGCTATAAGCCATGCCGGTCTGCACCATCATTCATCTTGGATGGACAGCTCCGCCAAGTGGGCGAGAAGTTGTCGGTTGAGACCTGTCCTGCTATCTGTCTGATCATTGTCATTTCCAGATGGTTGCCTCGTGACGGGTGGAGTAGCTTGGTTCTTTCCCTTGCGACATTCGTCTGAGGTATGTAGGCACCAGGCGAGGTGATGAATGCACCAGTGCCATGTCTTGTTGTCTTTCTTGATGGTCTTTGGCTCCCCTGCCTTGGGTGCTGTCTTCTTCCATGCTTCGTCTTGCTTTTGTCTCCTCCTGTTGTTGGTATTCTTGGGATTTCTCATTGTAGTCTGGTTTGTGGTCTTAGGTGTGCTGGATGCTGCACTTGCTCGTGGAGTATTGCTTGACGAACTTGCCTTGAGTTTCGATTTCAACTGCTTGGACAACTTGAAGTTTGTGTCCTTGAATTGCTCGAGTTCTGCCTTTAGTGCAATCACCTGTTGTTCCTCGTCAGATGGTGTTCCGAAGGGCCTGTCCTTATTTGCCAGCAGCATGTCGTACTTTGTCTTTGCCTTCATCATGATGGTTCTGTAGTCTGCATTGACCATATCATTGATGTTATCGTAGTAGTCATCTTTCTTTTGGCTCATGTACTTCCTGAATTCGGCGTCTGGAACATGTTGGTAAGTGGCGAACAAAATATCTTCCTTGTCATCAGCTCCTTCACCTCTTGCTGATTTAAGTTTTGCATGAAGTAGGAGTTTATTTTGTCAACGTCGCCCTTGACCTGGATGCAGTACTCCGGTAAGGCCTTGAGGTTGTCTCTGAGTATGTGTCTAACGTAGTTAACCGCATAATTTCCTTGTACAGGAGCGCTGCTACTGCAACGTTGGTTGGATTGATGGGGTCTTCATCACTGAGAATCCAACTGTGCTTGGCGACAAGTAGCTGGTCTCGAGCAGCTTCGGTGAGTGACGAGAGTATGCACTTCGTCATCATGTCATTATTTTGTGCAGCTCTCTGACGCTTCTTCGCTCCATTGTGTTTCCAGTAGGTTTGCAACTGGAGCTTGAGGTCATCGTATGGAATTTGTCCATACTCCGATATCAAGTTCATGTCTCGTCCAGCAACTTGGTAAGTGACAATTCCTTGTGTTGGGCTGGTCCAACCTATGATTTCACTTCTTGCTTGAAGCATTTCTTGAAATCTAACCACTTGTGTGACCTTCAGGTCAAACTTGTCTTCTTCGTCATCCATTAGCTTTGATTTGCCAGTGTCGTATAGGCTTTGGCCCGTACGAGTAGAATAATCAATCAACTGGTCCGGGTTGGTGGTGCCCGGCGATAGTGCGAAAGTTACGGCAGCTGGGGCAGCAGCGGCAGCCGCTGGAGCAGCACCGGGAGGAGCGGCAGCTCCTGCTAAGAGTGGTTGAATGGCGGCTAGGAGTGCCGCCATTTGCTCGTTGAGATTGGTGATGCTTTCGAGATCGCCCATGTCGGCACGTGCTTGGCTTCTTGTGGAGACAATGGTGGAAATAGGACAGAGGTAAGCTCAACGGGTGTAATTAGTCTTGCTTGACTATATTCTCTTCTCTCAACAATTCACTTGTTCGTGATACTTCTGGTTGATCAGGGCAGAATATGTTGATTGCTCGTCGTTCGTGCAATGCGAAGATTTGCTTGTTTTGCGCAGAGGAAGCGTGTTATTCACTTTGACAATTCGAATTGATAAAATAGAGATGGCTTCTAGTTAGGGCGTCCCCGTGCTTTCGAAGCGGGCTCTGTAGCTTAATATAGTTTCGATGTTAACGTCGGATAAAAAGTAATTTTATGAGCATTATAACTATTCATATTAATGCAACAATCAAATAGTAGTATTCTTGATTGTCATGGCTTGACGATTGAGAATGGCGCTTTGGAATTGAAAAGATAGTCAAAATAAGATTGAAAAATGTCATATTGTGACGGTCGAGAATTGTGGTTGATTACCATGATAAGTGGTAGGGAAAAGTCCACGAAAGGACAGAAAAACCCTCCAATGGTAAGTACCATTCTAACTAGGGACTCTTGCATGTGATTGTCCCATATATCTAACAGGTTGGCTCACATTTCATTCGCTCCCTCTTGATCCACAAAGGATTCAACCGGCTGCACCAACATCAAAATGCCCACGTCAAGAGATATATAAATGGACAAAAGGTATGGCAGTGGTCCATTATTGATCATTTTCTTATTTGTGCAACTTTTGAATTGAGATCTCAAATTCACATTACAAGCAACCCCTTTTGTCAATGCAGACCACAACCAAAGCCTTGGAACCTGAAGGATCATTTTTCAAGAATGGCCTCACATTGTGATTATGCGAGTGATATGAGTTTGTTTTTGATCATTCAAAGAACTGGGCTCATGTAGAGTGGCATCTGGATGATGTGAGTATGTATTTTCTTGTGAACTGGTGGGGGATACGTATATTTCATAGAGGGCCAGTTTTATAACTTGTACTGTATACATTTCTACTGGAGCTGTCTCTCAAATAATGATTGCATTTGTGAATGGAAAGGGGCAGCATGCTGGGCTAAAGCTTGGTTGTTTATAAAAAATGACATGTCTTTTGCTGCAGGGAGTATGGTTTTTTGAAACCAGTGCAAAATGGAATTGCCCCCAAATCAGGTGAGGGTTGGGTTGGCAGGAGGTTAATATCAATAGTAAGATAGAATTTTTCACTGGGATATTATTTATACTAGTAAATTAGGATGACCTTGATCCAACCCTTAAAAGGTGTTAGTATTATCAGATATGATTTCTAATTTTTATAGGTAATTTGTTTACATGACAATAGTATGACCTAACAATATTTACATAAAGAATGGAGTATTATAAGGAAAAAATGATTTTAAGAAAGGTATATCTTACAATTTTTGTTTATCATGTAAATTGTGTGACCTCAAAGTGTGATCGTAAAAATAATGATATTTACTATGCCATTATACCCTACAGGTATTCCATCATATATGCTTTGAATGATATTGTCGTTAGTATATCAAGACTTTTCAAAATCTTGATAGATGTACTTGAAACTGAGGCGCTATTTCTCCTTCGTCTTCTTCTCCTTCTCCTTCTCCTTCTCCTTCTCCTTCTCCTTCTCCTCCTTCAGTGAAACAGTTTTTTCTCCCTTGACAATAACAGGTACTTCAGCAATGTACACAAGCATAATTACCTGTAAATAATTTTCTTTGTTTGATGTACATGGGTAGTGATAATGTTTTGATGTTTGCATACCTTTAAGAGTGTATCTTATTTCAAAATGGGTGTGTACGCGTGTGAGGTGCGCTCACCCACTAACCAAGCTCAGAAAAGCCACCTTATTTTAAACCATTTAATCCCTCTGTTTCAACAATAGAATTCCTGTCTAGCACACTCCAAAAAATCTTGCAACGGCTGCTAGTAATTGTAAGAACCAAAATATGGACAAAAGATGTCACGAATGGTTCTTATAATGTAAAGTCGGATAACATCAAAAAATGATATCTTTCATTTTAATCTAGAGCATAAGTCCCCACCAACACCGATTATATGACGCCTTTTGCCAAAACTGCTGACATTTGTGATTTTTCATTTTTTAATAGACACCGGACATTCTAAACCCTATATCATTCGATTCTCCTCATCAATAGCAATGCTGCAATGTCTGTTGCTCCCTGTTTCTTGTGGTTGCCAAGAAACCTCCAATGTTGCCTAAACTTATGACACATCTCACCACATGGTTTGCACAGCCGAGCAAGAGAAGTGACATGGTGGGAGAGGCAACACAGTACCAAAGTGTTACCTTGAAGGAAATATAGAGAATATACATTTATTTTCCCCCATGATAGCTTCACTAGCTTTGCACAGATTATGAGACCCATTCAAATGTATCTTTTGACATTGGTAGGGTCTTATGCTCCGTGGTATACGATATTTACTTGAAGGTAGCTACTGTACCCTATTGGCCCTTCACCTCCCAAGCTGTCTAGCCCTCATCTGTGTTTGAGTAATGTGTAGGCTCTGTTGGCAATATCAGAAGTTTCTGGGCAATGACATGGACCAAATGGGAGCCACATAGATGGGCACATTCCTTCCAATGAGGAGGATTGAAAAGTGTGCTGTTTAAATCTTTATGTGTCCATCAAATCAACAAAAAAAAATCAAATGTAAATAAATATGGCTTGTTGGTTCTTGTAATGCAGTGGCTCTTATAATAGAATATAGACAGTAGGATTGTCTGGGCAAAACTGAGCTGTTGGTTTTTGTTACTTTTGCAAAATTCTATTGAAGACAGCTTGGTGTCTGTACTCCTCCACCAAAGCTCATCTCATCTTCTGACTTAATCCTCATGGATTTGGCATACTTCACAAGCAGTGAACTTTTTAATCTCGGGAACCCTTCATTAACCTGAAATTTGGCAATAGGCATTTTAAGCTTAATAATGATGCACTTGTTTCATCAAAAAGTAGATTGGATACATTCTATGAGAGAGCAATTTCCTTCATGGCTCATGTTTGTTCGATATTCTTCATGAATTGCACATGAAGGAGCTAGATGCTAATTCGTGTATCTACCGCTGGGCACAATGTAAATGCACTGATTTTTCGTTTGCATACAGCTTTACCGTAAAACCCGGGGTCCTATAATCTCACACACCATTGACATGCGAGGAAGGTGGTATGAAGTATACCTAGTATACAATGGTACTAAGCTTAACACCATATCAAGATTTTTCAAAATCTTATAGAATTACTGGAAACAGAGCCCCTTTTTTGTCTTCTCCTCCCCCCCTTTAGTGGAACAGTTTTTTCTCATTTGACCATAACAGGCACTTCTGCAATGTACATAAGAGTAATTAACTGTAAATAATTAATTCTTTGGTTTGATGTACATGGGTAGAGATAATGTTTTGATGTTTGAATACATTTAAAAATGTTTCTTATCCAAAATGGGTGTGAACATGTGTGAGGTGCACGCATCCACTCACCAAGATTATACAAGCCACCTTACTTTAAAACAATTACTTCCTCTGTTTCAACAATATTATTTCTGTCTTGCACACCACAACAAATCTTGCAGCTGCTGTTAGTAATATAAGAACCAAAATATGGACAAACGATGCCATCAATGGTTCTTATACCGTAAAGTCGGATACTACTAAAAAATGGTATCTTTCATTTTACCCTGCCCTCGGAGCATAAGTCCCCCCCATGGATTATATGACCCCTATTGCTGAAGCTGCTGACATTCATGTTTTTCATTTTGTTATAGGCTTCGGACATTCTAAACCTTACATCATTTGATTCTCCATATCAATGTCAATGCTGCAATGTCTGTTGCTCTCTGTTTCTTATGGTTGCCAGAAGCATCCATTGTTCCCTAAACTCATGACACATCTCACCACATGGTTAGCACAGACGAGCAAGAGAAGTGACATGGTGGGAGAGGCAACATAGTACCACAATGCGACATAGGCCAAGAATCTGGAGCTTCGAGGTAGAACTCCATAATTCTCCTTCACATTGTTTGATACAGAGGAAGGACTCAAAGTCATAAGATATGAGTTTCTCAGAAACCATATCCAAACAGGATTGCTCTTCTCAAGACACCACCATACACATTGTAGGTGTTTTATTCAGTTGAATATACAATAGAGGTTTTCGTTCTCAGGAACCTTCACACGGGACAGTTCCTTTGGACAGTTGAATATGGGCCAGTCGTGGAGCTGCCACAAATCACTGCCAATCTCTCATGATCATTTGTGTTTTGTTTGTGCATGAGATAACTAGTATCTCATGCATCACTTATGCAGTAGTGTTAAGCTCATAAAAACAAAGTCAGCAAAGTCTACAACAAGATTTTTTAAATAGTTTCTGGCTTAGGTCGCTATCAATTGATAACCTACTCGAGCAAACTTTTTTTGGACTGTCTGTCCATCGCCGCACTGTCCTTCAACCGTCCGTCATCGTCGAGCCAACCACCGTCCGTTCAACACCCTTGCATCTGTCCTTCGCCAGTCCAGCATTCAGCATCCACATGTTTGCCCTTCGAGCCATCGTCTTTTGTGCGCCGGTAAGTAGTAGCACCACATCTGCGCTGCGTGATCCCGCCGCCAACAAGATTAGTGTCAAGAGCATCTCCTTTGAGGCCGAACAGCCGCAAAGCTCCTACAAGACCCTTTTCCTTGGAACAAGCCTCAGAGCAGCCCTCTCAAGAATGTCTACTGAGAAGATTGCCCCTACCGGGCTTGAGAACCAAGAGTGCGAGCGAGGAAGAGGTGGCGAGACAGCCCGTATCCATTATGTGCCGGATCGGGACCCAGTCCAAGAAGCTTTGGACCTCAAGCCCGAGACCCTCAAGTGCATCCTTGCAAACGGGTCAGAAACCTGAGTCACGGTTTGGTCCGGTCACGGTACCAATGAGCAGTTTGTACTGCACATGAACAAGGCATATAGTACCACCAAGAAAATGGGGCTAATTCCCGCCTGCGATGATGCTGAACATGCATACGACTTGAAAAAAGGTGAATGGAAGGCTGTTCTACGCAAACTTGCCGATGATCCCCTCAGCAAGACTGAGAAAGAGAAAAAGACTGCAGAGTCACTCTCCCTAAAGGCCAACATGCTCGCCTTAAGGACAAAAATGACCCACTCAACCCTAGAAGTTTTTCAACTCTACGCCAACCTTCTCACTGAGGAGGCACATCAGCCCTGGGACTGAATTGTCAAGGAGCAGACGGAGTCAACTCCCTTTCACGATGTCTTTGGAGTTGAAAGGAAGAAGTCACCGGGAAAAACGTCCGAGTAATTCAGGAGGTGCCAGTTACTCCACCTCCAATTGTGTTTTGCACATGGCGCGGGCAAAAATTTGAAATTCTATTTTACGAATTGCCTCAAGAAGCCCAACAAAGTTCGGGTGCGTCAGTTTGTGCAGCGCGTGATGCAGCTGAACAGCTACATGGAAGACCTCCCGTCCTTGTACTACAGCCCAGTGCAAGTACGATGACCCAACAGGTCTTCTCCTACACTGACACAGAGCTTGCATGCCATATCTTGCGCATGTGACCGTTGAAGTGGCAGGACCAGTACCACTTGCTTGAGAAGTGCTATTCCGAAGGGGTTAAGCCTCTATTGCTCATTCTTGAGTGAATTGAGGTTGCGCACCCAGTGGATGAGAGGCAGTTGTCTTCTAAGCCTGCAAAGACTCAAGGAGCCGAACAGCCCTCCAGGAAGTTTGCACTAGGCGCACGAATTTTCAAGAAGCCCAAGCAAGCACGCACGGAGTATACACGCATAGACAAGAACTGCGAGCTATGCAAAAAGCAAGGGGGCGTGCACACCATGCATAACACTGCGGAGTGTCGCCGTTACAACAAAGACGGAACTCCTATGCGGGGTACTTTTGGGCAAGCTGCACGAAAGTCTCACGAGGATAGTCACCCCAAGAAGTCCTACGCCCAGGTCTTGGCTCGCATGGAGAAACTCGAGAAGTCTCTCAAGAAAGCCAACAAAAAGGCAAGAAATGTCACCGTCGCAAAGAAAGTGACAGCAATTCTGACTCATCCTGAAGTGTTGGGTTGGGTAGTACTGGGGAAAATGAAAATAGTTGTAAGAAAATTAAAACTAAGCACCAGTTAGCAAATTACACTATCCCTGGTCTGATAAAAACTACCAGTAACCAAAATTAGAATTAAATGACAAAATTTTAATAACGGATTATTAGAGTCCCCTAGTGGATGCAACTTTGAAAAATCTCAAAGACACCTCAAACTTATCCACTAACTTTGATGTAGAACCCAACTCAGTGAGGGACCCCCTAAAAAATCAAAGACAATTGAGCCATCTATCCCACAAAAATCAATGGACTCGGTAACAGCAGGACTTGAGGCAGGTGTCAAAGTCTTGGCACATGTCGAATGGGTGCTTCCAAACCAAAGGAAGAGGCAAAATTTCTCTGCAGTTCCTATAGTACTCGAGCAGCAAGGAATACACAGTGAAACCTGATGTTGTCCAGGATGATGGAAAAAAGGTGACTAAGCCAGCGTTTGACCGCATCTTAGGTGTAAAAACACGAAGAGAGCTTGGAAGTGTTCTGGATTTTCAAACAAAGGATATTACCATTGATGAGATCATCTTGCTGATGAGAGACATCAACAGTCTGTCAACTAGCTCTAAGATTGAAAAAGCTTGGTTCGTAAACCAAAGTATGATTAATGAACTACGTAGTACTGAGGAAGCCACTCAGCGTGCTGTTCACATCCTAGATGCAAAATATGAAAAAAGCAGACCTCCAATCAGTTGTTGACACCAACTGTCCTCACCTCAGCTTACAAGATCAAAAAAAGTTGTTGGAGCTCCTCTGTAAATACAATGACCTCTTTGATGGTGCACTGGGTGATTGGAATACTGAGCCTGTCTCCTTCGAACTGAAAGAAGGTGCCAAACCATACCATGGCAGAGCTTACCCAGTGCCACATTTGCTAAAAGAGATTCTAATGAAAGAGCTCAAAAGACTATATGACTTGGGAGTACTACAGTGGCAGTGCATCTGAATGGGCTTCACTGTCATTTATAGTGCCAAAAAAGATCAGACTGTGCGTTTCCTAAGTGATTTTAGAGAACAAAAGGATAGTTAGAAACCATTCCCGTTACCTAAAATTAGTACAGATATGCAAGAGTTAGAAGGTTTCATTTATGTGACAGCCCTGGATTTAAACATGGGCTACTACACCATTAGGTTGGACCCAGATGCATCCAAAATCTGCCCCATTATCTTTCCATGCGGAAAATACTCATACCTCAGTTTACCAATGGGTATTGCTGGTTCTCTGGACATTTTTCAATAAAAAATGACGGAACTATTGGTCACCCTTGAGTTTGTAAAAGCATACATTGATGATCTACTATGGTTCACCAAGTAAACCCTGGAAGACCACCTGGCTAAATTGGAATTGGTCCTCTCCAGACTGCAAGATGTGAACTTAAAAGTAAATGCTCGCAAATCAAACTTCTGTGCCATTGAAACAGAATATCTCGGGTACATCCTCTCACGAGATGGAATCAAACCACAACCCAAGAAGGTACAGTCGATACTTGCACTGTCACCGCCCAAAAATGTCAAAGACCTCCGAAGATTCCTCGGCATGGTCCAATACTGCCAAGATCTTTGGGCACGCCGCAGCAAAATGCTTGCCCCACTCACATGCCTTTTAGGCAAGTGTGGTCATACCAAACAATCCATACTGCTCAAGGTTAAGAAAATGCCTTGGAAATGGACTGCGGAACATCAAAAAGCATTTGATGATGTAAGCCCACTATCGCCGTCCTTGGCCTACCCTGATTACTCAAAAGGGTTTGAGATCTATACTGAAGGATCCAAGAGAGATAACTTGGAGTCGTCATTACTCAGAATAACTGGCCAATTGCGTTTTCAGCAGAAAACTCTCTGTCTGTCAGCAAAAATACAGCGTAACTGAAATTGAACTTCTAGCCACAGTTGAAACACTCAAGGAGTTCAAAGGAATGCTGTGGGACCAAGTAAATGTACTCTACACAGACCGCGAAATTCTCACGCAAGATGCGCTTCGTTTAACCTGTGACAGGGTTGTCCATTTGCGTTTATTTACTGCCAGAGGAATATGGTCTGGAAATCGTGTACATCAATGGAATCCACAACACAGTTGCGGATGCGATTTCACACCTTGACTGTGGTCCAATAGTCGACTTCAAGAAAACTGGATGACCTTCACCAAATGCTGGTGCTACTATACCATGCAAGCAGAAGAAGCAACACCCCCAGCCAAACACACAGACCTCATAAACTTTGTGTTTGCAAACCGCAGCTAAGAGAATGTGATCTATCCCCTGACAGTTAGGGAGATTGTAGCAGCTCAACACACGGAAAAAACACTGGACAAACTCAGCCTTTTCAAGACATACAAACCTTAGCTGGTAGAAAATGTTCAAGTCCTGTGCAAAGATGGCAAACTTGTCATCCCACAGGAACTACAACAGCAGGCAATGCAGTGGTACCGCCACTACCTGCAACATCCAGGGACAACCAGTCTCGAGGAGACTCTTTGCGCTGTGCTGTTTTCAAAAGAATTGCAACGTTCCGTTTGCACCTTTGTCAAAATATGCCCTAAATGCCAAGTCAACAAACGATGCCAATGCAAGTACGGTAAATTACCTACAAAACTAGTTGTGTCGAACACCTGGGAATCACTAAGTGTGGATCTGATAGGACCAACACTCTCAAGGGCAAGGACGGCACTGACATTGACTTTATGTGTGTCACAAAGATAGATCCAGCAACCAGTTGGTTCAAGATTGAGGAACTACCGGTAACTGAATTCAATTCTGTTACTCCCACGGGTAAAAAGGGCTGCAAGGGCACTAACACACATAATAAACCTAAAGAAGAGTACTTTGATAAATCATCAGCACAAGTTGGCTCTTTAGTGAAAAAGATCTGGTTTAGCCGTTATCCACGTTGTCAAGTAATCATTTACAACAATGGAAGTGAGTTCAAGCTCAATTTTGAAACCCTATGTGATTCATACGGTATCAAGCGTAAGCCAACCAGCATCAAGAACCCCCAAGCAAATGCAATACTAGAATGGATGCATCAAGTAATCACGACCATGCTCGGCACTGCTGAATTAGAAATGGCAAATACAGTGGTTCCGAGTGACATAGCAGACTTCCTCACAGATGCTGCATGGGCCGTTCGCTCCATATACCACACAGTAGTCAAAGCCTCTCCAGGCGCAGTGATATTTGGCAGGGACATTCTGTTTGACATTCCCTTCCTGGCTGACTGGAAGAAAATAGGAGATCATAGGCAACGCCAAACCGATCGCAACACTGAACGTGAAAACAAGTCTCGCAATTGGGATTATAAAATTGGTGATAGAGTACTTCTTTGCAAGGAAGGTATCCTCCGCAAATCAGAAAGCAAATACCATTGTGATCCTTGGACTATATCAACAGTCCATATGAATGGTACAATCAGGGTTCACCATGGACCAAAATCAGAACGATTGAACACTATGAGAGTAACACCATATTTTGATACTACAGACACTAAAAATTATAAACTGTATGTTAATTACACTTACTCCTCTCTCCACAAACACTTACGCTTACAATATTGTTTCCTAGTCACTATTAAGCTGGAAAGTCTTGTCTCACCAGTAGTACTAGGTGTTCAAAACAAGTGTCTTCCTTATCAACAGCCTACATGTTTTTCTAAGAAAGTTTTTTTAACACACCTCACCTGATTCTCCATTCATTGGGGCGAGTGACATATACCAGTTCTCTACTTTACAGTAGTATACTACGGTAACCTTCAAGATACCTTTAATTTCTCAGGAGATACTGGACATCCCTCAATGATCCAAGTCTTGCTAACAAAGCAAGAAGTGTTTCACTACCCAAAAATTCCATTTGGGACAAAATGCTCTATGTCATTAACTAATGACATTAGAGTCATAGCATATATGTGTAGAACCTACACAACACCTCTTTGTGTCATTAGCTCAAAAAATACAAAATCTGTGTATAATCCTACATGGTCTCATCTTGCCAAAATGAAGCACGTTTGCTTCATCATGGCATTTTGATACTTCACAATTGTAACTAAATTAACTCACAAAAACAAAAGCTGAAAAGCATTCTACAAGGTTTTTTAAATACTTTTTGGCTTAGGTCAGTGTTGAAACTGCTGAAGAATCATGATTAATTGAAGAATATGCATCGATTGAATACTGCAGAGGTAAAAACGATGAGAGTGGCCAAGAATGGTAGAGTAACAAGATACAACAATTTGGGACTGACATTAATTAGCATAGAAGTTGTGTCTAGCGTAGAATTCTATTGAATTTCCTTATGGAATTGAACAACTTTCACTAAAGGAGTTGCATGAATACTTGACCTATGCTGGAAACTTAGAAAAAAGGTTTAGGTTGAAAGTACACGTGTAGATGTGCGGTGGATCATGAAATTGAAATTATGAGTATTAAACTGTTGTGAAAATGATTAATGATGACAATCAATTATCATGCGCTCATCATGTAGTTGACATGAAACTGTGTAGAATCCTACATAAATTGGTATGTCTTCGTGTCTTGACATAAAGCATAGTAGATCCTGTTTTTATCACTTATGAATTCCTTTGTGGGAAACTTTCGTTCTGTATCTTTGAGTACTTCTCCCTTGTAAGAAAAGGGAGTTTTGAGTTGACATATTTTTAATCGAGAGAATTACTTGAAACATAGAATACTCAATAGTTTATTCCTGATGGGGCCATGATGAAGGCTCATATGTGAAAGATGTTGAGAAACGTAAAAATGAGTAGCAGAGATCCAAAAGACTTGTATGTGAATTAATTAGAGTGGAGTGAGTATGTTCATTGAAGCAGGATTCAGTATTTATGAGTATTAGTCTGATCTGGTGGATAAGGTATTGATTGCATTGCCCAGAGCTGAGTATGCTGATACAGAAATGCATTGACACCACGAGAGCCTACATTGAAAGAGATCATACAAGCTGCATGGGACAACTTTGAGGACAGCTGCAAAGATAATCTGAAGGGAGAACCCAAGAGTGAGCTAGCTTTGGCACAAGTACTATGTAAAGGCAAGTGTCAAAAATGTGGTGAGCAATGCCACAAGGTCTTGTAGTGTCCAAAGAATGGTAATGGTGGATCTTTAACCTATTGGACCTGTTTTGTATATTGAAAACCTGAGATTCACTCAATTTCACTTGTACAGTATTTAACAAACTTCCACCAACCTACAGCCTTATCACCGAACTCTTATTATGATATCCTCCACAAGTTCATTGACTTATGTCAAGCCCAACAAAGTTTGGGCAGAAGAGGGTTAAACTTTGTTTGCTTATCAAACCCACACTGCTGTATGTTGGCAGGAGAGGGTTAAATCATGTAAATCAATTATTGTTCAAGAAGTGTTCTACAATAGTAGATGTCGATGTAGTAACAACTAACTACTACCATACGTTATCACATGGATTTGTGTAAAACCAATTGCCGATTAGGGTTAGGGCTGGGTTAGGGTCTCCACTGCCACTCCGCTGCCCCCCATTATTTGCCGCAGTTTGCTGTTTGTTGCAGGCGTTCGTCTTTCGTCACACGCCTCGGCTTTAGAATGAAAACCGAACGAACATCCGTGCCATCTATTGCTCTTTCACTCTTCTTTCATTTAATTCTACCAATCACCTATTCACATGGCTCACAGACGACGAGGTGTAGGCGTCGGTCGCGCAGGGGCGGCAGCGTAAGTTCTTTGCTTTTATCACGGTGAATATACACTCCACTCAGTCACAAAGTACACCTGCTCCTCTAAAACTGCCTGCTCTTTTGATAATGTTTCACCATGCGCACATCACATGTCACGCACGGAACAGCTACACCAAAAAAGCAGAAGAGCTCAAGGCAATAGATCTTGCATCGGCAATGGAAACGGTGGAGAAATTGGAGATCAAGTTGGCTGAATTTGCAAAGAAGCACAAGCACGATATTCAGCATGATCCTGCTTTTAGGGCAAAATTTTTAGAAATGTGCGCTCCATTGGGTGAGAAGTTATTTGATGTCTTGTTTATCCTACAGAACGACATAATTTCAACATTATTTGGCCTCCCGTCACATTTCAGGCGTTGACCCCCTTTCTGCCGAAAAGGGATTCTGGGGTAGCATGTTAGGCATAGGAGAATTCTATTATGAACTGTCGGTGAAAGTAGCAGAAGTGTGCATCGCAAGTCGATCTAGGAATGGAGGCATAATACGGTGAGAAAGCATTCCGTGATTTTCGATGCATGATTTTATACCTCCATCGAGTCTGATATTCTCGGATGGCCTCTCAATTGTAATTATGGTGAGTAACAGTGTAAAAGAAGTGAAAGACATCCTTACGGCACGAGGCACCAAGTTTAAATTTGCAGACTCAAACAGTAAAAGTACATACACCGAAGAAGACATAATTACATCTGTCAAAAAACTCTCCAAGTTGGGTTCTGGTTTTCGAACCATTAAAGTAGGACGTTCCACAATGATTGTTTCTGTACCCGAGGAGCTGGACGATGACCACATGCAAGTGATGGACATTGCAGAAAATGATAACTTTGGTCCGTACGGGATGGTCACTATTGGTCATTTGAAAATGGCGTTATCATGGGACGATGAGAGAGCGAAGAGAGCTCTGGACTTATTGCTGGGTAGGGGTATGGCATGGCTTGATGATTTTAGAGGAGTAACGAGTTACTGGTTTCCAAGGTATGTATCTTGTTGCTGCTGCTGCATTTTCGATAGAGCATCGAATGATAGCTGAACTTTGCTTTGGCGTTTATTTGCTTCCACCTGAATGTGTAGCTTGTGGAAACAGCGGTCTTCGTAATAGAACATTAAGACATTACGACACACGTCTCATTTGCACACGTTGCCAATTTTTGTCTCTACCCATGTCCTGTTTTTGGATTGTGAATCGAAACCTAAATCGAGAAGTGGTAAAATGTATAAAGATTTAATTTATTGTTTTGAACACATTCCCCTCTAACATCTTCAGTTTACTCCGTTTTGTGTATATCACATCTCAAATATCGAACTCTGCCAATACTTTGTAAAAGTTAGAGGATCTATCAGCCTTGCCATCGACGTCTCCAGTAGCGCACGGAGGGTTGTGACAGCCCCTGTTGACGATGCCCGAGACCGCATCAATGAAAGAGTTTCCAGACATGCCATTGTCTACGAACTTTTTCAGCTCACTGATGTAATCCCAGCCACCAACATTATAGTTTTGGAGACTTTCGACCCAGTAGAACATTCCTGCAATCCACTTAAGCTCCTTGTGCTCTTCGCTGGCGCAGATGGCATCGGGATGCTCGCAAAAGTTGACATCAGGATACCTAGAAGCTCGCCCTTCCTCTGCAGCACGAGCTCCAAGGTAGTAGTTTAACTTGCCAAAGTTACTGCCAGTTGAAGGGGAAGTAACAAAAAAATGCATAAGACAAAGCATTTTAGACAATCTTTGTAACTAGACAAATCCATACGCACCATACACCAGTGGTTTGAATAACTCCACGACCCCAAAAGCAGCATCCTTCGACATCAGTTCTTCCAGATGAGTTTGGTATGGGAGAATTGTTGTTGAAGGCTCCGGCTTTTTGACCAACGTATTCCTCACAATACGCTGGGGGATTAGCCCAGGGCTTGTTGCATTCTGCTGAGTAATCCCAGTATCCAGTGAAAGGGTAATCCGTTTTCGGTCCGCAGTAAAGAGGAGCAGGAGCACCATACCACTTGGCGTTTGTGGTAGCCTTAATCTTCAAGTTCGGGTTAACTGGACACTCCATATGGGCTTCATCTGCTGAGCACTTATAGTCTTGATAGCTTTGACCGAGCTGACCACAAGCATTGCTGACTGGATAAACACCATTGACGAGGTCCCACGAATTTTCATCACATGCATTGTATTGGATAGTCTCTTTCATACTTTGTGCGAGAAAGGCTGCAATGTTGACCAATCCATACTTGTGTCCACCAGGAGAGTCGTCGCCCATGTAGAAGTATTTGCCAGCAACACCATCGTTGTACATCACACGTAAAGCTGAGAGGAGGTCACTGTAGCGGTAGACGGAAGAGGGCTCCCATTGCATCGATGGAGTTTGGTATAAAAGAATTTTGTTGTCGATACCGTCCTTGCTGGCGTCGAGAACCGCTTCAACAGCAGCTGCTGTCGAACTAGTTGGAGGCCGCGTGATAGGACTCGGCGTCGGGAAAGGAGTCATCGGCTGAATAGTGGGCGTTGTTGTTGGAGGCGTCGTTGGATTGTTGTGACCGACAGTGCTGGTCACCGTTGTTGCCCCACTAGTGGTGATTGTCGAACTGGGCGTACCTTGTGTTGTAGAGGTAGATGTAGCTTGAGTTGTGCTTGGAATCCCCTCTTCAGTGTAATCGGAACCGCAGTAGTTTGTGTGAACTGCAATACACGATTCTCCTGGATTACTGCACTGCCAGCTGCATTGCTCGCCACAAAACGTACGTGCCATCAACTCGCTTGTTCCACATCGGCTCACAACGTTGGACTGAACTGGATTGATGTAATTCCTTTTAGGGATACTTCCACAATAGTTTTCATGTGGAGTCCAGCAGAACTCTCCGGCATCACAGTCAGAATCAGCGGTACTGGCATTGAATCGAAGGTGAGAGGTTTTATTGAATATTCTTTCGAAAACGGATGTTAGGGCACTTCACTTACCACACAGGTTTGCAATTTTCCCTTGCGTCGAGTTCAGTGAAGCCACATCTATTTGAAGTATCTACAACCAACGCACCAGACGATTTCTTCGAGGTGGAGGTGGTGGTCGTTGTCGTGGAAGTAACCTGAGTAGACGTTGTTGTGGTTGCGGGGTTTGATACAGGGTTAGTAGTAGGAGGACCCGTTGCCTTGTTCGTAGGTTGAGTAGTTCTAGATGTGGGATCGTTCCAACAATTACTCTGACAACAAACACCGCAGTATGCCTCAGTGCTTATTATTTATGTGACAAGGAAGAAGATCACGTTAGATTGCATGGATGTGAGACAACATTCTATACTGGATTTTGGGATCAACGACTTACGTTCCGCAGTACTTGGTGGCAACAGGAAAGTAGAAAAGTCGAAGCAGAAACGGATTGTTAGAAATATTGGATCACAATATCATTTAAGAAGACGAGTGCAAGATCGAAATGACTTACACCCCATTGAGAGCAGCAAAGGCCATCACTGCATGGATTATTTGGCCCGCATGCTCCAGTTTCAGCTGCACAAGGTCCTCCAGATTGAGTGTTTGTTGTTGTCGTTGACGACATCGTGGTAGTAGGCGAAGTGATGACGGTTGCTCCGTTTACAAAGGTGCTGTTAGTAGTTGTTGCGACTGGATCAGGGTAAGGGCCGTCGCATTCATTGGAAATCTTCAACTCGGCGCAATTCCAGAACTGTTCTGGTACTCCACGGCCATCTTCTGGAAGAGGCTGTTCACAGACGGGAAGATTGCCTGGATAGAAGCCACTGGGCCAGTCATAAGTATCGTAGCCAACATCCTTGCAGCTGTTTCCAGTCACATAGTGCCATTGAATTAAGACCAATTCTCCGCTCAAACTGGCAGGAAGCCTATACTTGTGGCGCATGATGTAGTCTCCTCCAGCATCGCGGACCAATCCACCCTCGAAATCCGTGCGAGGAATGTAAGCCCTCTCAGGGTACAATGGATCGGCATTTGCTCCGTAAAGCTCATCCGACAGGAAAGTCAATGGATTGGCATCAAAACACGCTTGAGAGGGGACTTCACCGTGAGAGATTGGACATGCCTTGAAGGAAAAATGTCCCATGTGGTGCGCTGTAAGGACACTTTCGAATACAATGTCAGATCCAGGTTTGTAACATCCTTGGACTACCGCAGGCATGATCCCACCGACGCTGTTTGGCGGTAAGTCGTAGTTGTGATCCCCAACAAAGCCGCAACGCGCTTCAGTCCCACCAATATTGAGACAGTGGGGACAAGTTTCAACAGCCGGATCAGATTCGGTTCCACCTGACCACTTCCCCTCGACCTTGGCATAATAGTTGCGCGAGCGTGGAGTCTTTAGGTAGCCATGTCCACGGACAGTGTGAGAAGTTAAGTTGTTTGTCAACAAAGCGGCGACAATGCTTATGTTTTTAGACAGGATCATGTTGATGGCAGTTTGTTTGTTGGTTCTGTTTGATGATTTGGGGATTTTGATATTGTGAGCAGAGAGATTTTGTGAGTGCAGTAGTTTGTCCTCTAATTGTCTCCTACGTAGGTATCATATTTTTTGTTTGTTTGCTCGTGCAAAATTCGTGTGAGATGCTGGGGGGCACATTGGAGACTGTCTTGACAGAGCAGAAATACGATTCACTTGGTTTGTGAGCTGCTTCTAATGCGTTCATTTTCCTTCTTTCGCACCCTAGACTCGTGACAACCATTTGAGTTCGAGGCCCTAGCTGTCGGAGTCTTTTCGTATATTAATTCCTACGACACTTTTGTCAAGATAGCAAACGTCTGGATAGGGGTTCTCATCGTAACTCCTTCTCAATTCTCAATTCTTGTCCCTTAACTGTATTAAAAAAAATATCTATCAGGAACCAGCCACTAGAATATCATCAAAAGAGTGAACGCAGAAGGGAAGATAATATGATTATGTTGCCCCATCGAGATCATGTCGTGTAGTAAATTTGTAGACTAACAACAATGAGTGGAAGTGAAACTTTGCATTGTTCCTTTCGCTGCAACTAAATGAATTACTGCGGATAATCCTTTGATGCTATAGGAGGATTGATCGTTTTTGAGATCATCTTAATTTTGCTGCCTACATACATCGCGGTGCTTCGCGCCTAAGTCAGGTTGCACACGACTGATCGTCAAGATTCGCCTTAAATTCATGCATGGTTACTTTCACAAATTATTCGTAAGAGGCGCATTTTATTGATCGAACACACTTTCACAAATAGCATGGTCGTGACAGAAAGACTTTTGTCTCTTGTAGCAGTTGCTTGATTCATATGAACTGAAACAGCCTTAGTGACAATGAAATGCAGAAGAACAAAAGTGTCCGTTAATTCACTGTGACATTCAAAATGTACTACTTAAGGCGAGAGACAAACAATAACTCACATGCACTTCCTTTACATAGCATCTTGCAATCAGAATCATCTTTTGACAGTTGTTTAGAATTGCACGCCTTTGCCAGTTCGATTGCTGTATATTGCATATAAATAGGCCCGTCATCCTCTTGCTCTTCTGGAGCATTTGTGACAGAGGATGGCGTTGACTCGTTTGGAAAAGAATTTGACACCATAGGAACCGATTTGGCAAAAAATTGTGCACACATGGAATGATTACCACACTGTGATTTATCCTTATTGCAAGACGGAGTTCCTGTGAAGCAGCACTCGTACGGTTCGCAGTGACTTATGCAAACGTTCCAATTTTCACCAAGAGTTGAAGGCGAACAGGCTTCTTCGAATGATTTTTCACTTAAAGTAACATCGAGAGGCAGTGGCAATGACTCTAGCGGATCAAAAGCGCCAACAATTGATCCGGAGTCGCTACCACTTCCAAAGAAACCTTTGCAAAAATCATTCTCCGCGCACATCTGCTGAGATACAGAACATGAGTCACTTTGAGCGAAGCAGCACTCATAAGGCTCACAATGGCTGATACATGAATTCCAATTGTTGCCAAGATTAGCGATAGAGCAAAACTCTTTAAGATCAAGTGTTGTCGGTGTCCGATCGGATTGGTCATTCGTTGAACTGTCGAGCAAGATTTCACATGGGCTGTATAGGTCGCAATCACCTGAGATATGTTCAGGGCACTGTTCGTCAGTGAAGCAGCCTGATGATGAATGAATTATTGCATTGGAATAAATAGAAAAAATAAGTTGTTTTGTAGGAAGACACGAAGCTCCGAAAAAAATAGCGAAGAATTATTTTCACTTACAGCTGTAGGGCTCGCACACTGTGAGGCATGGATCTGGATTTATATGTATCGCCTCTCGTGAACATTCCTTTTCAATTACAACCTCCTCTTTTTGTGGAGTAAAAAAGTTACTGCACGGCGTAACTCCGTTGCAAGTCGAAGGCGATACATAAGTGCAGTCAACATCCTTGGCAAAACAGCCTGTTCAAAGTAACGAAATGCGATAATAAAATTGAGAAGCCACGTCTCCAATGCGGTATAAACTTGTTCACAACACCATACTTACATTCGTAAGGCTTGCATAAAGATTGACATGTTTGGATACCATTTGAAATCATGTATTTTTCATTACATATCTCATTTAATTCAGAAAAACTTGGTGCAGAAATGTCAACATTGACAGACTCAGCTGGCAATAAACTTAAGGGAGTGGTGCTTATTGTATCGGGATCCAGGTCTTCTGTCTTGGTCACTCCATTATTTACATTAGTGCCTCCTTGATCACTTGTTTGCAATACCGACTGCGGAGTGTCAACGAGAATTTCACAACCAGCATAGGCAAGACAGTTCTGGCTGGCATCATCGGCACAGCCATAGGCTACAGTCAAAAACGATGAAGAACTAAGTGTTCCGAAAAGAAATGGTGTCTTGAAGAAGCGCTTTCTTCATAAACTTACCGCCATCATCAAAGCAGCACAAGTGCCCTTTGCACTGATCCTGACATTCCGATCTAGCCACCAACGAATCTAACGCATTGGAACAAATATCATCAATTTGTTCTGCCAAGTGGAGAAGGTCTCCAACACTTTTTTGCTTCGGATACAACGCCTTGCACTTGGCGTATTTTTCGCAGTTCAAATCGCTCAATTGCGTATCACCGCAGGAATATTCTGTGGAAAAGCAGCAGTGGGCCGGTTGACAAACGTTGCTACATTCCAACGCACCATTCTTGGCGATGTACTCCACCATACAGACGCTATCGATGCTTAGTTCATAAGTATAGTCATCACTTTGCCAACCTGACGTATCCTGTAAGTGATTTAAATGTTCGCATGATCCATATTGTTGACAAAAGCCAATGTTGGAAGTGCAGGAAGTTACAGCTTTCATAGGATTCTGGTTTTTGCCATAATACTGGTCAAATAATTGTTCAATGGGAGGATAGGATGAAGAGACATAGCAACATGCTCCTGGAGTGCACGCTTCAATGCAAGAATCGGGTGGATTGAGACTTTATTTGGTTGTGAAGCAGCACAAGTGCATTTTAACATTTGAGATGTGTAAAAAGTGGAAAGTATGAATTTGACAGACCCGACTTACTTGTCTGCATTGCACTTCATCATTACTTGATTCGAAACCGAGTTGACATCATTAGCTCCACCGACACCATGTCCACTACCTCTCCAGGTCTCGGCAACATTTCTACAAAGATCTTCGTATTCAGTACAATACCTCTTTGAAGACTCTTTTTCCAATTGACAATCATATAAATTTGGACTACAACAACGTGACGGCCGACAAGCATCTGAACACGCATTGAAGCCTTCGGGTGTAGCGAGGGAACTTGAAGAGCAAATATCCACTAGATCAATGGGCGGGGGCGGTAAATCAATAACCGAGGAGAGTGCTCCAATCCCAGTCCCGCTCACATGATCGTCAACATTATTTGTTGAATCCACGTTGCCTACCGCATCGCCATCACCTCCCCGCCCGACACTGCTGTGCAATTCCAGAGCCATGCATCCTGAACGGTAGGTGGCGCAATCGTCGGCATTCTCTTTCCAACAGCTGTTCTTATCAGAGTCAGGGAGTGAACAGCATAAAGCATTATCGCAATAGCTTTTACAATTTTTTCGTCCTGACATGGTCACCCAATCACTGCAAATGTTATGCAGATAAGGTGGCGGGGGAATCAATTTGGGAATGATTGCGTTTTTGCTGTTACCGTCAGCGTTAACTCTATCGGAAGAAAAGGGATTGCCATCCTGAGCAATAATGTAGCCAATGGAAGTGGCACAAAATACCACGATTAGAAGCAGAAAGAGGAAGAACAACAGTCGACAAGCGCGAAGGATCATCATGTTCCCGAAACAGTGTCGAAGATAGGCGCCAATCAATGATGATCTGTAATGTGGTCGCTTCGAAGGCTTTCCGAACGATAAATCACCGATGCTGCTGGAATATTCGCCGTATTCATCTTCGTACTGTGGTGTTCTGCCGCTGTATTCTTCACTAAATTCGCTCTTCCGTCGCACGATTGGTTCGTCCTCTTCTTCTATCATAATAGCTGTGCCGACACCTCCACTGCGGTTTTTGCCCCCACTGCCTTCCCTACTGCCATTGTTTCTGCGTTGTTTGTCCGTGTCTCTGCTGGGAGAAGACACTTTAGGACGAGGCACGTCCGAATAAGGTATGAACGTTCGCTCCTCGTCCTCGTGATGGCCATTTGTCGTGGAGAGGGGCGCACGTTCGATGTCTGGTGGGGAGTCCCACATGTTTAGCGGCATAGTGGGCGAGAGAAATATTGTATGAGTTGAGCGATTTCTATTGTCTCTTCATTGATTTTATGTCACGTGGTTCGACAGCGTTTTCGTGTGGTAGTGGTAGGTCAGGCGACAAGAAGGCGAGGAGCCGAGGGCAGTTCATCGTCGTTATCGTTTGTCACAATCGCTTTTGTGTGTGAGCAGAAACCTAGTAGCGGAGGCAATGGAGATCTCAAGGAGATATCAAGGCATTCCCGGAGGAATGGAGGATGTATTCTGATAAGAATCTAATCGTATTATTTAACCCGGGTTCGTTGAACCTCGTGATCTCTCGCGATGTCCCCCTCCCTAATAAGAGTATGTACGTGCAAACTGGATGCATGTATTATCTACATATCATGTATCGTACCGTACCATACAGGATCTTCATGATGTTGTATCCCCGATAGTCGCCGTGCCCCCGACGCAGGACCAGCAAAGCCAACAAAACGCATAACCACCATGACAACCGAAGACGAATCCTCCGCGACACCCTCCGCCCCACCAACCCCACCGCAGCAACCTCGCCAAACAGCCTTTGAACCGACATGGCAGCTTCCCCCCGGAATCGAAAACCACATCGAAGCCCTCCTTTTAAAATCAGCCATCGGTATTGCCGTTGGAGCTCCGATCGGCTTTCTTGCCTTCCGATCCGGGCGGGGCGCCAACGCTGCGGCTGGAATGGCTTTTGGGGTGGGTTGCGCACTGGGAAGTTTTATCGAGAGGGGGATCATTGGGGGGAGTGGAGGGGAGAATGTGGATCCGGCTTTGCCAAGGTTTGATTTTGGGTGGCTGGATGGGATGACCGGAAAACATGGTAGCGGGGGGCAAAAAGAGTGACCATGGCAGCGTTGGAAGTGACATTGTCTGCAGGGTTTAATTCAACCCTTTGAAGGTACTGGAAAGCTCAATATATTTCTAGGATTCTTATGAAATGCCTCATCCTGTGATTTTCATTTAATGAATATTTGCACAAGGAGGGGAGCAATCAAAACAATCTTGATGAAGACCAAGCTTATCCAGATGTTTCATCAAAACAATGATCTACAGCCGTTGAGATTGGTTAGCAAGTTGCGGTCTGGGATGAATAGTAACCAAATATGTTGATCGACACTTATCTAATCATGTTAGTTTTATCAGATGCTACTATATCCTATGACAAACCTCTCAATACGACCATTTCACTTTTCTTCCGCGTGAACCTGCTTACGTCTCCCTCCGAGGCTGCTGCTGTCCAATCATCATCAGAATGGTATTCGACGGCCTCATCATAATCATCATCGCCGAAAGAAGCAGATGAAAATTGATGCAAAGCAATATTGCGTGTTGAAGAAATCTTACTGGAGACATGATTGCCGTCAATCCTGAGAAAGGAAGCCTTTCGCGTTATTCTCTTTGCAATGAAAAACAACAAAGCACAGAGAAGTGCAAGCGCAGGAACAACGGTTGTTATTTTGTGCTTCACATCCGCGACTCTGAATTGTTTCCCCCAAATGATAATGTCAGTGCATTCATCACGACCTATGAAATATCTTGAAGAGTCGTCAAAACAAGGAAAGGCACGTGACATTGTGCTCAATGCTAGCACGTCCGAGGTTGGAATATGAACCACGTGGACAGACAATATTATCACAACTATACAAGAGCTCAAAATTGACACCTGGCGGCCCTATACCATTGTTGTTTATTCCATCCTTGATACACAGTAAGATTGGTACCTCACCAGACAGTCGATTGCCTTTAATATCAAACTTCGTTATCGGAGAGAATCGGAAGTCAGACGGTAAAAAACCGGTCAATTCATTGTTTGACACATTAAATACTTGAAGCGCGCTCAACGCCCCTAATTCTGTTGGGAGGGATCCTCGCAATCCTAAGGAGGTCAATGTAATGTTCACGATGTTGCCTAACTCATTGCATTCAATCCCTTTTCGCTCACAGGCAGAAGATCCCTTCTCCCAACGGTAAGCCTCATCAAGCCATTCTTCTCCACGAGTGCGTACGAAGAATAAATCTAAAATTTCTACCTCATCTAGTGCTGATTTGCATTCTGTTTCGTGACGACCGATGTAACGATTGAATCCTCCATCATCTGGACACGGCGAACAGGGTGCTACGCCTTCTGTGCTGATGGTGTTGGCAGGGCAGGAGACACCATCACATCCTTGAGCAGCTTCATCGTCATTCAAGAAGACATTGTTTAATTCTTTTGTGCATAAAACCTCTGGGATACTACCCGTGAGTTTGTTACCATCAACGAACAGTTCTTTTAACTTCGGAAGTGTTGCTAGTCCAGAAGGTAGCGTCCCGCTCAAATCATTCTGTTGCAAATATAACTGAACCAAAGGTAATGGATTTGCACCCAACCCGGAGCCTCGATACAATGCTTTCGGTATTGTCCCGATCAATCGATTGTGCTCGAGAAACAAAGCATTCAAATTAGCCAAATTACCAAAGTTGTTGCATATCGTTCCAGAGAATAGATTATAGCCGATGTCAAAAAATTTCAAGTTTTGAAGAGAGAGATCTTGCTTCAGTTCACTGTCATACGTCCCACTGCGCCCATTCAAAGGTATTGTTCCGTTCAAACCATTGTGACTAACATCAAATTTAACCAGTGACGAAAGGAACGGCGCAGTCCCCGGCCCTACCGATGGATGCGCAAACATATCGCTCGGAAGAGATCCATGGAATCTATTCTTACTTATATCGAGCACTCGCAGATTTTCTGAATAAAAGTAAGGGAAACTCCCTGTCATATCGTTGGAGCTGACGTCGAATATTTCAAGATTGGGAAGTTTTGTGATTGATTTTGGGATGGGCCCTTGTATTTGATTGGATGAAAGCTTAATAATTCGGAGGGAGAGTAGCTTTCCAAGAGATGACGGCAAAAACGGAGAAAATGGCGATGGTTGTGATGATTTCCCATATCTTTCTCGGTTATGTTCGAGTAATCTCTTTTTGTAAAGATAGTTCCGCTTCACCCGTAGAGACCCGGGGTTGGAAGGTTCGCCCTCATTACTCTCTACTGAAGGAGCAGTATAACCCAGCAACGACTCAATCCAACGACGATTTTCCAAATTCAGCCCAATTACGGTCCCATCGGTTGGGTCGCACTCCACGCCACTCCATTCGCAAACCGGGGGATCGGGCTCGTCATCGTTCGTAGTCGCGGGGGAAGGAAATCGCCAGCCTATGATGGTGTCGGAAATGCGGCTAGATGAGACTGCATCACCACGATTTGGTTCGACAAGAGTCAGCAGGATTCGTTTCACTTCGCTCTCGTCCATTTCAGGGATGGCAATGATAAACTACTTTTAATTCACTGAAGGAGCACTGAAGGCTGGACAGGTGGTTGACAGGTGGATGCAATATGTGTAATGTGTACATGGGAGCCTATGGGAGCATACAATACCGAAAAGCTCCGGAAAGCCAACAACGTGTCAAGCCCCTGACAGTATCGTAAAAATCTCAGAAACATCCCGCGTGGAGCATGAAGAGCAGTTGTTCCTCTCTACCTCTAGAGAGAGAGTACGGTACAGTATTGTACAATACACAATACCTTACCACCTAAACCATAGAATGTACATACACGAGAGATGTTTTCGGGAGCACGATAGTTCTTTCTTGCTCGATGATGGTTCTTTTTTCATTTGACTCATAATAATTCTGTGTTTTTAGTTACCTTTTCTGTTTCGGGTGTCACCCGCCGAATTAGCTCAGTAGGAAAAGCGCCCGGCTTTTAACCGTGTGGTCGTGGGTTCGAGCCCCATATTCGGTGCTTCTGGGTCCACTTCAAAGGACTCTTTTGGCTTTGAAGGGACTCTTTTAGCTTTTTAGCTGGAGTGGTGGAGGGGAAAGGTTCAAGTCAAGATTCACTTTGGTCCACTGTATGTCAGGTATCTTTGACCACTAGTGCGTCCTCAATATCAACCCTTTTGGTCCTTGCTGATATTGCACCACCCTTTGGGACTATCTTGCGGGTTAAGTCCAGCTCGACAAGTCCTCAGAAAGGAGGGAAGACAGCTGCAATTTCAATACAAAAAGAGGCATAATGGGTCAAAGTCCATCCCGTAGAACACGGTACATTTACTTCGGGAAAAAAATGTCAGGTATCGAGAGCCCTCATAATTCACAAAAAAATCAGCCAGAACGCACAGTTCGAATATTGTACCGTATGGTAAAGTAGAGTAAAGTACAGACAGACTGTCTGACATTTCGTGTCCATCAATTTTTTGTCGAAACACGTAGATTGGTACGTAGGAATAATACGCCAGGTCCATAATGGTTCAAAGTCCAGTCAATGGGCCAAAGTTAATTCTATCTTGTAACTGTTCCCAACAGATTTCTTATCTCGAACAGGCATGACACATAAATCTGCTCCTGCTGTTGTCTTGTGGTTCAATTTTCTACCCCTCACTAGCGGTCAGTGGTGGAGACTATGGACTATACGCCATAGTCCAAGTTAAGTTTATTCCTATGTGGTATTCTACGACCTATGAGAACACCTATGAGTCATTTGTTAGTCGTCAGTTAGGCGAAGCCGATTGGGAGTAAAATGATGAATTTCCGAGCCCTGGATCTAA
This sequence comes from Cyclotella cryptica, assembly GCA_013187285.1. NCBI lineage: Eukaryota > Bacillariophyta > Thalassiosirophyceae > Thalassiosirales > Thalassiosiraceae > Cyclotella > Cyclotella cryptica. Next base: position 858 of record JABMIG010000034.1, on the reverse strand, counting down.
AATATTTCATCTTTGCATCTCTACTTCTACTGTCGGAACTAATACGATTGTACGTAAAAATCTAACATCGTTCGATGGCTACTAACAACTGCAAATGAAACGACATTCTGGTGGGCATGTGCATCAGGACAGTGACACGTTGGATAGCCCATAATGTCCTGAGCAATTCCCAATCTTCAGATTGATGCTAGCACCATGGGAACCATACTATATCCCTGAACGCGACAACAGTATTTTGGGCTATGGGCAGGACTATGGAGAGGGGTGCTCTCATAGTCTCCACCACTGACCACTAGGCAAATAGTAAAATTACTCACAACTTCACAAATAAGAAAAGGTCACATTGAAGTATTCTGAATGAAAGTGACATCAGATCAAACAGTGGTGTCCTCATTCTCGAGCCAGTTTCTACAGAGGATAAGAACCTCTTGCTATGCATTGGGAGACTTAGTTATTTTTGCTAACTAGACCCTAGTATCAGCCTATCCCCCCCTGACGAATTTCTCTTGATACCTAGGTATCATCATTTACTAGTAAAGTTCCTTACAGCTAGAGAGATGCCTGCCTCCTGAGAAGAAACATGGCAGATACCCTAGTATCATTATCCAGGCACGAAGGGTTAAAAAATTTCTATACCTATAAAATCTTGAACCCCGAATAGAAATAAGATGAGCAGTGAATGAAAAATATTATTACATTAGAGGTAAAAAGTAAAAATCATATTCATTTCGTAAGGCATTCCTATGTGGCTCGTGTAGACAGTGTTAGTAAACAAGTAAGTACTGATAAGAAGAAGTGGAGCCCAATCATGGATGGTGACCTAAGCCGGAAGTAATCGAAAAGTAGTTGTAGATAAAC